>JAJOZX010001045.1:780000-1054311 GCA_023014485.1 Bathynomus jamesi
TTTCCTTTCTTGCAGCAGAAATATTTTTCATTTTTAAAAGAAAATTATTCAAGTCAAGTATAATACTTAAATGTCAAATAATTGATTCGTTGTGTTTTAAAAAAATGTAAAAAAAATGATTGAAATTGATGAAACTCAACTGTTTACCAATGCAATATACATTATATTTTGCTGAAAAAAGAGTAGAATTTGATTAATTAATCTGTTTAATAACTTAATATAGTAAAATGTTTTCTCATTGAAACATGTTATAATCTACCTCAAATTGTCATTTTGTATTTAGTTGTGTTATTCCGGAATGAATTAATGATAAATTTTGGGGTATTCCTGTAATGACAATGTTTTTAAACATTGTTGGCAACTTCACAACCAAAAAGTTGGCTGAAAATGAATCGCATAACTCTGAAAGTAGGGTGCGCATAAGAGTGAAAGTGGTAGTAATTCATCATCCGCATAACTGAAAATTCATAAACTGAAGGCGCATAAACTGAGGGCCACCTGTACTTATAAAATTAAAGGTATGCATGCAGAAAAATGAAAAATTTAAAAAATAAAAAATAAACCATAAACCATAAACCATTTGTCTACTTTCATTCAGCCATGGTCAGGTGTTGAAATGAGACTGCTGACACAGTTTGTGAATGCTAAACTTAGTGCTCAATTTAAAAAAATAAGGTGAAAAAATCTGAGAGGCATGTTGCAGTTTAAGGGTTAAAAAATCATGTATAAAGTAATTTTTACCCAAATAAAAGTTTTTAAATCATTGTACAATAAATGTATAATAATAATATTACACATAAAATAATATATAACAAGAAGTATAAATAGTAAAAACTTGTAAAAAAAATTTTAAAAAATACTATAAAAATAATGTAATAATCCAGAGGAACACAAGGAAGATGACTCGATATAAACTAGCTGGTTGTACAAGAGACAAGCTGCTGAGCATGTTGTTGCTAGCTGCAAATGCTAAAGTATCATATCGTATACACGTAACTATCATATTGTATTGTACATATTGCACTGCATACGTGAGAAAGTGTTAAGTAATTTTTTAGTATTTACCATGATTTTAAAAAATTTGTGCTGATCTATCTTTGAATCTTAGCTCATGCAGATAAAAAAAAAAGGGTAATGAAATGTCCTCTTCATATATCTGAATTAGTGCAGGTTGGGGGATCACTGTATAGGGGTTTTCCCAGCAACTTCAGTGGGTAATTCAACTATGAAGAAAATGCAAACAAATTTCAGGAGCTTGGTGAAATAATGGAGCTATTTTGTTGAGCAAGGGGTTCACACACATTGTCTTGAGGAAGCCTGATTGCAGCATCTCTACAGCATCTCTAGATGAAATGCTTGCAGATAACACTGGGCAACACGTATTTTATTGAATGATATCTGACACTTGATTCTAGGTAATTTGGGTGCGCTGAATACGAATTTCAACTCGGTTTGGCTCTATCAGGTCCTGATTCTTGTCGACAGCCTATGTGCCATTTTCCAGATTTTTCAAATTAGGACTAAAAAATTAAGTCGTGTTAAATTTTTTTTTCAAGTTTCATGAATACAAGCAGTTCAAACTACAGTAAAATTACATTATAACGATAGAAATGACTTAAAAAAAAAAAAACAAACAGATATGAAGCTTTCACTATGGCAAAATTTTCTTTGTAAGACTTTCTAGCGTATTTGCTTGTTGATGGCAGGTCTCTTTTCAAGCACCAGCAGTAATCAGCCATCATGTGGGAATCCCAGTGGCCTTGGTACTGTTGGTTTACGTCGTCGTCGTCGGCCTAGGCAAGCTACGGCTTGGGACCGTAGCGCATCTATCCGGTATAGGTTAACCTGGATGATGTAGCCATAAGCACTGCCGCTAGTTAAGTGCCAACCAGTGATTATCTCACTAGCCGTATTGAGTCCGTTAGGCGAAACTGCGACAGTACCAAAGGTGGAAAATATAACCCTTGGTTTTTCTATTATTTATTTGTAAAATGGACATGGTATTAGATTAAAATAAATATTTGAATATAAATAATTAACTGACAATTGTGATATATAATTAATTATGTTTACATACAATAAATAATATAGTATACATAAAATTAGTATTAATGTGGTTCACAATTGAATTATGATGGGTAACTAATTTAAAATGAATTTATATCTATTCCGAAATTCAAGACGGTAAAATTAACATTTAACTTGAAACTAAAATAAGAGTATTCACTACACACTCCCCCACCAGAGAGGAAGTTCAAAGAGTTCCGAATGACACAGATTCCCGGGACCTTTTTGGTAGCTACATGTACCTCGCTTAAGGTTGATTCCAAAAACGCAGGCTTAAGACGATCGATAGAAACCTTGTCGACCTTGGAACCGCGCTGGATGAGAAATGATTTGCGCGTACGTCGGAGAACTTCATAGGGCCCGTCATATGGACATTGGAGAGGCCGTTTTGGGAGAGGTACACGAACGAAAACGTGGGTGCAAGATTGGAGGGCTGGGGAAACAAAGATGTTCTGTTGGCTAGTCAATCGAGGGGGAACAGGCTGAAGGGACTGCATGTGAGAGGAAAGTGTTTGAGCGAATTCCGTAGGATCACATGACTTATCCCCTGCAGTGAAGTAGCCACCTGGTAGCCGCAGTGTTGTTCCATAGACTAGTTCAGCCGCTGTAGTCTTCAGATCACTCTTAAATGCAGAGCGAATACCAAGCAACACGAGTGGAAGCTTATCCATCCAATGGAGGAGTCTTCGTGACACATAAGGGATGACTTCAGCTGGCGATGGAAGCGTTCGACGAGCCGTTAGCTTGCGGATGATACGCACAGGTATGCGCATGTACTGTACCCTGTAACAACAAGCTGGTAAACTTCTTCCAAAGCGAAGACTCAAATTGGCGACCTTGGTCAGTGATGACTTTTGTCGGCAATCCAAATCTTGATACCCATCCATGAAGAAAGGCTCTTGCAACAGTGTCCGCTTGGATATCAGGAAGTGGGATGGCTTCAGGCCATCTGGAAAAGCGGTCGAGACAGGTGAGCAGATAACGTTGGCCTTGAATCACTGGAAGAGGGCCAACAATGTCTACATGAATTACCTCAAATCGCTGGGATGGGGGCGGAAATGCGTCAAAGGGGGGACCTGGTGTGCCTTTGGACTTTGGCACGCTGGCAGGCAAGGCACGTTTTGGTCCAATGTTTGACATCCTTCCGCATCGAGGGCCAAACAAACGAGAGGTAACCAGGTGTTGCGAAGCACGGATACCAGGATGGGAGGGCTTATGAAGATCCGTGAAGACTGCTTGTCTGTGACATGGAGGGACATAAGGGCGAATAGCAGCATGTTGATACGTCGCAATAGAGGGGCACAGACAATCCTGGCATACTCATTTTCTTGAGGGAATGAGTGAGTGGAGTCTTCTCTGAGCAGGTCTTGTAGTTCCATATCCTTATCTTGATCCTGTGCAATAGCATTCCACAGTGTAGAGCTGAGGTAACAGAAGTAATCTCTATTCTTGAGAGTGCATCCGCTGGAGTGTTCAAGACACCTTTGATGTGGCGGATATCTGTGGTAAATTGCGAGATATAATTGAGTTGCCTGAGACTCTGGGAGAGTGGTTAAGCTGTTTTTATTGAAGACAGTGACCAAAGGTTTGTGGTCGGTAAAAACACAAAACTCTCGGCCTTCAAGGAAATGTTGAAAATGCTTCACGTTTAAGTAAATAGCAAGAAGTTCACAGTCCGAAAGCACTATAACGCGTTTGGGCTGGCTGCAGCTTTTTCGAGTAAAACGCGATGGGTGCTTGTTGACCATTAATGGTTTGTTCCAACACTCCCACCGATCGCAACATCTGATGCATCGACCGTCAGATTAGGTAGGGGGGCATCACTGATAGGAAATGACAGAGACAATGCACTATTGATAGCATTTTTGGCATTGTCGAACGCCTGTAAACTATCGCTACACACAATACTAATTTCGTTACCTTGCGTTTGTGTGTGATCATATAGAGTGTAGAGGAGCAAGAACACTGGCACAGTTTTAATGAACTGTGGTAATAATTTACCAAACCTAGAAACCGCCGTAACTCACGCTGATTTTGGCATAGGGTAATTTTTTATCACTCTACACTTGTCCTGAAGGGGGGTAATTCCGTGCTGCGAAATCGTGTGACCAAGAAATTCCAAGGTTGGCTGTGCAAACACACACTTAGATGCATTAATAGTAACACCGTATTGTTCTAAACGTTGAAAGAGGAGTGAAAGATATTCCTTATGTTCCTCTTCCGTTGAGCTGGCCACAAGCAAATCATCGATGTAGGCATAAACAAAGTCTAAGCCTCTGGTGACCTCATCTATAAACCTCTGAAAGGTTTGCGCAGCATTCCGTAGCCCGAACGGCATCTTCACAAATTCGAATAACCCAAATGGTGTACAAACTGCAGTCTTGGGAATATCCGAAGGCTCTACGGGAATGTGGTGGAAAGCCTTAACGAGGTCTATTTTACTGAAGATAGATTTGCCGTGGAGAAGAGAAGTAAAGTCTTGGACATTTGGTACCGGATATCGGTCCGGGATGGTTGTCGAATTTAAAAACCGGTAATCCCCACATGGTCTCCAGTCTCCTGACTTCTTCTGGACCAGGTGTAGGGGAGAGGACCAACTGCTTTTGGAAGGTCTTATTATCCCAAGATCTATCATAAGCTGGAATTCCGATTTGGCAGCTTTCAGTTTGTCCGGGGCAAGATGTCTGGGTTTTGCAAACACAGGGGGACCTTTTGTTGTAATGTGATGGGTAATGGTGTGCTTAATGGTATCACCCATCTGCATAGGTTGAAGAATTCCTGGATATCGCTGGAAAAGGCACTGGTACATGGAATTAGGGGGAACGAGGGAAAGTGCAGAGTTCGAGGCGTCCGGAAGGGCAACCTGTTTGGCAAGAACAGAAAGCAGTGTGGCCTGGTCGCATAAGCGTCGCTTGTCAAGATCCATTAGGAGTTTGAAATGCTGGAGGAAGTCAGCGCCGATTATGGGATGCCGCACTTGAGCACAGATGAAAATCCACTTGAAGGATCGGTGAAGGCCCAAGTTTAGTTCACGCGACTGAGTACCGTACGTGGGTATGCGTGAACCGTTAGCAGCGTATAGAGGCGGAGATTCCGAGTGCGTATGACCAGATTTTTGAGGGAATACACTGACTGACGCTCCGGTATCAACCAAGAAATTGACACCAGAGTTCCTGTCCTTTATGAATAACAGGTTGGCAGTGCGAGTACTAGACGCCATTAGGACTCGCTGCTGGGGTTTCCCGACGAAAAATTGCAAGGGGAGATGCACTTCCTAGCCTTCTTTCCAAATTTCGAGTGGTAGAAGCAGATCTTCCCGGAACTCGAACGATGCCTCTTCGTAAATCTTGACCGAGAATGGCTTCTTTGCCGTTGATTTTGTAGCAGAGAACAAACGTGGTTGAGTCGTTGACTTAACTCTTTCACTTTCAACTCCAGTTCCGATTGTGTGTTCACGTTGTTGACCGGAGCTGTGTCAATCTCCACTACTTTGTCGGCAGTTTCTGCTAGTTTATCAACTGGAGTAGCAGGATCCATAGTGGCCAAGACACGCTGAGCTGATGGAGGAAGTTTCTGCAAGAACAACTGTCTAAAGATGTCCTTATCGAAGGTTTGTGCGCGTTCGCCTAGAGCGCACTGCATAGCCCTCAGCATTTGAGTGGGCTTACGGTCTCCAAGTTCTTTTGAGATTAACTGATGTAGTTTCTCACGCTCGGAGACAGTGGTGCGGCACAGGATGGCAGACTTCAGATCGTTGTACGGGTCCTCACTCGTGGAAGTAGATACGATGACGTCACAGACTTCAGAGATGATGCTCGCTGGTAGAGAGGACAAAACATGATCGTATTTTGTCCTGCTAGCGGTGATCCTTCCCAAGTTGAATTGTGATTCCACTTGGTGGAACCAAATAAATGGATCACCCGGCCAGAAGACGGGGAGCTTTACGCCCAAGTGGGAGATGGCACCAGCGTCGTCAGGCATCTTCTCCTATGCTTGCTGACGTACAAGCAAGATGACAAGTTACCAACGAAGGAGTGGAGGTTGAGACGAGCGCAGGCACAGAGCGCACGGGCAGGGGTGAGGGGCAGAGGGCACGAGCGACATTACAGTCTGGTCCTAGTCGCTCGGGTGAAGGGGGTGGTGGGCACGAACGACGTTACAGTCTAGTCCTAGTCGTTCGGGTGAAGGGGGTGATGGGCACGAACGACATTACAGTCTAGTCCTAGTCATTCGGGTAAAAGGGGTAATCCAGCTCCGGGGTCACCAATTGTTGGTTTACGTCGTCGTCGTCGGCCTAGGCAAGCTACGGCTTGGGACCGTAGCGCATCTATCCGGTATAGGTTAACCTGGATGATGTAGCCATAAGCACTGCCGCTAGTTAAGTGCCAACCAGTGATTATCTCACTAGCCGTATTGAGTCCGTTAGGCGAAACTGCGACAGTACCAAAGGTGGAAAATATAACCCTTGGTTTTCTATTATTTATTTGTAAAATGGACATGGTATTAGATTAAAATAAATATTTGAATATAAATAATTAACTGACAATTGTGATATATAATTAATTATGTTTACATACAATAAAATAATATAGTATACATAAAATTAGTATTAATGTGGTTCACAATTGAATTATGATGGGTAACTAATTTAAAATGAATTTATATCTATTCCGAAATTCAAGACGGTAAAATTAACATTTAACTTGAAACTAAAATAAGAGTATTCACTACAGTACCATTCCTCCATAATTTTGATATTTTGGTGGAATCTCTCCCCTTGTTCATCACTTACATCACCTAAATTACTTGGAAATTGGTCAAGATGGCTATTCAAAAAATGCATTTTTATGCTCATATTGCAACCTAACTCTTTGTAGTCCCTTAAAAGTTTTTTTACGATTTCTTCTTAGTTATCTGCCCTATAATTGCCTAAAAAGTTTTCTATCAAGTCCACGAATGAGAACCAGCCATTTTTTTCGCGTTCATTCATGACATTAGGAAAATTGCTGTCTTTAATCATTGTTCTTATTTGTGGACCGTCAAAAATTCCCGCCTTGATTTTTTCATAACTTAAACTTGGAAATTTTGAAGTTATGTATTTGAAACACTCGCCGTTCGTATCTAAAGCTTTTACATTTGTTTAATGAGGCCTAGTTTTATATGCAGAGGAGGAAATATGATTTTATCTCTGCTCACTAAAGGTGGATTAATTACGTTTTTTTCTCGACAGTAAGTGATGTTCGTGCTGGCCAGATTTGTTTGAAATAATGTTCTTCCTTGGCTCTGCTGTCCCATAAGCAAAGGAAGCAGGGATATTTAGTATACCCTCCTTGTTGTCCTAGCAGAAAATTAACCATTTTTAAGTCAACACATATGATCCACTCGTGCTCCCTATATTGATAAGATTTAAAACCTTTTCTATATGTTCATACTTTTCTTTTAATTTTGTTGAGTGCCCAATCGGTATCGAGCCGTATAGATTGCCACTATGCAACAACACACACTTAAGACTTCTTTTCGAACTGTCTAAAAACAAGCGCCAATCATTTGCATCGTAAGACTCAACCCCCATCTTCTTTAACAAACCAACTATGTCGCAGCAATATACTAAACTATCCTCTGTTCTAAAATATTTAACAAGTTCTTCTTCTCTTTTTCTGTAAAATGAAATGTATGTGTTTGAAGTAAGCAAGTTTTTCTCTTTAAGTCTTGAAGCTAAAATTTCCGCAGCCTTTTTTGGCAAATTTAGATCCCTTACAAGATCATTCAACTCGGCCTGGTTAAACTTTGCGGATCGTTTTGACTTTCAAATACGCTGGGGTCAAAATCGGTGTCTGACTCCTCAAAGTGCATAACAATATTTTCAGGAACATCTTCAACTAATTCTTGAGTTGGCAGACCCTTAAATTTTGGAATGGGGATCTCATTTGAATGTAGCACAGGTCGTATCGCGGTGTCGAAATTTGGGTACTCGATACAATGTTTATTTTCTTAGTGAAGCCCGAAGTCTTGACAAAGCAAAGGTAGCAATCGGTCTCGTGGTTAGTAGGCTCTCGCACACCTGATATGGAAAAAAAATTGTAAAGCATTAACAAAAGTGATGAGAGACTTGTTTTTTATGAATTTTATCAAAAGTTATCACCCAAACATTTAACATTTCTATGTGTTTCAACCTTATGCAATATTTGAGATTCTTATAAACATTTTCTGTAAATTTTTGTTTATGTACCTAAGTTACAATTACATTTAGGTAAGTTACAGTATACTAGTGATTAAATTACGTAGTTTTATGAAATCATAAACTTACCATCGGAACTCCAAAAGGTATTTTTGAATCCGAACCCTTCGTCCAATGTTGCAGTCTTCCAATGCATATAGTGCAGGCTTTATGTGGAGCCCACGATTTATCTTGGTCCCCCAGTTTTATGCCAAAATAAGCTAATAGCTCTTTTTACGAAGTCAGTTATATTTGCTCGTTGATGTGGAAGTGTAAAATTTCCACATATATAACAGAAGGAATCAGGGTTGTTTTGCATTGAACTTTCTAGTGCTTGATGACATATTGCTTGATTGTTCTGCCATTTGTAAAGGTATTTAAAGCCCTTAATTCATATAAATTTAAGAAAATCTGAAATATAAACACAAAAATTAGTTTAAATAGGTACTTATTATGAAATAGGTACTTACAATCTATGAAATTAAACTAGAAACATGGATGAGTAGGTACAATATAAATTACGTCTAATTAAATCACTATATTAAATCACGATGACAAAATTACTCACTAAATCATATGCCAATTCAAAATTATGTTAATGCCCAAACTTAATTAACTAACTCGACTGACTGACTGACTGACTGATTGAATTGACTGATTAACTCTGGAAACGAGTCACTTTTATATATTTTAGTTGTCCCTCTAGAATACTCTACAGAGAACAGGTATGCTCGAGAAAATTTTAGAATTCTATGATATTTTTAGCTTAATTTACTAATATTAAAATGGGTTAAAAATGACAAAATTAAAAATATTTTTAGGGTGTTACATATAAAAATATACATAATACAACAATACCATAACAATAGGTACAAATACCTAGATAAAAACCTAGTTACATAATGTGTAACTGCAAAAAGACTTAGCGAGTATTCAGAAAAAAACCTTTTTATGAATACGACGAAAGAGGAGGGGTGTTGAGCAAAATCAGGACCTGATAGAGCAAAACCGAGTAAAAATTCGTGCTCAGCGCACCCAAATTACCTAGAAGTAACTGTCAAATCTAATTCAATAGACAAAAATTTGAAATTTGTTCCCCAGTGTAATTTTTAGTAAATAAATACTCGTGTATGAATGGTGCAATGGGTGCCACGGAAAATTTTCTACACATTCATATAGTGTGCAAGATTTGGTCTAAACTTTCCTTGAAATGATCCACAGAGGAACTGTTCACAACTTCTGAAGGTAACCTGTTTCACATGTCACAGATCTTATACGTAAAGTAATTCCCACACACACTAGTCCTAAACCATTTCAAATCCAACTTCCAACCATTGTTGTGAGTTGGGTTATCATTTAAACTAAACATGCTATTAAAATCGACATTGTTGAACCCGCATAAGAACTTGAAAACCTCGATGAGTTGACTGTGCAGCCTCCGAGTTCCAGTGAAAACAAGTTGAGGGTGCGTAAGCGTCGATTGTAGCCCATATGCCTAATGGAAGGGATTAACTTTGTGGCCCTCACCTTCACTCACTCCAGCCTCTCAATATCTTTCCTGAGGGTGGTTGACCAGAACTGCACAGCATACTCCAGGTGTGGCTGAACCAGAGAATTGTACAGAGAGAGCACAATCTCCTTGCTCCAAAACTGAAATTGCCTCCTGATAATGATATAACCCAACAGCTTCTGGGCTTCCTTTTCCACCTCTACGCACTGTTTGGTAAACTTAAGGTCGCTGCTAATTAGCACACCCAAGTCCTTTTCCAAATCAGTGGCCTCAATATTACTCCCCAACATCGAGTAGTCCAACTTGGGATTGGCTTAGCCAATATGCATTAGGGCAGAGTGAAAAACTCATTTTTCGAATTTTCAAATTGGCTAGTGTGGAAAATGTGTGGAGTAGTGAGGAAATAAGCTGGTATAAATTTAAAATCATAACATTAATATCTTCAGGTGCCACAATGACCTTCAATATTGAAAAAAATTGAAAAAAGCAGATTTTAACCAATAATTACAGAGTCCACGATGCACAATAGACAAGAATTTATTCACACTTGTATAAAAATAGCTCAGTCAACCTTTAAAAAAAGTTTCTATTCTCTAAAAACAGTTTTCTATAGTCAGCTCACTCAGCTGTCACGTGAGTACCTCGGGTCAGTGTAGCTGTCGCTCTCGTAGCAGGTGGGTGTTCTGTTGTTGGCATTACTCAGATAGTCTAAACTATATTTCTTATATACTGTATTTTGCATTTCTGTATTGTGTTGCCCTAAGTTTGCCATGTACTATAAACTGAAATTAACGTATAATTGATATTAGCTCTCTCTTTTTCAGATTTGTATACTTTCAAAATGTCTCGAGTTTGTGCAAAATCAACCAGGGCCTCAACTGAGTGCCCCATGTTTGGTATGGGGGAAGATTTGTGGCACAGGAATCTTCCTACATACGAAGGAGTTTTTAAATATTACTTGTTTGTAAGAAACGATTTGAAACAGAATACTAATAAAGATCCTTCAATATCTCAAATATTAGAACAAGTTGTTGATAAATTGAAAACAATTTGGGAAAGTGCTTCCGTCCCAATTCTGTCAGACAGGCGAATTGAAACAATGTTCAGAATCTACCACGAAAAGTATCGTGTCATTATGAAGCCATACCAAAGCAGAAAAAATTCTGAAGCTTACAAAGCAAAGATTAATATGTTCAAAAAAGAAGCACACACGAAACTTTTTGACATTGCAGCGTGCAAGTGCAAAGTACTAACACAATGTTCTTGTCCCAAAGAAAAAATGGTTCCAAAGGAAGAAGTGACGTTCCTCTTAGATCAAAGGAGTGAAAGAAAACTGTTTATTGATAGAGTAGATATTACACACTCAAAGAAAAAAGCATCTACGTTGCTAAGAAAGCAAAAAGAAGCTGTGAGGCTCACCAAAGAATCTTCACAGGAGAAATTGCAGGATACAAATGTTGAATTATCATCATCGACATCAAATAGTGAAAGTGAATCTGGTGAAATATCAGACGATACATTTCCAGAGCCAGTTAGCTTGAAGAGAAAGCTCGAACAACCTGAAGAACAATTATTCAAGAAAAGGAAAACTACAAATCTACCTTCAGTTGCTACTGCTTGTGACAGGACTGCAGTTTCAGATCGAGCTGCAGCATTCATTGTTAGTGCAGTATTGCAAGATATTGGAGAAGTTTCTATTGACAATACATCTGAAGTAGTGGATAGGAGTAAAATCAGAAGAGAAAGACAAAAGTTCTAAGAGATCAGAAATTATGAAAGATCAAAATCAGGTCCCAATCAGAGGAATCTATTTTGATGGTCAAAAAGATTCTACACTCTTCCAAGAAAAAAAGAGTCCAAAGTATATCAGAAGAAGGTAACAGAAGAACATATCACTTTAGTGAGAGAACCTGGTTCAGATTATTTGGGCCATTATTCTGTGAATTCTGGATCAGCTGAAGAAATATGTAAAGGAATGTTTGAGTATATTGGAAATAATGACATGAACCTGGAAAACCTTGTTGCCATTGGATGCGATGGTGCAGCAGTCAACACTGGAGAAAAGGGAGGCGTTATAAGGCTTATAGAATTGAAGCTGAAGAAGCCAGTTCAACATTTAGTGTGCCAGCTCCATGCCAATGAATTGCCATTACGCCATTTAGTTGCAAAGCTGGATGGAAAAACATCTGGCCCCCGCGGATTCACCAGTCCTATTGGCAGGGAATTAGAGAACTGTGAGAGTCTTCCTATTGTCGAGTTTGAAAGGATTGATGCTGAGGAACCAACTGTAGACTGTGAAGATCTTAGCACCGACCAAAAATATCTAATTGATATTCATCAGGCCATAACAAAGGGATATTGCTCTCCAGATCTTGCTCATCGTAGTCCAGGCAAAATGGCACATTCACGATGGTGACTACAGCAAATTTTGCTTCGTCTATACGTTTCAACTGTAAGTCCATCTGAGAACTCATGAACATTGCTTCTTTTATAATGAAGGTCTACATCCCAATGTGGTTTTCTATTAAGCAAAGTACGTCTTTTGTCAATGGCTCAAAACATGTTTTCAAAACTATTGAACTAACAAGAACACTGAATGACGAAGTAAAGGATATTGTAAACCCTGTCATACAAAGAAATGCATTTTTTGCAAATCCAGAAAATATTCTAGCATCAATGATTCATGATGACCGCAGCGCCATAAGAGAATTAGCGTGGAGGCGAATAAAGAAAGCAAGGCAAACAAACAAGGAAAAAGTTGTGAGGCGTTTCACAGTACATGTTATTCAATTTGAAGCTACTGATTATACTGATTTAATTAATTGGCAAAAATGCATTGTCACTGAACCACCTGTGACAAGACACCTGACAGAAAATGAGATTGAAGAATTCATAGAAAACAAGAGTACCCCTCCATTCGAGAAATTCCCTTGTCATACACAAGTAGTAGAAAGAATGGTAAAATTAGTGACTGAAGCATCATCAAAAGTATTTGGATTGAACGCGCGAGATGGCTTCATAAGATCAACACTTCAGTCACGTAAAAAAATGCCATCATTCGAAAGTAAAGCTGAATATAAAGTTTAAATAAAACGTTAATAGAAAAAAACATGCGCAAGGATGGGTGGTTGGGAGGGCATGGGTGGAGCGAGACATGCAGCCACCTCCTCGTGGTGAGTTCTGGATTATTTAGATCATTAATCAAAAGAACATTGATCTAAATAAACTAAGAGCTGCGTAATTCAGTAACTATTTTGGTAATTGGAACACTTAATATATAAAAATAACAAGTAAGTTTCAGTTATTGTACTAATGCAGAATATAAGAAAATCATTATATTTCACTTTTTTCGATGGCTTTGTGGCACCTGAAGATATAATTTTGCAGGACTAATATTTATGCACAGTCATTATCTATAGCACCCACATATTTTCCGCACTAGCCATATTTGAATTTCTAAAAAAAGTTTAAAAACCTCATTTTCGATCCGCCCTAATGTGCATCACCTTGCATTTACCCAAGTTAAACGGCATTTGCCATTTTTCTGACCACTCTCCTATCCTACCTAGGTCTGCATGCAGTTGCTTGATAGCCCCTGGCTTCCCAACATTGGCCCCAAGTGCTGGCTTGTACCACCAACAGTTTCTCACTTGTTTCACAGGTCTTGCCAGAATAGCTTCCTTCTGTTAGTGTTTCAATATCTCTGGCATCCCCTTCCTAACAGAACTTAAAGTTCCCTTGGTCCAATAATGGTCTTCAGCCTCTCAGACAAATCCAGCCTGAATTTAGTTTCCTCTGTTATGTTCTTTATTTTCTCTTGTTAAATTACACACAAACTTTTTTTTTATTTACATTTCCACACGCGCGCCAATTGGTTCCCTCACTTCTCAAAACTCTAGTTTTGACACACACACCGACACTTTTAAACCTCAGAAGCGTCTCTTACTAAATTTGTTTATTCTTTTTTTTTTTTTTTTGCTAAAATGTTTTAATAAACAAGTACTTTATTATCCATTTACTAACAGGGTTTAACAAGCGACCATCCAACTCTCACTCTTTTCCCCATACTAATTTAATAAAACTGTTTTATTCCTCATTCCTTGTTTACAAGTTTAACATTTCTTTATATGTAACTTATTGTTTATTCTTTTTGTTTATTACTAAGATATTAACAATTTAGTACTTAATGTTTAATATTTATTATCTTCTTGCTTATTATTTATTACTGTCTTTCTATTTAATAGTTTATCTTAATGTTTATTTACTTATTACTTATTTTTGTTATAACATACTTATTCTTTATTTATTTACTTCTTAATAGTTATTGTTTAAAATGTTTATTGTTTACTTATTTAATAATTATTCATTCTTTACTCTCTCTTTTTTTTATGTATTTAAGACTTAGTTTATTCTTTTCTGGAAAGAAAGAGAGAACCATTAAAATCCTATCTATAACAAGTATTTCATTAAAAAATTAAAGAAATTTAATATATAAATAATAATAATCAAGGCCAGGGGGAAAGGGTTCACCCTCCACATCCCCCCCCCCCTCAAGCTCCTTTTCACCTGTCTTGCCATACAGCCTACGCACCTAGTATATTATCTTAATATGGTTCTCTTTTCCTTTCCTTACAATCTTTATATAAAAATATTTATTAACGAGTTATTTACATAGATATCCCCCCCTCCCTTTTTTTTAACAAAAAAATTGTTTTCAATTTTAAATCATTTAAATCATTAATTACATACATGGCTATCATAAGAATAACAGATATTTACAAATTTACTTTATAAATCATTCATTTATTTATTTAAATTATAATTCAGTTATTCAATAATCTTTATATTTAACAAATACAGTAAACATTCAAACATTCAATATTTAGGACTAACAGCTGGCTAACAATTACTTTCTCTTTAATAATTTACATTATACTAAAAATTATATCTACAATTTCATTTTTTAATATTTATTTACAATAGTTATTTACAATACAAGGAATGAGGTTGAAACCTGCAGGGCAGCAAATCACCAGAGCCAGGGATCAGCAGGTTTGGGGAACTCACCCAGACACCTTCCTCCTCCAAGCACAGTCCAGCTTCTGGCCTCAAAATGTAGGCTGCCACCTGGTTGAATTTCCAACCACTCACTCTTTCACACATCATACAATACTACTATTTTTTCCTACAGAACACTACACCAATACTTTATACTACATTACCATCACCACTCCCTAAACACTGTTGCACTTTCTCTATCATTCTAACCCATCTACTTCTAATATCTTCTTTAATACTACTTGTTAATTCTACAGCTAAGCTTTTATTCAACACATTTTCTTCTATTTCAAGCAATAACATTCTCACTTCCTCACAAAAATCAATCACATTCATTCTCTTCCTCATTCTTTCATTTATACTTCCTTCACCTCTATCTACTCCCCATTCATCCCTCACACTTTCCATTAAGGTCACAATACTTTGCTCAGTTACACTCCTTTCTCTCTCTCATACATTTTCCCTTTCACTCTCACTCTCAAGAATTGTAAATCCCACACTCTTAATGCCCCCTCCCTGACACAATCTTTCCACTTCTGAGTGAAGAAGATTTCCCTTCTTCTTCTCTTCTCCTCCACCCTCGGAAAATCCCAGAAAAGAGAAGCCCTCAAAGCCTGGGACCCCAAAACCCTCAAACGAGAATTCCCCAGATGGACCAGGCTGGCACCATGAACCACCAAAGTCCCAAACATCCCATTCTAACTCCACCTCACCTGCGGCTGTTCCAGAGTCCAACTGGGAATCCTTCAGCTCATGTACTTCACCTATCTGTCTGGCTTTCTCACCTTTCATTCCCTTTCTTCTCACCTTTTTCTTCCTTTTTGCCATCTTTGACACAATCAAGAACTCCAGATCTGCATCCATCCATTCACCCTGGATTCCCATCATGTTCGTGGTTTCTAGTGCTTTCTTTTGCTCCATCCTCTCACACATATCATACATTGGGTGACATACGATGTACTCCGGAGGTATTCACCATTTGCGCAACTGCCGATGATGTGCTCTTACTTCTTCACACTGTCCATTCTCTTGCTTCCTCTCAATCACATACGTTACCCCATTCTCCCATATCTTTTTCACCACAAATGGATGCTCAAACTTTTGCGCCAACTTATACTCATTCCTTCTTCCAGTCTCATGCACCTCTTTCAAAACAAGCTCACCAACACCAAATGACCGAAAATGCACCAGCCTCTCTACATCTATCACACGTATTCTCATTTAATCGTATATCCTTTTGCACAGACCTTCCAAATGTCGACATACCTTCTTGAGGAAGTTTGAATGGCTGAGTGGTATGTCAAATTGTAGCACCAGGCAATTCTTGCCAACTCAGCATCCCACTCAGCCCCTTCCTCAGTACATACACGCAGCATTTCACTTATCATTTTCACCATTCGCTCAGCCAAACCATTCAAAGCAGACATATATGGAGTTATTCTAACATGCTCTATCCCATTCTCACTCAACATTCTCTCAAAACTAGCACCCCTAAACTCGGGCCCATTATCTGTTAAACACTTACGCGGCCTTCCAAGCATCATTGGCAACATACTCTCTCTCATCACTCTCACAACATGCTCACTTGTTTTATTCTCTAATGCAGCAACATACACAAACTTACTCTTGTGATCGACCCCTACTAATATTCCAACTTTCCCTCTACTCGTTCTCGGCATACATACAATATCAAACACCACAAGCCCCCAGGGTTTTTTCACTTCAATCTTTCGCACTGGGGGGGGCAGCTATACTGGGACTGGTATTTTTGCTTTTGGCAACTCTCACAAGTAGTTGCCACTTCTGCAACAACCAGTCCCAGCCTAGGGTGGAAAACCATTCCTTTCATCAATTCCCATAACTTGTTTTTTCCCACATGCCCATACATCCTATGTGTAATAATAACCAATCCTACCATACCCTCAAATGTCATCACTGGCACACACTGTCTCACCCACCTTATTTACCCTCATATAATATAGCATACTACCCTAACTTACGCTGCCCCCGCCTGGTCCCCGTCCATCTCCCACACAAACCAGAAAAAGATACAGACCACACAAAGCAGAGGTCTCAGAAGCATTACTGGCTGCCTCCGAACCACACCCATCCCACATCTACATGCAGATACGAAAATACTCCCCATCGAACACCACATGAACATGACAGGGACTCAATTCTTCTCCAGAGCACTGGCCCCAGACCACCCCTGTCACCATCTCACATTACACAATCCCCCACCCCGCAACAAAAAATGTACTCCTGCTGCTCACTATTCGCAGCTACTGAACAATATCCCCCGTCCTCCCCTAAACATCAACCCCATTAAACATCTCCACACAGAATTTACCCAGAAATACCTACTTGACCAACCACACAACACTGTCCTTCACGATACTCCCCCTGTAGTCCATCAGAGTGAACAAACCCTCCCAAGGAAAACAAGAGTTACTCTGGCCAGGCTCCGTTCAGGCCACCACCCCTCCCTCCAACAATACAGACACAGACTCCACCTAGCTGACACCTCCACCTGTCAAAAATGCTACCTCCACCCTGAGGACACAGAACACCTACTCTTACACTGCCACACTCTCTCTCAACAAAGACACAACTCCAACATTACCTCTCTACGAGACCTATGGACCCGTCCCACGGTGGTAGTGGGATACCTGAGTGCCGCCGGGTTCACATAAGAGAACCCGGGGGCTACGAAGTAAGTAATATAGCACTCCCATCCATACAGCCAACTTTTTTTGCATACCTTTTATACTTTTCCACCTCTCTCGATCACACACTCACATCTGTACCATTATACACATATTCTCTCAACTTGCATATCACCTCATCTCCCTCTTGCATATCTAAAATATCTTCATCTCTCAACACTTACCACTGGTCTTCCACCTTTAACTCAATTGCTCCCACTAACACAGCATCTATACCTGTACTTGGAAACATTCCCATACTGACCATATGCTCTCCTTCTCTCATGACTGAGCCGTGACCAACATCCACACTCAAGTTCATATTCTCAAGGAAATCAATTCCCAGTAGAAAATCCCAAGGCATTGATTCCCCTTTCAAGACTATGAACTTGTGCTCCCATACCTCTTTACATGCACCTAACCCACCCTCAACTGCACAGCTTTATGTGACGTGACTGTTCCCCCTCCTATACCAGGTATTCTCACACCCACTCTTTCTCAGGATACAGGCACATTCCCTTCATCTAAATCACACAACACTTGCTCATTCACCAGACTGATTTGGGCACCTGTATCCACCAGACCCCTGTAGAGCTCAGTAGGACCTTCTGGAACCCTTACAGGTACAACAGAAGGGCTGAGCTCTACCTCATCCACACAGTCACGTATCATCCATGGCCCCTCTAACATACCCACTTCCATACAACCCTCTCCCTCTGACTCTCTCTGTGCAGCTCTAACTTCATCCAAAACCCTTTCCAAATTTTCACCTGTCACTATACTTTTATACCTCTTCCTTTCACTCACCCAATTGTAATGTACACCACTAATACACTGCAAATGCAAAATCAGGGCTCCTTTCTCCTCGATCCTTTCATCTCTATACACAATTGGACGATCACTACCATAATGCACATACACTTCAACACTAAACAATGAGCTGACCACCATGAGAACCTCTTGAAAAGGAAAAATACCTGGGCTCCCCATGGCTTTCAGCTCACGTACATAATTGCAGACCTTACAAACACCCATCCTTTCTGGTTTCTTAATCGCTTCATTCATAACCAAGGTCCGCAATTCATTCACACACCCTGGTATTCTCATTTTTAATCCATCCAATTTCAAATCTTTCAACCCATACCATACACTTTCAAACAAACTGTCGCCACCCCCTTACTTTCATGCAACTTTACTATTCCCACTGGCAAATACTCAGGGTCAACCCACCTCTTACTCACACCTTTCATTCACCCCAGGTATTCTTGACATAAGGTCAGCCATACAATTCCTTTCCCCTGGCACATACTCAATCTTATGATCAAACTCACTCAACTCAAGCAAAGTTCTAGCAATTCTTCCATCCACAACTTTCATTCTCTCCATATATACCAATGGCTGATGATCAGTTTTTAAAATAAATTTCATTCCATACAAAAATGACTTGAAAGCTTTCACACAAAACCTCATTGACGCAAGTTCTCTCTCAATCGTACTGTTCTTGTGCTTTGCCTTACTGAATGCTTTAGATACATACCCAATTACTCTCCTTCCTTCCTGTCCTTCCTCTCCCTGCAACTGGCACAAGCACCCACCCATACAAATTCCACTTGCATCTGTATACAATTCTAGCAAACTTGCTCCTTCACTCAGGTCTGGATAAGCCAACTCCACATCTTTTACTGCTTCCACTCTCAATTGCTCAAACGCTTCATTCATCTTCTCAGTCCACACCAATTGAGTACTACCTTTCATTCCAGTCACTTTGGTCAGGGGTTTCAAAATCCCAGAGCAGCCTGCTATAAATTTCCTCTGAAACTCTACAAGTCCCAGAAAAGATCTAAGCTCACAGACCATCCAAGGTTTTGGGAACTCCCTGACTTTTTCCATATACTCCCCACTCTTTCGTAGACCACTCAAACTCACATTGTGCCCTAGAAATGCCACACTTTCCCTGAACCACTCACACTTAGTTGGTTTCACTCGTAGTCCAACTTCATCAAACACTTGCAGTACCTCTCTCATTATCTTCAGGTGCTCAAATGTCTCTGTCATAATCAAAATGTCATCTGTAAAACATGACATTTTCCCTTGCAAACTTACCAAGAACACAATTCATTGCTCTATGAAATGCAGCAGGTGCAGCTGTAAGTCCAAATGAGAGAGCATGGAACATATAATGATTCCTGGCTGTGGAGAAAGCAGCTATAGGACGAGACTCTGGCTCAACTGGCATCTGGTAATATCCCCTCAATAGGTCCAATTTACTAAACACCCTCTTTCCATGCAAAGAATATACACTTTCATTTATCAAGCACATCGGAAACCTGTCTTTCACTGTCCATTCATTCACCATTCGATAGTCCACACACAAGCAAATCCTTCCATCAGGTTTCCACACAGGCACTATTCTACTATTTCACAGACTTGTGCTTTGTTCAATCACTCCCATTCTCTCTAATTCCTCACACTGCTCTTCTATCTCATTCATTACTGGTGGGGAGAACCGTCTTGGCATTTGGTAGATTGGAGTCTCAACTGTTAACTGGATCCTGAAGGGAGGTAGTTTTGTTGAACAGAGATCATCTACTCCTCGGGCGAATACGCTCCTTTTCTCCCCTGCCAACTGCCACACCTGCATTTGCTCACTCTCACTCAACTGTTAGCCAACAATCACCTCCTTTCTGATTTGTTCAGTCATCCATTCCTCCCCACATTCTTGCCCTCATTCATCCATTTGTGTTCCATTTTCTCCCTCCTCACATACTTCCTCAATCACTGTATACATTCTCCCTATCACATCCCCCTCATTTATTCTCTTTCACCATGCACCCCCATCTTCCCTAGCTTGCACATAAATCCATGGGTTACTCTCATCAATTATACCATCATACACATGCCCAACTCTCTTCACTTTATACGATGCATCCATACCATTCACAAAAATCATGCCTCCCTGCCTTTTTTTTCTATCATCACTCACTGGCCACTCAACATGCACCAATGCTGGGGTTCCCTTTTCCAGATTTACACTCTCAGATGCTCTCACCTCATACCCTTTTATTACCCTCATCCAATCCGATTCACTTCTCCCCACATAGAATTCACACTTACCCAACTCATTCTTCCACTCAATCATACGTCTAGCAGGATGGATCACCAATCGATTCTTTTTCAAAAACTCATACCCCAGAATCATGTCATACTTTTCACTCTCCTTATCAACCACATAAAGCACACATTCTTCCATTTCACACCCCATCACTTTCACTTTAATCTGCACCTCTCCCAACACTCGTACTGGGATGTTCCCAACCCCTTTAATTTCCCCAGTTACTCCCCAATTCACTCTTCCTAATTCATTCTCTTTACACAAACATCCAATTCCTTGCTTACTTATTAAATTAGGTGAACATCCTGTATCCACTAATGCCCTCCATACACTCCCTCCCCATTCAACAGGAATAACCATACACTCTGCCTTTTTCTCACTCGCTCTCACTTCCTTATTCACTTGACACCATCCTGCTAATGCCTCAAATACACATTCATCACTCAGAGAAGCAGGGACCCCAACCCCAATGTGAAGCCCCTGCCCTATGTGTTTCCCGTACTGGGACCAGCCTCGCCATTTCCAGTGACAGCACCCCCTTGAGGGCCCTGCCTTTGAGGTTGAGGAGCTGGCATGGCTGATTTCCTGCATGAGAGACAGGACTCCCTCCCACTGGTGCCGGAGCACCCTGCTGTCGGGCTTGACAGAACTGGGCAATATGCCCAAGGTTCCCACATGCCCTACATTCATACCCAGGTGTTCTGCATTCATACGCCATGTGTCCCATCTGCCCACATGCAAAACACGCACCCACTCTTCTTCTACAGGTCTCTATACTATGTCCCCCTCTACCGCAATATGCACACCCTCTCACATTCCCCATATTCCCTCCATTCACTGGCCCTCTTTGCTCATTCATTGTTGACTGGCCTTGAAGCCCTTGCCTTCTATACGTTTGCCCCAGCATCGGACCATTCATTCTGGGACCCGATGTGGGAGGAGGGCCTGGTTGTTGACATGGCCGACCCTCCATACACCCTTGTGAATTCGTTCACAAAGTTAGCCAGCATTTCCATTGGGTTTTGGGCCATGGATGCTTGGCTAACTGGAGGGTGACCTGGCCTAGTATTTCTTAATGCGTCCGCATAACTAGGAAACACAGGTACTTGTTCCTCCCTCATCGCTGTCCCCATTCGCACATCTGCTTCCCTATTACGCCAATCCACTCTCATACACTCGGTCCTCTAACAATTCCAAGATTTCATGCCACTTCAAACGTGTCCCTCTCACTCTTACACACTCTTTCCTCTTAACATTCAAAAACTCTCTCACACTCTCAGGTACTGTCTCAATCAACTTTCTTACCAACCTTTTATTCTCATCTATCCCATCATCTCCAAATTTCTTTCTCGCCAAAGTTTCAAGTCTATATGCATACAAATCAATACTCTCCCCCTTCTGCATCCTTGCTCTCTCAAAATCATCCTCTTTCGATATTTCACACCCCCTCTTATTCTTAACACTTGCTCCACCAATCTCTCCCTTAACACCTCATACTTCACAGGCACTCCTGAATTTACAACAACATTGTAAAACTCTAGCAACCTACCTTCCAAACAGTCACCCATCTCTTTCACCCAATACTCAGGAGCGTCTGGATACTTGCTCTTACAATAACGTTCATACTCTTTCAAAAACTCTTGTACATCTCTCCCACTATAAATTAAATTTTGCAACCTTCGGAATCTCCCTAATTAAGATTCCCTTATGCACTCTTACACCCTCACTCGTATCACTCTCAGTTTCAGTCTCACTCTCACTGTCCTCAATGCTGGAATAGAGGGAGTCATCTGCGCTAACGCAGCGTTGAACCTTCCGAGAAGCCCTCTTACCAGATGCCCTCCGAGCCCCCCTCATTCCTGCCTTGCCCCTCTTAGCCTGCCCTTCCATCCTCTTACCTTTCTCCCTCTGATCCTCACCCTCAAGCTTCTTTTTACCCTCCTTAGGAGTGGAATGCACCATCACCTTGTAAGGTCTTTCTTCTTTCCCCTCACTCACACTTTCACTCCCTTCTCCTTCCAGGCCCCCTACTGCTACATCCTTTGGATGTGCCCCTTTCTTACTACCAACACCTTACTATTTTCCCCTTCAAAACTGTCCTTCCCTTCCTTTTTCCCTTTCCCATCAAGCTTGCACTCCAACTCACTCATTCTCTTAACCATTGCTTTTAACCCCTCATCCATCTCTTTCTTACTCTCAATCATCCTTTCTTCCAGCTCTTGATGACAAACTACTAATTCTTTACTCTGTTCCTCTAATCTACTTTGCAATTTCCCCAAAACATTCTCTAATTCTGCCTTCTGTAACTCTAACTGATGGTTCTTAGCCCTTTCTCCCTCCAACGCCTCCTCCATCTCCCTCAACCTCCTTTCTAACTCCTCCTTAGTAGGCATCTCTAAAGCTGCTACCCTACTTCTCCTCTACTCTACTACTACTACACCCAACCTACCACTACCCTTTCACACACCTTCTATACAACCCAACCAGGAAACAACCCACTTTTCTGAGTGGAAGTCCCTGTTCGGGTGCCACTTATTTTATGTGTTATAATGTTATAATGTTTCAGACCAACAAAGACCCTAGGATCCACCCATGGCTGGTCTACCTGTGTTCGTAATCGTGGTGTATTGTGTATGTCCTCCGTGGTGGCGGAGGGGACCTACAATTTTATGTGGGTTCCGAACCACAAGAACATAAGAAATTTATGTAAAAACTGCCGGTAATTTGGCAATGACCAATTTTTACGAAACTAAATAATTATCAATTTAAAACTAATTAATTATCGATTTAAAACTAAAGATAGAATCTCTGGATCCAGAGGATCAAGTCATAATAGACTATCCACAAATGTTACACTCTATATCTCTCTATAATGGACATGCAAATATATCAGATCCAAAGAATCCAGTCAATTTCATTACGGTATCCATCAAGTCACGGTCCATATCGATTGCGGACCAAGTCAAAATTTACAACCATATACATTACAATATATACACTTAGGAGGAAAAGTGTAGGTGTGGCTGTAAAGAGTGTACAGTAATGTAGAAATGTGTGTGCACCCATTATGGGTCTCCCATTTAAACGTGTTTGTGGGGCAAGTGAAGATCATGAGTTTTTCAATACCTCACAGTACTATGGGGGGCACCGCTCGGCAGAGGAATCTCTTTAAATGGGGTGTGTAAGGACAGAGAGTATCCCCTAACCCAAGACGCTGCCTCCCTATATCCCACAACACTTGTGTTGAGCTGTGGGATCTATCCCCACAAAGCCTTAATTTTACTACCTTAAACTGTACCCCTTCTATCAACATGCATGTCTAATCGATTTTTAAACATGTTTATTGACGTGCTACCTAATTACTTCTACTGGCAAACTGTTCCAGCTATTTACTATTCTATGCGTAAAAAGTTTTTCGCAACTGCTGTCTCGAACCTTCTACTTGTCAACTTACACCCGTTATTTCTAGTCCTATTATATTGAGATATTTCGAAAAAGCTATCTCTATCTACGTTATCAAACCCATTCATAATTTTGAAAACCTGGATTAGATCACCCCTTAACCTCCTAGTCTCGAGAGTAGTCAATTTTAACTCCTTAAGCCTATCCTCGTACGACTTTGACCTAAGAGACGGAATCATCTTAGTTGCTCGCCTTTGAACTCTTTCGATTTTGTCTATATCTTTGCGCATATACGGATTCCAAAATTGGACCGCGTACTCCAAATTGGGTCTAACTAATGATTTATAAAGAGGAACTATAATATCGCGCAATTTGTACTCAAAATTTCGAGCTATAAACCCTAACACTTTGTTTGCCTTATTGACCGCTGCTGTACTTTGTTTCGCTACTTTTAAATCACCAGTGACTATAACTCCTAAATCTTTTTCCTGCTCTACGCTTGTTAAATCTTTCCCTGACATACTATACGCAAAATTACCATTATGCGAACCTATATGCAAAATTTTGCACTTATCCACCTTAAATCTCATTTGCCATGTGACTGACCAATGAATGATTTTATTCAGATCTTCCTGAATTTTACCTCTATCTTCGTCATTAATCACCCTACCACCCAGCTTCGTGTCATCCGCAAACTTTGAAACTGTACTGACTAGGCCGACATCTAAATCGTTAATATATATAAGAAAAAGCAAGGGGCCCAATACAGAACCCTGAGGAATGCCACTCGCTACATTAGCCCAACACGACTCCGCTCCATCAATGACCACCCTCTGTTTCCTGCACCACGAATAAGAATTTTTTTTTTTATATTTAAGGCCTCCACGAAACCAGGCTGCTTACCTTGAAGGGTTGTTGGATCCAGGCTCGCCACCCAGACCTCCGATTCCACAACTGCTGGCTCGTACCACCAACAGTTTCTCACTTGTTTCACAGGTCTTGCCAGAATAGCTTCCTTCTGTTAGTGTTTCAATATCTCTGGCATCCCCTTCCTAACAGAACTTAAAGTTCCCTTGGCCCAATAATGGTCTTCAGCCTCTCAGACAAATCCAGCCTGAATTTAGTTTCCTCTGTTATGTTCTTTATTTTCTCTTGTCAAATTACACACTTAAACTATTTTTTTATTTAAATTTCCACACACGTGCCATTTGGTTCCCCCACTTCTCAAAACTCGAGTTTTGACACACACGCCAACACTTTTAAACCTCAGAAGCATCTCTTTTACTAAATTTGTTTATTCTTTTTTTTTTTTTTGTTAAAATGTTTTAATAAACAAGTACTTTATTATCCATTTACTAACAGGGTTTAACAAGCGACCATCCAACTCTCACTCTTTTCCCCATACTAATTTAATAAAACTGTTTTATTCCTCATTCCTTGTTTACAAGTTTAACATTTCTTTATTATTAACAATTTAGTACTTAATGTTTATTTATTATCTTAATGCTTATTATTTATTACTATCTTTCTACTTAATAGTTAATCTTAATGTTTATTTACTTATTACTTATTTTTGTTATAACATACTTATTCTTTATTTATTTTACTTCTTACTAGTTATTGTTTAAAATGTTTATTGTTTACTTATTTAATAATTATTCATTCTTTACTCTTTACTTTTTATATGTATGTAAGACTTATTGTTTATTCTTTTCTGGAAAGAGAGAGAGAACCATTAAAATCCTCTCTATAACAAGTATTTCATTAAAAAATTAAAGAAATTTAATATATAAATAATAATAATCAAAGCCAGGGGGAAAGGGCTGAGAACTAAAAGGGGAAAGGGTTCACCCTCCACAGTGTCATCAGCGAATTTGGTGATCCTACTGATGATGCCACTGTTGATATCATTTATGTAAGTGATAAACAACAATGGCCCCAAAATGGAACCCTGAGGAACCCCACTAGTGACTGAGGCCCAACCCGAACTAACCCCTTTAATTACAATCCTTTGCCACCTATTCTCCAGCCAGTTTTCAATCCACCTACCTACTTCCCCACTAATACCCAGCGTGCACACTTTTGCCATTAGCTGGCAGTGAGGTACCTTATCAAAGGCTATCTCAAAGTTGAGATAAAGTATATCAATTGCCCTTCTCTTATCATACTCACTCAACATGATGTGGAAAAACTTGAGCAAGTTGGTGAGACATGACCTATGCCATCTAAACCCATGTTGGGAGTAGTGATGTTAAAAAAGTTTTTTTTATGTCCATGTTGTTTTTGTTGTTTTTGTTGTTTTTATTGTTTTTATTGTTTTTATTGTTTTTTGTTTTTTTTAATAATTAATATAGATATTGCCAATTTAATTATAAGGTATACTTTTGCAATGATATATATTATAAAAATAAATAAATAAATAATAAAATAGGCCATATGGTACCAGTATAGAATGTCCTTTTCAGCTTATTTACAGAAAAAAACTGGCCTCTTTCTTGCACTGAGTCTTGTATCTTGAGATCCGTTAAACTTGCGAGAACACTGGCTGGGAGCTGACTGCCCATTGTCCAACCTTTCCAGGACTCTCCCATCCATGCCTCGGATTTTGAATCTCCCACTTAACTATCCTTTAGACCCGCGATGACATATTTTCCCCCCTGAGACCATCCATAATCCATATATATACATGCACATACACCCATATACATATATACCAATATATATATAAATACTTATATACACATATTTATATCTATTATATACCCCATACACGCATACATCCAGAATTCCAGATACATACGCACACACACACACACACACATATATACCTACACAAACTCATACACCTCTATTTCGCCCTTTCATTACCTCCGAGATCATTTAGCACATACAGTAATATCCATACAGCCAAAAGAAACCGATTAAGCACAGACAGAGCAGCAAAGCTAGTATTTATATCCCATAATGCAAAATTCCAAGAAAGTGAAGTAAAACATGGTGCTACATTGGCTTCGTCAACATCCAAATCTGCAATAAGTACCAGTACCTGTGATATTGAAACTATATGCTCTAATCAATCCAGTGATAATGATTCTTCAATGGAAATAAATCAGATAATGAAAGTTAAACAGCATTAGTTTAACACAAAGGTTAAAGAAAGAGATGAATATTTTTTTTTTTTATTTTTCTATTTGGAATATATATATATATATTAGTGATGTAGGTAACATCCGCATCCGCGGAACATCAGCACATTTTCTCGCATCCGCATCCGCACTTTGGACTGCGGATGTCGTGCGGATGTGGACCATTGAGATAAAATGTCATTAATAAGCGGAAATTATCAAATTCTACTATATTAATAGAACTAGTTCATTGTGCGCAAAAGTGATGCAAGCGACAAGACGAGAGGCTGTTCTTGTATGAAGTTACTCTCTTGCAACCTACTTAGATCCACGTTACAAAGCTAAGTTATTTTCACCTAGTACATTAGAACGAGTTAAATCATCACTTGGCAAAGCAGTTGAAGAGCTTCAATCTCTTGAATCTGTCGCTTCGCCACCCACCAAAAGAATAAAAGTTTCAGTGACAGAACCAACACCTTCAACAAGCAAATCTATCACAGAATCTGTGTCTCAGTTTCTTGAGTCAAGCAGCAATGACGAGACCTACGCGATGTCAAAAGATGTAGTAAAAATGATCGAGAGCTATCACCAAGAAAAACGCCTGGCTGCATGTGACAATCCTATTAGTTGGTGGAAAAATACGCAGAATATCTATCCATACTTGAGTAAACTTGCAAGGAAACATTTAGAAGTGTCCTCCAACAAACGTACCAAGCGAGAGATTATTTAGCAGTGCTGGATTAATATATGATGAAAGAGAAACAGACTGGCAGCAGAAAAGGCAGAAAAATTAATGTTCCTTAAGCATAACCTTCCTATAATTAAGTTTGAACATTAAACGATGAACATCTTAGTTTACTTTATTTTAATTACTCATTTATAAATATGCCTAATAAAACTTTAAACTTAATATAAATAGTTATCAAGCTAATTAAAGATCTCTTTCTATAAGGGTGGAGGTTGGGGAAAGAGGTCGGTGGGGTGCATTTGAGTTGGGTTCACGTCCCGCATCCTGGTAACACAATTATGGTTTCTAATTGTGGCTGAAACTCAACAAAATATAACGAATTTATTTGTAGATGAATTCACTAATTGATTTCTATATTAGTTAGATGCTTGATATTATTTTATATGTTCAGAGAAAAGTACAGCAATTATTGTACAATTAATCAATTATACTACATTATAGCTATAGCTCTCTCTATATAATAACTTATTATATACGTTAAACACAACAAATCTCGAATATATCCTAAAAAATAACGAAAATGTAGACATCCACATCCGCGGATGTTGAAATCAAACATCCTCATCCGCATCCGCATCCGCGGATATGAAAAAAATATGACATCCGCTACATCACTAATATATATATATACTGGCATGACTCCAGATTCCTGGGATCTTGGGAGCATTGCTCCAGTAAATTTGACCATGAGAAAAAGTAAATTTGGGTTTGGGTTTTGTTCATCCGCTAGACGTTATGCAATTTTTTTGCGTATACATTCTTGTACAAACCAATTTTTTTAAATTACAAATTTAGTTATTTTAAGTTTAGTTGGTAATTCCATATTTAACAATTATTTTTATTTTTTGCTAAGCTTCAATGTTTTGATAATTAAAATTTTATTAAAACGTATATTTTTTTAATATAAAATTATCAGGATTGGACTATGTTCCATTGATCTCGGCCAGGTTTGATAAATTGGCCAGATAATTACTTGTGCGGTTTTAAGTAATCCACCATGACTCTAGAATTGAAAAGTTTAGTTAAGTTTAAACTTACTTTTACTTACTTTAACTTACCTACTTTTACTTACTTTAACTTACCTACTTTTACTTACTCTTCCTTACTTTTACTAAGTTTAAAGCACTTACTTTTACTTACTTTCATTGTACTATATTTACTTACTTTTACTCACTTTTACCATACTATATTTACTAACTTTTACTTATTTTGTATTTTTTCAGTTAGTCAATAATCAATAATGGGTCCTAATATTGATGAAGTTGGAGAGAAAAGTGAGGGTGTTAAAAGGGGTTACCTTTGTGGTCAATGCAAGAACAAATATTCAAAGAAGCAAAACTGGGAGGAACATTTTAATTCCAAAAAAAATATTTGTTACAATACAAGAGGTCCCAGAGTTTGGGCCCACAGCTTAGATATTGCAGTAAAGAAATACCAGGATGAAGTGCAGCAAAGAGATATGGCAAAGCAGTCATTTAGTTTGTTCACAAAATGTGCTAGTGCTAGACCTCAGAAAAATGAACCAACTTCATCAACTGCTAATCTAGAAAATGAAACTTTTTCACTAGATGTTTTACAGACTGAAGAAAGTGCTTCTCCTCCACCTAAGAAACAAAAGGTAAGTGAGGAATCTGTGCATCAGACTAACAAAACTGCTTTAGAGGAATTTGAAAATTCCCAAATCCAGAAGACATTGAATGCAATTTTGCGCCTAACAAAAGAAACTCACCAAGCTGTTGTGGTTAATAAAGAGAGAGTCAAAATATGCCTTCAAGTTCAAGTGTTGCATCCAAATCTAATAAAGCAAAAAGCAACAAATTTGACATTTCCATAGCCCATTTAAGCAAGTGTAAATCAATACAAGAAATCCTGAACAATGATTTGATCAAATCTACATTCAAATTGGTGGAAAAGAAGGATCTAGGGCATGCTGATGATTCATTTTCAGTACCAAGTGATATAATGGAAAACATTGCAAATAGTGACACTAATATGCCTGATGTAGATATAGCTGTTGAGGATGAAGATAATGATAATCAAGAAGATATTGATGATGCTTCTGATGATAAAATGTTTACATTATATTGCATAGCTTGCACAGACCCCCAAAGCATGTGCTTCAGACAAACATTCTAACATAAAAGGTTACTTCAATGTTAAAGATTTAACCTATGTATGCAAACAAGGAGAAAATCAAGAGAGATGGTTTAGAAATCTGAAAACCCACCTGAAGAGACATTTAATTAAACTTCAGCATCATCAAAGAGCTGCTGTTTATGAAGTGATGAAAACATCTTCTCGGAACACTACTAAATGCATAGAAGACTTATGTGGCAACATCTTATACTACATAATGAAAACAAACACTGCATGGGCTCTATATCCAGTACTTCTAGCTGTATTACATAGGTCAGGTTGTGAGGTTGGAAATTTGAATCATAGCACACATGCGTGCGAGACAATTTGTGAGCTATTAGATAATCAACTTAAAGAACAAACTGTAAAGTGGTTCTTAGAACAAACTTCAGTAACAATAACAGCTGACATTGGAACAATTTTGGGATTAAGCATGCTAGTTGTATTAGTTATGAGTGAAGAAGATAAGACTGTAAAACTTGCTGGGATAAATTTAGTACGCAGCAAATCAGGAGTTTATTTGGCCAATGAAATTTTTGATGTGTTGAAGTCTCCTAATCACTTGAAACTATCTGAAGAAGCAATTAAATCCAAGGTATCTGGAATGGTTGGAGATGGGGCTTTTTGTAAGGACAACGAGCCATTTAAAAATGAAATTAAAAAGTTGTTTGGAGAAAATTTCAAATTTCGATGGGACTTAATGCATCTTGTGAACAGAGCCCACATTGATGCATTGAAGAAAATTTGTAAACTAAGTGAGCTTTTAGACTTTATTCAGAATCACTCTTCAAATCTGAGATCAGGCCTTGACTATACCAATATGGTTCTTGACAATATCATTGGTTTTAAGAGACCAAAACTCAAATCTGATACTCGCATGGTTAATTATGAATTTGATCAATTTGACAGATTTGTGGAAAATTGTGTTTTTTGATCATCCACAAGAGAGAGAAATTAGTGCTAAGTTCTATGTATTGATTTCCTATGTAACAAAGATTATGTTGCAAGTAGCTCAAAAAACCACAGTTAGTACAGAATTTGTAGAAAATATATTTTATAAAGAAGGAGGGAAAACTGTTATGTTAAGAGTGATGGAAACAATTTCCAAATTAGCTAATGGAGGAAATGCAAATGATGTAGTTTCTGAATTTAAGCACGATACCACAGGGCAGCAAAAGGAACTAACAGCTGAGGATTACATCCTAAATGAAGTTTACAAATACATCAAGAAACGTTCTGATTACTACCAGGTTGCTGAAGTTGCTAGACCATCCAGAACCAGATCTGAAAGTAGTTTTACAAAAGACTCAGTGATAAATTGGCTGACAGAATATATAGAACAGCTGTGGAAAGGAATCACAGAGATATTAAAGCATTTTGATAAAGATGGATCAACTGCCTGGAGTGAAGCACAAGCTGAAGGGACATTCTCCATTCTTGGTTACATTGTTGAACACAAAGGATCCATTAAGCCATCTCATTTGACTAAGCTGTGCAGAATTGTGAAGGAGGGTCCAGCTCCAGGCACTAGATCTGCCTGGAGATACATGGCGGTAAATTCACAACAAATGCCTACATGCAAGGTCTAACATCGTCCACTGTTGCTGCTGCAATGAATAAATAAACTTAAGGTGAGTTATAAACTGTACATTATTGTATTATTATGTTTAGCTAAAACAATTTGTAATTGGTATGTCGTCAATTCAAGAGTTTACTATCATTAACCTATCTAGTGGTGTAAGGGAAAAAAAAGTAAATTCAGAGCTGTGCTCCAGTAAATTTTTTCAAATCTGGAGTCGTGTGTGTGGGAATTAGGGCCTACTTCACGTATAAGATCTGTGACATGTGGAACAGGTTACCTTCAGAAGTTGTGAACAGTTCCTCTGTGGATCATTTCAAGAAAAGGTTAGACCAAATCTTTCACACTATTTGAGGGTGCAGAAAATCTTCCCTGGCACCTGTTGCTATTGGTACCCCCTCGGTGTGGGCTGCAAGGCCTTTTGAGGTACTTCTTTTCCTTGTAACTACTTGTAACACACACTCAATTGAAAAGAAACATTACAAAGCATTCCTTAAATTATATTTATTAAATGATAACGTAAAAATATTTTATAATGAATATTAAATATATTTATTTTTATTTTTACCTAACCAAATCCCCCTTTTATTTATTTTTACTTTCTGAATGAAGTGTTGTTGTGATGTGTTGTTGGGCAAGCTACTTTATTAATTAATGGGGCTCATGCAGGACCTGTTCATAAAAGGTGGTTCATTATATACCTCATTAACCTTGTTTAGGTTCCATGTGTTGTTCTCTCTTCACACGAAGGTCAATCTGGTGCTCCCACCTGAAGGCCTGGCTAGGTGGAGGAGCCAGTTTCTCTCTTGCGCTCCCCACCACACACAGCCATGTACACCTGGTACCATCCTGAGCCAGGTATCCAGTCTTTGCTTGAAGACTTCAACTTTGACTCCTGTAATGTTTCTGAGGTCCTTTGGAAAATGGTTAAAAAGTCTTGGCCCCCTGACAACCAAGTTATTTTCCTTCAGTGTTGAGGAGGTCCCTTGTTTGGGCCTTTAATTTGGGAACACTACACATTGTGCCTTTCCTATTTTCCAGTATTGTTTGGATGGTAATTGGGTTTAGTTTGAGGTTAGGTACCAGTTTTTTTATCATCTTCCATATGCAGATTATGGTGTACCTCTCTCTTCCTCTTTCCAGGGAGTACATATTTAATTTACATAGTCTTTCCCAGTAGTTGAGTGTTCTGCAGCCATTAAATCTTGGCTGTAAAATATGTGTGAATTTCTTCACTTATTAATTTCTTCCTTTTTATATGGGGATGTCAAGACTGAGAAGTATTCAAGTTTTGGTATGATCAGTGTTCTCAGCAGGGGAATCATTACTGTCTTGTCACTCCTTTTGAATTTCCTTAGTACCTGTCTCTCGACTCTTTTTGCTTTGTTTATCGCTATCTGATTTTGTCTCTCAGATTTGGTATTTTCAGTCATTATTACCGCCAAGTTGACTGCTTTCATGCTTCTCTGAATTTTCTCTCTCTGTGGAGCATGACATGTAGTCAGAGTTCCTCATTTTTACCATATCTTAAGAGTTGAAATTTCTCGGTGTTAAGTCATATTGTTGTTTTCTGACCATTTGTATATTTTGTTCATGTCCCTCTGCAAAGGCCCTCTCTTCATTTGCATCACTGATTTTTTTGCTGATCTTTGTATTGTCTGCAATGGATGTTACTATACTGTTGCTGTTTACTCCACTGTCTATGTCTGTTAGCATGATAATGAACAGGAGTGGGGCCAGTACTGTACCTTGTGGTACTGAGCTGTGTACTTCTGATTCTGATGATGATACACCTTGAATTTTGATGACCTGTAAACATTCTCTGAGGAAGTTGTAGATCCTTTTTCTCACTTTGCCTGTTATTCCCATGTTTCATTTTATGTGCTATTATACCATGATTGCATTTGTCGAAAGCTTTAGCAAAATCAATGCCTTCAAGTGCATCTAGGATATTGTTATAGTGCTCTATAAGTTGTGATAGGCATGATCTTTCTGATCGGTATCTGTGCTGATTTTCATTGAATCTTTTCAGTGTCTCCAAGAAGTCATAGATTTTCTCTCTGACTATTCTTTCAAATATTTTGGTCAGGTAGGATGTCACTGACACTGGTCTATAGTTCTTTGCTTGTGATCTATCCCCTCCTCTATATATAGGGACACTGTTCACTCTTCAAGATGCTCAGTATTTCCCCAGTGTCATGCAGTATTAGGCTGTAGCTATTTCATATTTACAGTTTTAAATCAGTAGTGCATTCCATTTGTCTGGACCTGCTGCTGAATGTGATTTCATTTGTCCTATAGCACTTTTTGGGGTACTGAAGACCAATTCATACTAGTCTCTCAATGTTTCAGATATTTCTTTTAGATCATCTGTTAGTTCATTATTTCCTTTCCTTAAGGGCCCTGATGGTAGTGCGCATTTTTGTTTTCCTTTTTGCATAGCTATAGAAGTATTTTTGATTTTCCTTTTGGCTGTGCTTTTGGAGCATATTTTTCTAAAATTTTCAGTCTTTTCTTCTAAGGTTGTTAGCATTTCCTCAATTGTTTTATTCTCTAAAACTGTTCTCCACCCTATTTGGGCCATGTGTGATTTTTCTTCCCAATTTATGGTCTTGGAGTTCAAGTTAAAAGGTCCAAATTTGCTTCTTCCTTCTGTGTGTGTATTGTCTTTTAATATTATTGCCATATTTGTTGATAATTCAGTTATGTTGTGGTCTGAGATAATATTTGGGGTTATTTTTTTATCAGCAATCAAGTTTGTGTTATTCCTGAATACCAGATCTTGGCAGTTATTTTTTCTGGTATTTTCTTTCATCTTCTGTGTCAATATAAACCCATTTGTGAGAGCCATCAGCATTTTTGCTTGCTCTTGGTCCTCTCTTGTGCCCTCCTTATCTTGCTGTATAAATATATTTCTACCCACCTTTTTGTATTTTATAAATGGGAAATTAAAATTGCTGAAGAGTATTATATTAAGAGATGGAGAGTTTACAGACTTTATTAGGGTTCTAATATCAATGGCATCAGAAAATTTTTCAGTTGGAGAGTTTGGAGGTCTGTAGATGACTATCAGTACCATGTTTAGTTTCTCTATTTTCACTGCAAGGGTTTCCATGAAGCTGTTGGATTTACTTATTACTATCTCTGTCATATGCTTCTCGTGTATGTAAATAGCACAACTACCTTTATGTCTTGCTGTTCTATCCACTCTTAGTAAGTTGAATCCATCAATATGCAATTCTTTCCTATCAATACAGTGTTTGCAGTTATCACAGTTTCCTTGGCAATCTTTAAGATGTTTTTCTGTAAGGCATGCGATGTCTGTTTAGTGAGTTGTTTGGTTTTATTCCTTGAATATTTGCCAGGACAATGTTTGTTCTGTTTTGCATTGCCCCTTGTGCATCTTAAGTTTGTTGTCCTTTGGCATCATGTGTTTTGTAGCCTTGTGGTCCTCTGAGATGGACCATTCCCACCTACCTGTTCTGGTAGCTTCTTGCCATGAAGCATTCCAGTTTGAGGGTTTCCAGCTGTGTCAGTTGCATGTGCTGTATAAGACTTAGCAGCCATATTGTGTCTGAGATATTGAAAAAAATGTTGTTTGCTATTTGTGTACATATTTTTCTTCTCACATTCCTCCTGTTGGCATTTGAAACTTGTTCTTTGAACTTTTCAGGAGATGATGGTAGTCGCATTTTCTCCCATACTGGTGGGTTCCATATGTCACATAGGTTTTGCAAATGTCCAGATGGTGGAATTTGCAGTTTCCACCGAATTTGCAGTGACCATTATTATAGTAGTTGCACAAGGGAGGGTGTTCATAAATACATTTTGACATTGTAAATACATGTTGTATAGATTAAGTTGCTTTGATTTTATTTGCTTTATTTCAGTCATACATTGCTATTTCACTACTTAGAGACATATGACTGTGTACACTGAATATTCACTCAAAAATTGGCACTACTTAAAAAGGATTAACTGCAGGATTTTTATTGTAATATCACTTTTATTCAGACTTGAAAAGAAACATGTAACCATCACACTGGGTAGAAAACATATATATATATATATATATATAATTAAAATGTGTTGTGATGATGAAAAAGGAAACCACTCTTCAGGAAGACCTAAATTCTTATTTCTTTAACACCAATATAGTTTTGGCTCCTCAGTCATTGTTGTGGGAAAACTAGAGAACCCACCTGGATTTGACTCTGGAAGCAGTTCTTCCTATGGTTCTTATGGTAGGAATTCAATTCTTCTGGCAGGCCACCAAGTACATGCAGATTGAGTAGACTGGAAGGCAGGAGATGAAATTGTACTCAAAGATCTTTTCCCAAGCAGTGCACTGGACATCAAGTGAGCAAGGTCCATTTACAAATATGTCAGGCAGGAAAAGCAGGACCACCACAATGCAATCAAGCAATGGAAAGCAAATAGTATATGCTGTAATGTTAAGGAGTGGGTGCAAGAAAAAGGTGTTCAGGCAGAAAAGGAAGAGAAAGGACTTTAGGATGAACAGGAATAAAAAACAGTACAGGCAAGACCTATGCTATTGAAAATTAATTCAAGAATTTTCCCAACTTCACAATATTACCAAATTTAGTAAACCTAATTCCAGTACAGTATATGACTTTTTATCTAGTTTTATTCCCTATGATGATCAAATGTGGAACTGATCTCCCCATCATGTACCATGACTGATATTCAATGATTTATAGAAAGCAAACTAGAAATTTAGGTTTTTCAGTTTTATTTATAACGATTTAATAGAACAACTTGAAACCTCCTATTTTTAGACTTGAACAAAAAACCTTAACAGTAATTATTTAAAATTTATTCTGGAGGTTCTAGACAATAAGACACTTTAATCTTAATTGATGATGGGGTTAGTAAGGTTATGATAATGAGCATAAAGATGATTTGTGTACAAAACACTAGAATTCTAAATAACGTTATCTTAAACTTTGGAGGATCTTAACTTTCTAGATTTTGACTGTATTGTATTCACTGGAATTCTTCTCATTTGTTTATTTCTTAAATTATTTGGACAAGGCAACATGTACCTGGCATTTAGTGAATTTACATGCAATAGCTTAAGTAAAGGTTTATTAGCCAAAGCTGCAAGAAAAGGGTACACACTTGCAATGCTTCAAATAATTTGGACTTGTGCACAACACTGGATTATCTACCTAGAAGGAGTAGTTAAGTTCTGCATCCTTAGTGTTAAACTTCAAAAACATACCTTCTGGCTTCAGTAATGGACTATTATCTCACCTTTTCTTGAGTTCAGCAGGGACTATCAGGGCTAAATACTGGACTAGCGTTTAACACTAGCCCATTGCTGTTTCTAGTAAGATGCCCTCTTAAACTGATTTGAGCACTTTTGCATTAACTTCAGTATCTGCCTATGCTTGACTAGATTAACTTAATTAACACTCTTAACTAGAGGCTGCAAAAGCTGAGTAGCTAGAAAGAGAAGAAATACATGAAATTTAAAAGAAAAGAACTCGAGAAATAAGAATTGGCAAAACCCTACATCATTACCAATTGGCAAGGGCTTGCAAGGGGCTGAAACTGTATTGGTGGTAAAGAAATAAAAATTTAAGTCTTCCTGAAGAGTGGTTTCCTTCTTCATACTTTGTAGCGACAGTGCATTATTTTACATATGTATAATCTGAAATTTGCCTGATATTTTGACACATTGAAAAATAGCCAAATTATTGCAATAGCTGAAATGCAGAGAGTTGATTTAGCAGGGTTGGAGTGTGCAGGTAAACCTTGTTTTACGCCGCTTTAAATTACATCACTTAAAAGCTTAAATGTAAAATTAAAAATGGTAAAAAGCTGTAAACTACGCAAAATATGATGATGTAACTGTGCAAGACTACTGGAAGTTATATGACATTTTAAAAGGCATTTCCAACATAGCTGCAGCTTGGAATGAAGTTTCAAAATCATGTCTAAATGGTGTCTGGCGTAAGCTGTGGCCTGATTGCATTGCTGATTTTGGTGGATTTGACAGTGTTGAAACTGTGACAAAAGACGTCACTAAGATAGCAAATGAAGTAGGGCTAGATGATGTGGAAGATGATGATGATGATGATGAACTGCTCAATTCTGCAGTTCCTCAGCAAAAAAAAAAATAGGATCTCCATCTGGGATCATCTTCCTCTCAATAAATCTCCATCTCATCACTGTAAAACAAGATCAAATAATTTTGTTTTTAATTGCTTTAATTACCAAAGTAAGTAGTAATTTATCCTTAATTCAATTATTTTATTAATATTAATTCATTTTATGGAAAATATGGGGTCACTTTTGGAGAATCCTGGAACCTAACCTATTTATTTAGGTAGAACCCCATTATTTTTTAGCTTTAATTTATGCCATTTCACTTTTTGACGGCAATCTGCTGGAACCTAACCCAGGCGTAAATCAAGGCATACCTGTAATTAGTTTTCCTTATGTTGAAAGAACACTCCGAACCCACTAAATCAACATTTGGTATTTCAGCTATTGCAATAATTTGGCTATTCTTCTGTCAAAATATCAGGCAAATTTTAGATCAGTGAAAATAGTTGAATTACACCGAAATAGTCGAATTACACAGCAATCACCATGTGGTACATCTGAACTGCACACATGATCAAACCTTCACCCTAGGCACATGTCTACCATTCGTATTTTGTGCTAAAAAACAATTTTTTTAGCTACTTTTTAGCATATGTGATGCATTCATACCCATCATGAGTATTTATTTACTAAAAATTACCTTTAAGCATCTAATCTAGTAGAGATTCTGCAATTAGGCTTCCTCAAGGCAAGGTGTGTGAACCCCTTGCTCAACAAAATATCCCCGTTATTTCACGAAGCTTCCAAAATTTGTTTGCATTTTCTTCATAGTCAAATTACCCACTGAAGTTGCTGGGGAAAACTCCTATATTTCAAGAAAATGTGAAAATACCCAACAAATCTCAGAACTATGGTACTTCATAATTCAGACCCTTTGGGTATTTCAACAATGGTAGAGCCCCAAATGTGTTGAATTAGCAGGGTCTGAGTATATTTTCTTTCTTCAACAATGTAAACAACAATAAAATTTTTCATTACAATTTCAAGTCCCTAGTGGCCCATTTGAATTTAAAAAATGGATATACAATTTGGATTTATAAAATTATTAAAATACTGTACTTAAAATAGTCATCATGATAAGATGATTTATATAAAAATTATAAAGTACAATGTAATATAGAATTATTATAATAAAGAGTAGGACATTACAGTAGTTTATATTATTTACAGCTTAGCTAGTTAGAGAAAATGTAAATTTATGGGTAACTAAAGTTATTAAGCTGTGTCTATTTTTGTGAATGAAAACTGTATTTTGTACAATTACACTTTCAGATGAATATTATCATAAATGGTATTTTTTTGAATATTTATTTTTCTATAAATATAGATTTTGTTTTGTCATGAAAATTTTAAAATTTAAAAGAATCAGAGAATCTGCTAAACAGTGTTATTATTTTTTAAATTTGGTTTAAAATCCCAGCTGAGCCGTGAATGGCCAAGCTCTGAAGGGCCAGTTTAACCTACAGCCCAAGTTAAGCTAGATTAAAAACTTAGACTTGGAGGTCCTATTAGGTCCTACCTCAGGGTTGCTGACCCGATGTGGGCCTACCTTAGGCCTCAGTTGCATGAATTTAAGATAAAAAAAACAAAAGGGGCACTATTTATGGTCTTCTTTCTAAACCTTGCAACAACAACACAACCTGCACTATTGCATGATGCAACAATCTTGTATCTAAACAACCAAGCTGAATTGCCAGAGAGCTCTCAATAAGACCACACCCTGTAAGTACTGCATTCCAAAAATGAGTAGAAAAGATGAGCAGCGCCCCAAAAAATGATGCCACAAGAGCCCAAAAATGCTAGCTCTAAATTAAGTGAATTTTTCACTAACCTTACAATTATGAGATGGATATATATACACCTTAACTTAATATATACAAGCAATGCTGCATCAGTCAGCTTAGTCATCATATCGCCTTGGAACAACAATGGTTCTTCCTCTTCTAGATTTTCTAACACTCCCCACCGAAGAGGCAGTGTTGTCATTACCTTCTGCAAGTTTAGCCAAGCCTTCTCCATGAGGCTGTAACTCAAATGTTTCATCTTGACTATGGTGTTTTTGCTGATTTCTAAAGCATAGAGTTTTTGTATAGGTCTCTAATTTTCCTCCTGAAGTCTTTACCAGTGCAAACCTAACTAAATTGTCTTTGCCAACAAACAACTCTTCAATTATGCCAAGCTTCCAGCATTGCCTTGGTCTTTCATCCCCAATCATTACCACTTCTCCCACCTTGATACAATTTGCATTGGAGCCCTTTACATTGCCTGATGGGTAATAATTGAGTTCTGGCAAGTATTCTATCTGCCACCTCTTCCATAACTGATCTTGTGGCTCTTCAAGGTACCTGAACCTTCTGGTTAACTCTCCTTGAGTGCTCTGGATAGGCTGCAAGTCTTCTGGCACACTGGGGCTTGATGTTAATTGTTTACCACAAAGAGAATAATTTGGTGTCAATGGCTCTGCATCCTGCATACTGTTATAAACAAAAGTGATAGGCCTAAGTCTGGGTCATTCTCTGTCAGATCAACCAGTGCCTAACACCCTCATCTCTCAGATTTTGCTGAAATTTGGTTTATAGGGAGTTTGTGGGCCCTGAATCCATTTCTGAAATTATAAGGTCAATCCGACCAACGGTTCAAGAGATATGACCTCGGGAAATTTGAGGTCACTTGCGAGGTCACTAACATTTGGCGACCCATAACTTGGGTAATAATGGTCACAATTATATAAAAGTATATATATTTAGAATCAGAAAACGACAAGGAATCCAAATATGCAAGTTTTAGAACTCTAGGTTGAAAAATAAAAAAGTTACACTGTAACCAAAATTTGAGGTCACGATTTGACCTCTGGGGTATCAAATGAGATTTTTTTTTTTAAATGTAAAAAATGAAGGCATAGGCATTGGCTATTAGAATCAGCAAAAAAAAGTTTGTTTGTTAGTAGAGGATTCATGTGCTAGCCTAATACAATTTTTGCATGCTCGATGCTCTCATCAATTTCTTTTTGTGGAAAAATGTATTGAATTCTGCTGCCTCCTCTTAGGGTAGGACAACTCATTACAGTTAATATATGATGTCCTGGCACTGCACATGAATCCTTGTTTGATGGATAATAATATGCACTTGATCCTGATGACCCAGAGGGATGTAGAAAGTTCACAGTGAAATCATCAAACTCTTCACAATATTCCTCCACAATTCCATACCAAACTTGCATGTCATAAATGCAGCCAACATACTCTCCTGGTTTGACACATTTTAGGTTACCAAGCATTGCAGGTTCATTAGTAAAATGACTTTTTCTTATTCTTTTCTTTTCTCCAATGCCACTTGAAATGGGATACACCATCAGTTCTTCCTTGTTTAGGGGAACAAATCTATGATATTTCTGAGTTCCAGGAATAGCCCTACTATCCTTGAATCGATGTTCCAACCGTTCTTCTGCATCTTTCAAATCAGCTGTAGTTACAAAGAAAAAATGTATCTTCTTGCTCAAGTTTTCTTCACAAAACTGAAACATGTGTTCTGGTGTAAGAATTTGCCTCTCTGTAGTTCTCTGCAAACTGGCACGAGCAGTAGCTCTTTTCACTGTTCCTCCAATCCCATCACATGCATTTTTGCCATGGGATGTAGCAAAGAAGTGCCATTCACAAGACAGACCAAAATCCTCTTCATGGTAACAGAGATTTGTGAAGTTGTATCTGTTCTTATATTGGCCAGCACATCCATCTGAGAAATAGTGCACCTTCTTCAATTGTGGGCATCTGAATTTAACATATGTCATAAGCTTCAATATGAATGAGTAAACCATTATAGTGTTGTGTTTTAGTGATGCAGATAAGAAACAGACACTAAAATGGCTAAGTTCCTGGTCTGCAGATGATCTATAATAGATGACAAAAGGGTGAACTGTACACTGTGAATTGTCCCAGTGAAACCCTTGGGCAGCATCCTGGACAATGAAAGAATAATTCTCAGAGAAATCACCTACTATAACTACCTCGATCTGAGGTGGTAGTGTTTCTTTCAACTGCTTGAAGTACTGTGATTGTTGCTGAGCAACAAAGTGATGATGAACCATGCGGGATATTTTCATGCTTAGGGATGATAAGTATTCATGAAGTGGCTCCACCTTATCAACCATTGTACAACGGTCAACAGTCACCCATTGCTTGTAAGATATTTCATTTGGAGCTGATTTCACACTGTCGAGTAACTCAAGAAAATCCAGGACACCCTCTTCTCTTGGGCAATCATTGCAAAGTTGCATCATGCAAGTCTCTCTTTTTGTACTGCAGACACTGTAATCCATAAGATCCTTGTATGAAAGACCTCTTTCTCCCAATGCAGCCAGCTGCAATTTTGGATTTTGATGGTATGTGCAGACACAGACAGAATGAGTCCCACCACTACTGGCAAGCACACAATATGATGGCCGTAATTTTGCAAATGTGGAAAATCCTATTTTGGGATTCTTTTCATCATTTTTATATAGTTCAAACATCTCTCTTAAATTCCCGAGGACCAATCGTTTTTGCACCTTCATTGCACCTTCAGCACTGATAACTTTCACGCAATCCTTTTGGCCAGGACACATACGACTAACCTCTTCTGACTCATAGAATCTTCTAACTATATCTTTGTGTTCTTCAGATATCACTTTTCCTTTGCTCATTAGTGGAATCTTCAGAAGGATTCCATGTTCTGATTTAAGTGAACGGCTTCTTTTCACCATGTATGTTGTAGTTTGAAAGAAACTAGCTGTTTTTTCAATTGTGTATGGTGAGAGTGTCAATATTTGTAGTTTGTGATGGTGACATTTGCTCTCCAGGAATGACTGTTTCAATTCATTCATTAATTTGTCTAGATGTTTTTCTGATTTAGTTTCAGGTTTTGAAGTATCACTTACCTCCTCGGTAATTTGAACACCATAACTGAGTTCTAGCCTCTCCTTCAGGTGTTTCTGAGCAGATGATAGCTTACCACGAGCCTTGCGCTTTTTCTGGCTTAATGACAGCCCTTCTGAAAAGAACAGAAAAAAGGTTTCACACCTGAATATTAGTAATTAAATATTAATTATAGTACCTTAAATGCTATATACAGTAATTGGCTATATAGTAGATCAAACAGACCTTGTAGTAAAGTATAAGTTATTATATTAATTTATTACTTACTTTTTTTAACTGGTGTTTGGTCCAGAAATGCTAGAACTGGTTCAACTGAAGTTGAAGGATTTTCCTTTATCAAGCAATCACTGTCATTGTCCAGATCTTGAATTGAAGAGATGTTACTCAAGCCACTGATAGTAGATGATTCATTTGAATCCTGCTCAGACTCGTTGTTTTCAGTGGTACTAAGTATAGTGGGGTTTTTCATTATCAGTGTCCAGCAGTTCACACACAACAATGAGTCTTTTTTCACTCTTCCAGCACATTTTTCAACAAGTACATCAGTCACTTTTTAAGATTGATTGTTATGCATTTCTTGTGTTTTTGAATAGGGTCCTGGCAGTATTTCAAGTGCCGAACCATTGTATTTTGATCTGTAAAGATATAGGATTTACAATTAGGTAATATATATTTTTTAGAAAATATATAGCTATACACACTTAATATTTTAGGCCTTGATAGTCTCTGAGGCTCATTAAAACACCATACCCACCAGCCACCCACAGTGCTGGCTGGAACTGTACTAACCTGTAGACAAGGAATTTTGCAACTATCTGTGTTGATTCTGCACTTAGACAAGTAGCAACATGTTTCAACAGGTTTGTTTAGGCTACATGTGAGCTTAGTCTTCCCCTTTCACTATTATAACTATTATTGCCAGTGTCGATTAGCAGTGAAATACAATTTTTATTAAATTCTTGGAGCTTGAGGTCAAATTGATAGCTAAGATATAAAAATTCCTTGAAATGACAAGCAATTTATAAATATGGTGTTCACTTATAAGTTAGTTACATGAAAAGTACCAACAAAAACAAACTTTTTATGATTGTTTCTATTAGTCAAGAACTCTGACTTTGTTTTTTATATCTATAAAAAATGTAATTTTAATTTCTATAGGTCAAATTATGAGCTTAAGTGTGAAAAAATAGGTAGAATTGACGCACAACTTATGAATATGGTGTTCACTTATATGTTAGTTACATGAAAAATACTAACATAAACAAACTTTTTTTTGCTGATTCTAATAGCCAATGCCTATGCCTTCATTTTTTACATTTAAAAAAAAATTCTCATTTGATACCCCAGAGGTCAAATCGTGACCTCAAATTTTGGTTACAGTGTAACTTTTTTATTTTTCAACCTAGAGTTCTAAAACTTGCATATTTGGATTCCTTGTCGTTTTCTGATTCTAAATATATATACTTTTATATAATTATGACAATTATTACCCAAGTTATGGCTCGCCAAATGTTAGTGACCTCAAATTGCCCGAGGTCATATCTCTTGAACCGTTGGTCGGATTGACCTTATAATTTCAGAAATGGATTCAGGGCTCACAAACACCCTATAAACCAAATTTCAGCAAAATATGAGAGATGAGGGTGTTAATTTCAATTTTTTTTGGTTGATCTGACAGAGAATGACCCTACTGTTCACCATTGCTTCTACTTCACACAAAACAGTGCAGAATTCTTCTTTGCTCAAATGAGCATTAGCTAAAAGTTTCTTTAATGGACACTTTACACTTCTCACTAGCCTTTCTCAAAATCCTCCCCACCATGGTGCTCTCTCAACAATAAACTCCCACTGTACCCCATAGTGTGAAAAGTAGGATTGGAATCCTTCCTCTTTTAGCAAGGACCAAACTTCTTGGAGTTCCTTTGCAGCCTTTTTGAAGGTTTTTGCATTATCCGATATGATTTTATTTGGGAAACCCCTTTTGTTCACAAACCTTTTAAAGGCCAAAAGAAATACATCACTACTTAAGTTGCTTACCAACTCCAAATGGATTGCTCTGGTGGTAGCACATGTGAAAAGATATATATAACCTTCGTTAGACTCCCCTTGCTCATACACATAGACTGGACCTGCGAAGTCTACTCCCACTACATCAAATGGGGTGGTGCTTGGACTTTCTGTCACCAGACTTTTCGTCGAACTGATGTTTCGTTGAATGGACGTTTCGTCGACAGACGTATTGTCAAATGGCTATTTCATATTTCTACCACCCCTATCTCAGATAATGTAATGGTGCAATTAGAGGTTAATCAACCAACCAGGTAATTGCGCACTTAGAGGTTAATAAACCAACCAGCGTCCACAGCTGGGTAAAGTTTACGTTCCCCTACATTATCCTACTGTAGTTTGCATTCCCTAACTTTGCCTGTGTATACCTAATCAAATAAAACGTTAAAACTAACAAAAATATTACGACAACCAATCATCAATATATATATATATATATAATATATATACACACTGTATATATATTGACAATTAATTAGGTTGTAATATTTTCGTTAGTTTTAACGTTTTATTTGATGGATTCATTTAAAAAGTGTCTCCTAAAGATGCTAGTGTAGATTACGTTCCCCAACTTTGACCTAGTGTAGTTTGTGTCCCCTTTTGTGTCAGGGAAACGTAAACTACACTTGCTCCTAATATATTAATATAATATATAAATAATATATAATTACTAAATATATATATAATTACCAAATATATATATATAATTACCAAATATATATATATAATTACCAAATATATATATATAATTACCAAATATATATACCTAAATACCTAAAAGCAATACCTAAAAGCTATTGCACATAATTTGTTAGTTTATAGGGGCACAATTTTAAAATTTCTTTCTTCCGAAATTTAAATAAATATATTTTATTTTTAAATGAAAATACAGTTCTTTCCAAAAAAAAATCCCATAAAGGAAAATAAACCTCCTTTAAAACAAATTCATTTTATTTTGACATGAAAATGAAGTTTTTAAAAAAAAATCTTTCGATGAAACGTCCGTTTGACGAAACGTCCAGCCATGAATGGGGCAGTATAGACACGCTGTTCTCTTGAAAGTGGAGCCACCTTTTCATAATAAGGCTTTGCACTCCAACGCTTGCAAACCACACATTTATTCAAGACCTTTTTTACTACTTGTCTAATTTTGGGAATCTAAAACTGTTGTCTGATCTCTATCACTTCTGTAACTCCAGCATGTAACAACTTATGATGAGTATCCAGGATCAAAAGTTCCACAAAGTGCTCCCAAGAAGGTAGCAAAATTGGATGTCTTTTCTCCTCTGGAAGCCCAGAAAACTGTAGTCTACCTCCTACTCTCAATAAATCCTGATCCAAAAACACATCCAAACCCTTGAGAGCAGAATGTGTTGGTAGAACCTGTAATGGACTGCTGGTGAGGAATTCCCTCTCTCCACCAAATTTTTCCTTCTGCACATATACCACCCAGTATTGCCTGGCTTTCTGACACTCCTTACTGTTCAGAATTCCTTCCCTTCTTGTTTCTCCCTTAATATTGTTGATAAATCTATATACCCATGCTGTCACTCTTAACAACCTTTTCAGACTGCTAATGTCCTCAAGCCTCAATATGGGGTCGTGCTGCATAACTTGACAACTGTTCACAGTGCATTTTCTCATTTCACTCACCCATTCTTCTTCAGCCTGGCATTCTCTTACAATAGGCTGATTAGGCCAGTTTTCGCTTCCAAGTTTTAGCCACTCTGGCCCATTCCACCATAAACTTGACTGTGCAAGATCTTTCACTGAAATTCCTCGTGTTGGTAAATCAGCTGGGTTTTGGGTGCCTGGACAATGCTTCCATTGCTTGGGATCTGTGTGCTTGAATTTCCTCCACCCTATTGGCAACAAATAGTTTCCATTTCCTTGCCTGGCTTCTTAACCAGTGCCAAACTATAGTGGAGTCTGTCCAATAATAGCTTGGAATTTCATAGAGGGCCAAAGACTTTTGCACTATAACTGCAAGCCGAATAGCAATAACTGCACCCATCAATTCCAACCTTGGAACAGAAAGCCTTTTCAAAGGTGCTACTCTGCTCTTTGCAGCCACCAACCTGCAACTTACTTTCTCTTTGAATGTGCCATAGGCTTCCTCACTTGCATCACAAAAGATGTGCAGCTCCAAATTGTCTGGACTATTATTCAACTCTCCAAAGTACCATCTTGAGATTTCAACATCTCCAAGATGTGCCAATTCTTTGAACCAATATTTCCACCTTACCACCATATAATCAGGTAACTCTTGGTCCCAACCAAGTCCAATTTCCCAGAGGCTCTGAAACCAAATTTTTGACTTTATCACAAATGGAGCCAGGAATCCAAGAGGATCAAAGACCTTTGAAACCAAACTAAGAGCTGTATGTTTTGTCCACCTTCTCTCATTCTCAGCCAGCTCTACTAAAGATTTCCCATTGAAGGTAAACAAATCCTCTCCTTGCTGCCAAACAATGCCTAGCACTTTTGCGTCTATTGCCCACAACTCCTTAATACCAGAATCCTCAATACTTTCTGCTGCATCAGCTACTACACAGGACTTACTCATAAACTCTTGAAATTGAGAATGATTGGTCTGCCATTTTCTAAGCTCCATGCCAGCCTCCCTCATTATAGCTCTAGCCTCCATGAATATCTGTTTAGCCATTACTGTATTATCCACGGAACACAGCAAATCATCAACATAAAAATTTTTCCTTATGTGTTCAATAGTGTTAGGATAGACTTCAGAATATTTCTTAAAATGGTACTGCATAGTAGCTGCCAATGGAAATGGACTAGAGCTGAGGCCAAACAACACTGACTTCATTCTATATGCTTGAACCTTAGGTTCATTTTCCAACAAGTCTTTCGTATCCACCCACAGATACCTTACTGCATCTCTGTCCTCTGGTTTTAACTTTATCCGCGAAGAGGCTTGCTTCACATCTGCAGTCAATGCTACTCTACCAAACTTGAATCTCAGTAACAAGGAAAATAAATCTGCATTTAAATTTGGCCCAGCATCCAAACATTCATTCAAGGATACACCACCTTTGTCCTTGGCTGAGTCATCAAAAACTATCCTCAGTTCGGTGGTAGTTTTGTCTCGCTGTACCACTGCATGGTGTGGCAGATAATGTGCCTCCTGGCTCACCAGCTCACCTTGCACCCTTTCAGCATAGCCCTCCTTTACATAGCTTAGGATGGCCTCATTGTATTCAATTAACAACAACTCACTTTTTCTTAGCCTGTACAATGAAGTCTCCAACCTCCAATTAGCTAGCTGAAGGTTTGAACCGGGTTTGCAAGAATCCTTAGGCCAACTTCATAGCAACCATCTCTAAACCCAATCCCTTTTTCAAATTGCTCTAAAAATCACTGTTCACTGTACTTGCCTGTTTGTCCTTTATGCCAATGGATTCAAGTTCCCAAAACACTTTCAAATGCCTTTCCAAACTAGGGCTGTTCTCAATCTTAACAAAAAGAGCTTTAACCTCCATTTCATTGCAATAGCTACCATGTAGCATCCAGCCTAGCTTACTTTCAATAGCTACCAGGCCTCAAGATGTGTGTACAATATTACCAGTGATGAAGTCCCAATAATAGTCAGCTCCAATCAAAAGACTAATATCTTCTGTTCCTTCAAACTTATTATTGCCCAAATTAATTCCTTTAACTTGCAATTCTTGGTCACATGCCATATTTAAACAAGTAGTGACTGGAGCACAAAGTTCCTCAATCTCTACAGCTTGGACCTTGATAGTGGGACTTTGTGCTAACAACCCTAAACCAGAACTTCTACCTTCTTAACTTTGGTTCAGTTTTGAATGGAACCCCCAAACCCAGAAATTCTTAAGTTTTCCCTCTTAAGTTATTTAAACTTCAATTTTCTGGAAATTCTGATCTTAATAAAGCTACACTGGCTACCACTATCAAACAACACTCTTACAGTAGCTTCTCCATCATTCCCAATTAATAAGGCTGCAGTTGTTTGCAATAATCCCCCTTTACTTTTATTCCCTTTCATAGCAGTGGCATGTGCCACTGATGTCTCTGCTTCTGGGGTAGGCCTACTAGGAGTGTTTTCACACAATAATGGCTGATGCCTGCCATGATATTTTTTGCACAAAATTTTAAACTTACAAAACCTTGCTCTGTGACCTTTCAAAAAACATTTAAAACATGCTGTGGACTTAGTTGCCTTGTCCTTTCTCTCCTCAAAAGGTAAAGCCTCAGCCACCTCACATTTATATGACTTGTGGTTGCCTTCGCAAAATATGCATTCCTTGATTCCCTTTAATTTATTCTCAGAGGATGCATGTAGAGCTGACACTGTACCTGGACTATTCCTTTTCGTAGAAACCTTGGTGCTGTGCCTGCCTTTGTCCCCTTGTTTAACATCCCACTGTGCAAACTCAATTCCCTCTCGTCTTGCTAACTCTGTGCCTAAAAGACTTAACATCTGCTGAAGGGGGATGTACACATGTTCTGTAGAGTGTATCCTACTTAATTCAAGCAAAATTGAGCTAGGCAATTTAGACTCTAGTATAGTGACCAACATTATACCATACTTTTCCATTCCTACACCCAAGTTGTCCAGGGACCTAGTTCTAGCTTCAAATTCATCATATAACTGCTGTAACTCCTTGACACTCTTGGGATTATTAACAGGAGGTATAGCTAAAAGTTCGTGGAGGTGGCTTTTAATTAAGATCTCTGGCTTACCAAACCATTTCTTTAATATACAGTCGACCCACGACTTATGTAATTAATCCATTCCCAGATGAGTTACTTCACTTGAAAATGAAGTAAGTCAAACCCCAAAATACATGTAAATCGGGTAATCCATTCCAGGACCCCAAAAAAGTATTGAAAATAATAAAATAATTAAATAAATAATTAAATAATTAAATTCTTTGCACAATTTATTAAATCACAGGAAAAAATTATAGTGTGTTATTTCATCAATGTTTCAACTTCACACAGGCACTTTTTTATCTTAGATTACACCAGTCTGCCTGAAAATTGATTTCTTTATTTTGAGTTGTGATTTTGAAGCAGTTCGCTGCGCTGAATTAAAAAAATGCTACCAGTTTTTTTCTATCACCCACAGTTTTAAAGTTATTAGCAAAACACTTTTGGGGCGTTTTGTAATTTTTTACCTTTTTTATCTTTAATTAATTTTGTCTTTTCATATTTTTCAGATAGATAATTCTAACATTATGTCTTTAAAATTTTAATAATGGCTTCTAGAGGATGTACCCATAATCCAGACATATTTTGTTATATTTGTGGTCGGTATGTTGTAAAACAAAGGACAAATGTAACGACCTTCATTAAGAGAGCTTATCATGCTTATTTTGGAATTAAATTAGGAGATCAAGACAAAAATTGGGCTCCACACAAGGTTTGTCTTACGTGTGTTGCGGCACTAAGGAATTGGAGCAAAGGCAAAAAGAAAAGTTTGCCATTTGGGATCCCTATGGTATGGCGCGAGCCTAGAAACCATACCGACGACTGCTACTTCTGTTCTTGCAATGTTAAAGGTTATAATGCAAAGAATAAAGAGCCTTCAATACCCAAGTCTTCCATCTGCAATAAGGCCGGTACCCCATGGTCCAGAAGTTCCTATTCCCCGCCAACCTGAGAGTCTGGATCAATACAATTCAGATTCTGATTCAGCTCCAAATCCAGATAATGATGATGTTTATGAACAGCCAACAGCTGACCGAGATCCTAAACCATTAACCCAAGTCAAACTAAATGACTTAGTCAGGTATCTAGATTGGGGTCTAGATTGCAGGAGAACAATTTATTGGCATCCGACACACACTTCGCTTGGTACAAAAATTGTGAGAAAGACTTCATGCCTTTTTTCGAAGAAGATAGTCCCTTGGTATTTTGCAAGGACATCACAGGATTAGTGTGCAAGCTAGGCATCGAATACCAAACCAGTGACGAGGTTGTTTATAGATTCCTCTAAAACCAGTCTAAAAGGAGTGTTACTGCGCAATGGTAACAAATATGCATCAATCCCAGTGGTCCATTCTACTCATTTAAAAGAGACCTATGATAACATGAAACTGCTTCTGGAAAAAATTCAGTATCAAAATCACAGATGGATATTGTGTGGGGATCTCAAAGTCCTTTGCATGTTACTTGGGTAGCAATCAGGATACACTAAGATGCCATGTTTCATCTGCGAATGGGATAGTCGAGCACGTGACCAGCACTGGAAGAGGAAAACTTGGCCTCCTAGAGAGAATCTTACACCAGGATCAAAGAACATTTTACATGACCATCTAGTTGAACCAAATAAAATCCTCCTACCACCCTTGCACATTAAGTTAGGCTTGATGAAGCAGTATGTCAAAGCATTGAATAGAGAAGGTGAGTGTTTCAAGTACATTTGTTCAAAATATCCAAAGATTAGCTACGAGAAAATAAAGGAAGGTGTTTTTATAGGTCCTCAGATTAGAAAGTTATTGACAGACCATCATTTCCTGAACACAATGACCAATAAAGAAAAAGAAGCATGGCTTGGTTTCAAAGATGTTGAAAACTTCTTGGGAAACTACAAAAGCCAGAATTATGAAAGACATGGAAAATACTGTATGCTTAAAAAGTTTTGCGCCTTAGGCTGCAACATGAGCCTGAAAGTTCACTTCTTATTTTCGCATCTTGACTGTTTTCCCGAAAATCTCGGAGATGTCAGTGAGGAGCAAGGGGAACGATTTCACCAGGACATCAAAACCATGGGAAGAAGATATCAAGGAAGATGGCATACAAATATGATGGCAGATTACTGCTGGTGTCTGCAACGAGATCAGCCTAACACACAGCATAAGAAAACACCAAAGAAGCACCGGTTTAGTCATCGTTAGTCAGATCTACCTTCATAGTCTTAAGTCTTTGGAATAAGTCCTGAAATGTTTGCAAGTAAAGAAGGTAAATATATTTTGTTTCTTTCAGTTATTTTTTTATTCTTTCATAAACAAGCAATATGCTTGTCCAAGAGCTAGGAGCTATTTAATTCTGCTTTAATTAGGTTTTACTCTATCACCTAAAGATTTTGTGCTACAAGGGGTGTTGTAATACCTCATCTGTCCCCAAATGTTAACCACCCATTGATGGGAGGGGAGAGAGTATTTTGCTGGGAATGGGGCTGGTTGTTATATATATTTACCCTACATTATTATGTAAGCATTACTGTAGTCTATAACAACAAAATTTATGGTTTAGCATGTGCAATCCAATGTTGGTCTCGATAAGATGGTTCACATTTGGGGATAAATGGGGGATTTATGACACACCCTGTTGTAAGAGAACCATACATGATAGGGAAAAACTAACTATATTTTTTAGATCAGCACACTCAAATTATATAGAATCACCAACTAGCTTGTAAAAATCGATTGACAAGTTTTCAAATGTGTACTGGTGTTATTTAATAATCCTTAATAATTTCACATTTATTAATTTGCCAAATTATTAATCACTTCATACAGTATCACTTTATATAATGCACAGTAAAAATAACAATGAAGTAATGTGAAATACCCGGCGTCCTGCCAGTGAGTGGTCACGCACTGCGTTTGCGATTACGCAGCTATAATGCAACACAAAATAATTATGTAAGACGAATCAATTCTAGTCAATTGGGGGTTTCTCGTAACTCAAAATTACGTAAGACGGTGACGACATAAGTCGAGGGTCGATTGTATCCCAAGCCACATTATAATTAGCCTCTGTTAATGCTAATCCTGCTATTGTCTTTGCTGCCTCCCCATCCAAGAGGGAGTGCAAATAAACTTCTCCACCGCACTTAACACTTGACTAGAATGAACTGCTGATTGAAAACTGTCTGCCCATCCTTGCCATTCCTGAATACTCCCAGAAAATGTTTTGAGTACAAGCCTCGGTAATTGAACTGCAGATCTGTTAACCTTAACTTCACAAACACCATTTGTTGAGGGTTGTGTTTTATTATTAGACCTGTACTCTAAATGTACTGAGCTGCTAAACTCTTTTGCTCAGTGGCATACTTCAATTATATCATCAATAATCTCTTCAAAGTAAATTATGTTATTTTCTATTTCATCCTCTTCTACAAGAGCCTCAATTTTAACATTTACTTCACTTAGAGCAACCTTTTTAGTTTCTAATATGGAAAGCTGCAGTCACTAAGCTTAAATCCTCTTGCTCTATGGCAGAATCTATAGTGGCAATGACCTTTGTAATTAGACCTTTGTAGGCACTTCTCCTTTTTTTAAACTTGTTCAGTTCAGCTGCACTCATCTTCAATGCAAACAACAATTGGGCTCAATGCCAAATAACCTGAATTGGCAAAAATACTTAACCAAACTCATCAAATGCAAATTTTGCTTTTTTTTCAAATAAACTGAATTGCTTGGTTGGGGTACTGACCAACCATCAATATGGAATACCAAATTTTCTACCCAAGTAACTGGCGCACTGAAGTCTGCAACCTTCACCTACAAATAATAAATCAAAATTAACGAAACTGGTAAAAATGTAGGCCCAAAACAACGACAGATGAGTGGCCAAGTTTCGCAATTGGGCGACCAAACTTTCTACCTTGGGACCTTAACTCAATTATGCTCAACCTGTCTAGGCCTAACTTGGGCTACAATTTGCACAATTGGAACTTTGCCGAAAAATAGTCACTGACTCAGTCTTGGGCTAGAATCTGGTTTGAAGGACATGTTATTTTTTTTATTGGGTTCAAAATCCCAGCTGAGCCATGAATGGCCAAGCTCTGAATTGTCAGTTCAACCTACAGCCCAAGTTAAGCTAGATTAAAAACATATGGACTTGGAGGTCCTATTAGGTCCTACCTCAGGGTTGCTGACTCGATGTGGGTCTACCTTAGGCCTCAGTTACATGAATTTAAGATAAAAAAAACAAAAGGGGCACTATTTATGGTCTTCTTTCTGAACCTTGTAACAACAACACAACCTGCACTATTGCATGATGCAACAATCTTGTATCTAACCAACCACACTGAATTGCAAGAGAGGTCTCTGTAAGACCACACCCTGTAACTACCGCATTCCAAAAATGAGTAGAAAAGACGTGCAGTGCCCCAAAAAATGATGCCACAAGAGTGCCCAAACAATGATGCCACAAGAGCCCAAAAATGCTAGCTCTAAATTAAGTGAATTTTTCACTAACCTTACAATTATGAGATGGATATATATACACCTTAACGTAATATATACAAGCAATGCTGCATCAATCAGCTTAGTCATCATATCGCCTTGGGACAATAATGGTTCTTCCTCTTCTAGATTTTCTAACAAACAGAGGCATGCCTAGGGTATTTGCCACCAGGTTGAGAGTTAGAACTTGCCACCCCCTTATGAAAAGAAAACATTCTTATTTAGATTCAGCTTATTATTTTTATTGATAAAAAACAAATATGAAATAAAACAATAGATTAAGGAACCTAAGTGTTTATTCTAAAAAATTAACAAGGTTTTCAAAAATAAATATCTTATATACCGTATTTTTCGGTGTATAAGACACTTTTTTTCCAAAAAAAAAAGGGGTCTCAAAATCACCCTGCATCCTATACACCGAAGGTCATAATATTACCTTTATATGGGCTAGAAGAACTGATGGATTTTTACAAAAATTTATCATCTCTTAGTCCCTCCTGACTGTGTATTGGTTTGGCCAATTTTACACTAAGTTTCTACTCTTCCCAACCCACTGATAACAAGAAAAACAGACATATTGCATAATGATTTACTTTCATGTTTTATAACATATAGTATAGTCTCCTGTATACTAAATAGTATTTTCTTATAGTGAGTATGGGTGAAAGAAAATGTATCACCATACTTTTGATGGAGGGCTTTAACAAAAGTCAGCCTCACTGGTAGAAAATTATGGACATTTTCTGACAACTAGGCAGTTGGTCATAATTTTTTTCCTGAAAAAAGGCCTTCAAAATAGGGGTGCATCTTATACAAAGGTGTGTCTTATACACCAAAAAATACGGTATGTATATACATTACACACAAAAAATTTAACAAAACTAATTATATCATTCTGAAATAATCCACTTTTGTGTTAACAAAAAATATATTTCTAAACTAAGAAAAATAAAGGCACAAGATATCACAATAATTCAGGTAAAATTAACTTTTCTAACTTTTGCTTTTGTGATTGCAAACTTGTTAATAATGTTGGAAATATCTCCTGGGTCATACTTGATCTTAAATAATTTTTTATAACCTTAAGTTTTGAAAATGACTTTTCCCCGAAAGCCACTGTTACGGGCATCATCAAAAGTATTCATAGAGCTATTGAAATATTTGGAAATATATTTATGAGGTTATAATTACAATAATTACAATAATTACACTAATTGATTGATAATCTTGATAACTGAAGTTGATCAAAGTCATGTATTGATTTATTGAATTGACTTCACTGAATTGACTCTGAGGAATACTTGGTTACAACTGACAAGATGAAGTGCGTATTTTGTGATTTGTCTTGGAGAGGGGTGGGGAATCTTGCCACTTTTAACAATCAATTGGCTATTGCAATTTTAGAGACTTGAAAGGAAATTGAAAGAAAGGGTTTTTTTTTTATTTTAGAGTTTTCTGCCACCCCATAAAACCTGCTGCCTGGGTGCTGCACACCTATTGGCTGGCAGCCTCTTCTGCTAAATTTGGCCAATGCTGATGCAAAAAAAAATGGCTGATTCTGCCAATGCTGATGACAATGAATTGGTACACCACTAATTTAAGCACACACAAATACCCATGTTTGTCTGCTAAATAAAATGCAATTTCATATCACAGTATGAAGGATGGAAGAGGTTACATGAATAAAGGTTTTATATAAAGTTAAGGAGGTAGGATAAGAATTTCTCAAGGAGCTCAAGTGCAAAGTTTGGTTCTTCTTTTACCTTTAAAACCTTTTAAACACTAGCCCTTATTTAACCCTTTCTTGCATACTCATATCCACTATAAAATGGAATAAACTGGATATTATGCAGCAAAGGGTTAACACTCATATTTAATATTCGTATTTCAGTTGTTAACACTGAATGAAACAAAAATGTTGAAAAATCTACCCATGGACAAAGGTTCATTCTGTGGGTAATTGGTTGTTCAGCCACACTTTTTCAGTATATGTGAATTGCTGTTAATATGATATGGATTGGAAACCATTTTCTTGAAATACAAATAAAGAATGGTTATAAATAAGTGTGATTTCAGTTCTAATATTTTTTCTAAAGGGAATGTGTGGTTCTTGTTGGGCTTTTTCTGTCACTGGAAATGTTGAAGGACAGTGGGCAATAAAGCACAAGAAACTATACTCACTATCTGAACAAGGTAGGCTAAACCATTATATACTCATATGCATGTATGCTATTCATAGTAAAATTTATTTGATGACAGCCATTAACATTAACAAGCCTGACCAATTATGTGAGAGCTCTGTTTCATGCAGGGTGGAACTACATCCCAGTTTTTATTTTTTGCCCCCTTCTCCTCCAAAGTTGTTGTTTTTAATGTTGATCAAAAGTAATTTTATTTAAAATGAAAACTAAAAGTGATTAAATAATGAAAAAAGAAAATGATTTTGACAAATCTTTTGACATTAATGTTGAATATACAATATGTCCAAGAAATAGGGGTGGAAAATTTTTTCTTATGCATTTAATGTTTAAGTTGAATGTTTAATGTTGAAGTTTAGAACATTTTCACAAGATTTCCATTATTTGTTGATACAATGTATATTTGATGCTCAAATTCAATTAGATCATTAGCAAGATCTATGCTCTTGTGAAATGGATCCATTTGACCTCTGTTTCTTTGATGGAGTTCTGCCAGATTACCATGTTTATTACAGTACACAAGTACTTTAAGGTACTTAAGGTAAGGTGCTTACCTGGGCGGGGAATGGCACACTTAAGGAAGGAGGTAGAGAAGCTGCGTGTAGGTAGTTGGAGGACTGTGATCGTTGTCCATGCTGGTGGCAATGACCTGTTCCTCAAAGGTGGTAGGGTAGGTCTTAGAGAAGGGATCATCACTGAGATCATCTCTTGCCGATGATCTAAAACTGAAGACAGACAGGGGAATGTTGATGGGTATTTTACCGCGGATGAATGCCACTGACCACACGCTCAGTAAGGTCATTGGCATCAATGAGAGGGTGCAAGACCTGTGCGTCCCACTGGGCGTGAGGTTTATTGACCCCTTTGACGCATTTTTGGGTAGGTGGGACCTTTACCAGAGGGGTGTCATCCACCTCAATGACAAGGGTAAAGGTGTGCTAGGCACGCTGCTCAACTGGCATCTATATAGAATGGTGAGGTTGAGCCTGGGGAGATGATAGGCCCCCCTACCGAGGAGAGATGATGTTGAGCTGGTGGTGGACGTACCTTCAACTGAAGGGTGCGTGCAGGTACAGGTGGGTGACCCTCCTTCCAAGTTGGAGGGGGCTCAGGCTCCTGCGGAAATTGCCCCTGCATTGGTGAGGGGTTCTTCAACTCCTGACAACCCTGGCTGTTCGGAAAATGGGTTGTGCTAGGGGGCAGTCAGAATAGGGAAGGCTCCCTCCGTGCAATGCTTTTTAATGCTAGGTCGATTAGGAATAAGTTTTGCAAGCTACGGGCACTCTTAGCATCAGAATACCAGGATATTGTTGCTATCACTGAGTCCTGGATTCATACTGTTCGTAGGGACTATGTTTGGGAGTTCAAAATTCCAGGGTATAGAATGTTTCGCAAAGACCGCACCCATGGGGAGGGGGAGGGGTACTAATATACGTGAGGGACATGTTGAGTCCGGTTGACTGCCAGTTCTGGTTGGAACAGGAGCTGCTTGGCGTCGATCTGAATGTGGGAGGAATGAACTATAGGTTAATCTTGGTGTACAGACCTCTGCATCTCCTCCTCGAGGAGGATACAGCCCTGTACACCGAACTCAGTAGCCTGCTAGGGAATAGGGTGGGTGTGTGTAGTTTTAGGAGACTTCAACTGCTGCAGCATAAAGTGGGAAGACAGGACTGCTGATGCTGAAGGGAGGAGGCTAGTTGACTTTACTAATGAGAACTTCCTCACTCAGTGGGTCAATGAGCCTACACGAGGCAAAAGCATTCTAGACTTAGTATTCACGACAGAAGACAACCTCGTCACTGGCCTCACCATTGACAAATTGTTGGGCGGGAGTGATCACAGTCTGATTAGGTTCTGTGTGCGCGTCCCTCGGGTGAAGCGTAGTAACTCGAGAGGCAGTAAGCTCGATCTCTGGCGGGTGGACTTTGTTAGCATCTGGGATAGTGTAGGTTAGATGGGGTTACAGGTCGGCGGTGATGTTGAGGGAGTGTGGAGTGCATTCCGGGACAAGTTTATGGTGCTGCAGTCTGCTGCCATAGCCTCAAAACTGGTCACCCCTGCTTCAACGCAGCCTAAGTGGTTCAATCGTGACATCGCTTCAGCTATCTGAAATAGGAAAGTAGCGTATAGGAGGGCGAAGGCCAATCATTCCCATGAGAACACTGAAGCGTATGTCCGCCTGTGTAGGGAAGTGAAGACAAAAGTTAGGCTAGCAAAACGTAACTAAGAACTATGGGTGGCAAGCCTCTGCAAAGGGAACCCTAAGGAGTTCTTCAGTTATGTTAATAGTAGAAAGCCCATTAGAAGCATGATAGGTCCATTAAAGGACTGAAGTGGCGTTCTGCGGACATCACCAATGTGTCAATGAGTACTTTGGGAGAGTGTTCACCATGGAGGACACCCGCATCATCCCTGAGCCAGGTGTCAGGCACGAAGGTGCTGGCCTGGATAGTGCTCGATGTACCACAACAGTCGTTGCTGATAGAATAGACAAACTGAGTGAGTTTAAGGCTCCTGGGCCAGACCAGTTTCTCCCCAGAGTGTTGCAGGAGGTGCGCGACCAGGTGGCTCCCCACCTGGCTACAATCTTCAACAAATCGTTGGAGATGGGCTAGGTGCCTGGTGACTGGAGGGAAGCCAATGTGACCCCTATCTTTAAGAAAGGGGATCACAAAAGTTCAGCGAACTATCGTCCTATTAGTCTCACTTCAGTTGTAGGTAAATTATCAGAGGGGATAATAGCGGATAGGATTGTTGACCATTTGAATTCTTACAAGCTGCTTGGGGACTCCCAATGTGGGTTTAGATGACATAGGTTGTGTCTCACCAACTTGCTCGAGTTTTTCCACGTCATGTTGGGTGAGTATGATAAGAGTAGGGCAATTGATATACTTTATCTCGACTTTCAGAAAGCCTTTGATAAGGTACCTCACTGCTGGCTAATGGCGAAAGTGCGCACGCTGGGTATCAGTGGGGAAGTAGGTAGGTGGATTGAAAACTGGCTGAAGAATAGGCGGCAGAGGGTTGTAATTAAAGGTGCTAGTTCGGGATGGGGCTGCTGCTGTTTATCATCTACATAAATGATATATACGGTGGTATCGTCAGTCGGATCGGCAAATTCGCTGATGACACCAAGCTTGGGGCCAATGTTGGGATGCCAGAGGCGATTGAGCAACTGTGTGTGGACCTAGGTAGGATAGGAGAGTGGTCCGAAAAATGGCAAATGCCGTTTAACTTGGGTAAATGCAAAGTGATGCACATTGGCTACGCCAATCCCAAGTCGGACTACTCGATGTTGGGCAGTAATATCGAGGTGACTGATTTAGAAAAGGACTTGGGTGTGCTAATTAGCAGCGACCTTAAGTTTACGAAACAGTGTGTAGAGGTGGAAAAGAAAGCCCAGAAACTATTGGGTTATATCAGGAGGCAATTTCAGTTTCGGAACAAGGTGATTGTGCTCTCACTGTACAATTCCCTTGTTCGGCCGTACCTGGAGTATGCTGTGCAGTTCTGGTCGCCCACCCTCAGGAAAGATATTGAGAGGCTGGAGCGAGTGCAGGCGAGGGCCACAAAGTTGATCCCTTCCGTTAGGCATATGGGCTACAATCGACGGTTACGCGCCCTGAACTTGTTTTCGCTTGAAACTCGGAGGCTGCGCGGTCAACTGATCGAGGTTTTCAAGCTCTTACGAGGGTTCAACGATGTCGATTTTAGAAGTATGTTTAGTTTAAATGATAACCCAACTCGCAACAATGGTTGGAAGTTGGATTTGAAACGGTTTAGGACTAGTGTGTGTGGGAATTACGTTACGTATAAGATCTGTGACACATGGAACAGGTTACCTTCGGAAGTGGCGTGGTACCTCGTACGCCGAGGCTCCGTCCCCGGCCGCCGCCTGCCCAGACCCCGTCCTCACCGGCGGTTCCCGACGCGCCTCCACTCACCGTGTCCTCTACTCCCTGTCTATCCTCTGCTGCCCAGCGGACTCCCGCCGCGGCTCCCTGTACTACCAGCGCGTCCCCACGTGCTCCCTCCGCGAACGCCGATGCTTCGTCGGCAACCCCCCCTGCCCCTTCTATGCCCTCTCCACCGGCGCTTTCGGCCACCCCCATTCCGGACCGTGACCCGCCGTCGCCCATGCGGGCCGCACGGCGGAGGGGAACGGGCCGCAAGCGTCGCGCCAATAGTGACCCCGAAAGGTTCGAGGCCATAGGCCTCGCATCACCTTCCTCTCCCAGACACAAACGCCCCCTTCGCCCTACCATCCCGGTGTCCTCACCGTCCCCGCTGCGCAACCGTTATGGACGCCCCCCCCTGGGGTCCCCGACGACCCTCGTGGTGGGGGCGGAGATACATCCCTCACCGGTTCGGTCGATGGACCCACTTTAGGGGGAACTCGCCCGCCTGGTCGGCGTGGGTGGGATGAGCACGCCCCCGCGCGTGACCTACCCCACCTCTCTCCTTGACCTGCCTATGCATCCGGGTGAGGTATCCTTTTCCACTCCCCCTTGTAGTCCAGCCTCCCCTGCACCTCCGGTGAAGGGAGGGGCCTTCTGGATACCCCTCACATCCCCTTCTCTGCATCGCTCTCCCCCGGGCGTCCGGGTGACTCCTCTCCAGGAGGATTTGCCAGCGTCAGTTTCCACATCGCCCCCCCCATAGGGGTGACCCTCGCCTTCGCCCACGTTCGGCGTCCCTCGTTGGGCCCCGGGGCTTTCCAATCCCCTTGTTAATCTCGGGCCGCCCGATCGGCCCACCCACCCCATAACCATCCGTTTCGCAGACTTTCCTACCCCTCCATATACTTTGCTCCTGCAGTGGAACATCCGCGGGCTCCTGGTAGGCCTCGAGAGTCTCTCTTCTCTCCTGGCCTCCAGGTGTCCGGCGTGTTTCTGCCTTCAGGAGACGATACTGGGCTCCCGTTCCCTCCCTCGAGTGTCCGGCTACTGCGGGCTCCCGCTCCGTACTGTCTTGCAAGCTGTGGCCGTGCGCCTTTCTTTGTGGCGTCAGCTCACGGTCTGCTCTCTTTACCTCTCCCCTAACGTACGCCCTCCACCCGATTCTCTCCGTGACCTAATTCTGCAGCTTCCCCGCCCTTTCCTGCTTCTCGGGGACTTCAACAGTCGGGACCCGGCCTGGGGGGACGTTTGCTCCACCTTTCTCTCCGGGACCCTTCTCTCCCTTATGGACGAGCTAGAGTTCACCTTTCTGAACGATGGCTCCCCAACCTGCCTCCACTCGGCCTATGACAGTTTCACCTGTATTGATCTTTCCCTGGTTTCCCTCGATATCGTGACGGAGTTCACCTGGGAGGTCCTGCCGGATTCTTCCGGCAGTGACCATTCCCCTGTCTCTCTTACCCCAACCCGTCTCCTCCCCCCCACCTCTGTCCGCCCGCGCTGGCTGTTCGCCCGAGCGAAATGGGCCTCATACACGAGGTGCACGGCGATCTCGCCGTCCATTCCTGCCTTTCCCTCCGTTAGTGAGGCCCTCGCCTTTCTCGAAAGCAAGATCCTCTCGGCTGCCACCAGTTGCATCCCCCGTACCTCAGGCTCCCCCAGGCCGCGCAGCGTCCCATGGTGGACCCCAGAGTGCTCCCGTGCCGTTCAGGAGCGGCGCCGTGCTGGCCGTCGCTTCTACCGGACCCGCCAGCCGGAGCATAAGATTGCGTTTCAGCGCCTGAAGGCAGTGGCCCGTCGGGTCTTGAAACTAGCCCGGCGTACCTCCTGGCGGAGTTACGTGTCCGGGATCTCCTCCTCGACCGCCCCCTCGACTGTTTGGCGCAAGGTGCGTAGCTTTGAGGGGACCCGTGTCCCCCCTCGACCCCCGGTGCTTCGGGTCAGGGACGACGAGTTCGTGTCCGATCCGGAGGCCGTCGCGAACGCACTCGCGGCGCACTTCGCAGCCATCTCCAGTTCCGATTCCCCCCACTCCCGCCGCGACCCACCGGAATTTCCACCTCATAGGGATGACCCCTATAATCACCTCTTCCACATGACAGAGCTTCGGGAGGCCCTCCGCCCCCCCCCGATAATATCCCCTATGACTTGTTACGGCACCTCCACCCCTCTGCTCTCAGCTTTCTACTGGACCTCTATAACCGGATTTGGTTGGAGGGTTCATTTCCGGACCGATGGCGTGAGTCCATCGTCGTCCCCATCCCGAAGCCCGATAAAGACCCCTCACTCCCGTCGAACTATCGCCCCATTTCCCTAACATGCTGTGCCTGCAAGGTGATGGAGGCGATGGTCGCCTCGCGGCTGTCCTTTACCTTGGAGGCGAGTGACCAGTACCCTGCTACCCAGGCTGGTTTCCGGCGCTTCCGGTCTACCACCGACCCCCTCCTTCTCCTTAGCCATGACGTGCAGGAGGCTTTCTCCCGGCGTCAATTTGTACTCGCCGTCTTTTTCGACCTCCAGAAGGCCTACGATACTACCCGGCGGAGTGCGGTCTTCGACTGCTTACGCTCCCTGGGTTTCGTAGGCTTTCTCCCTTCCTTTATTTATAACTTCTTGTCCGCCCGTTCTTTCCGCGTCCGCATCGGTTCTGCCCTCTCTGACCGCTTTCCGTTGGAGGAGGGTGTCCCTCAGGGTAGTGTCCTTAGCGTCTTGTGTTTCTCACTCGTGATGAACACAGTCGCTACGGTCCTGCCTACATCCGTTCGTAACTTCCTCTATGCCGATGACCTGGCTATCTATTGCTCTGGCCGCCTCCCGTCTTTGGCTGAACGTCGGCTCCAGCTAGCCATCAACGCGGTGGTTCGCTGGGCGTCCTCGGTTGGCTATGCTTTCTCACCCTCTAAGTCTTCCAGTATGCTTTTCCGTCCTCGGCGCCTCTGTCTGTCGCATACCTTCGCCCTTACCCTTGCCGGCACTCCTCTTCCCCTCGTCCCATCTAACATTCCTGGGTATGACCCTTGACGGATTTTTTGGTTGGGTTCCACACCTTAGGCGGTTGCGGCAAACATCTCGCCGCACCCTCTCCCTTTTGGGTCATCTGTCCCACACGACCTGGGGGGCGGACAGGCGTACTCTGCTGCGCCTGTACACCTCCCTGGTGCAATCCCGTGTCGACTACGGCTGTGTGGTCTACAGCTCCGCCTCCTCTCCGGCACTCCATATGCTGGATCCTCTTCTCCACCGTGGCCTTCGCCTGGCGTCGGGTGCCTTCCGCTCGTCCCCTGTCGCTAGTCTTCAGGTGGACTGTGGACACCCCCCCCCTGCCCCTTCGCCGGGGCCTTCTCATGGCGAAGTGTTACCTTCGCATCTGCCGCCTTCCGATGTCCCTACTCTTCTCCGCGATCTCCCAGGCGCTACCCCGGCCTGACACGTGGCATTTCGCTGCCTCTCTGGCCGAGATTTTCTCGTCCCTGGGGATCCCCCCACCCTCTATTCTGCCGTTCTCCTTCGATCTGTCGCCCCCCTGGCGGACCACCCCTATCTGCCGTTGCCAGGCGCTCCGTGGCCTGCGTAAGGAGTCTCTTCCTGCCGTCCTCCAGTCTTCTTTTCTGGCCCATCTTCCCGTCCATTCGGACGACGTTCCCGTCTACACCGACGGCTCGCGCTCCCCTGCAGGTGTCGCGGCCGCCGTCTTCTCTCCGTCATTGTCACCTACCTCCCGGGGTATCCCCCTGCCGGTTCAGGCCTCCATCTTTTCCGCGGAGCTCTTTGCCCTTCTGGAAGCCCTCCGTCTGGTATCGGGTTGTTCCCGGTCCTCCTGTACCATTTTTTCGGACTCGCTGAGCGCCCTTCAGGCGCTCGAGCGCTATGATTCCCCGGACCCCCTCGTACGCCTTATTCAACAGGAGTACCATGTCTTGCACACCATTCACCGGATCCGGGTCACCTTCTGCTGGGTTCCCGCCCATGTTGGTGTTTCCGGTAATGAGGCGGCGGACCGCATAGCCCGGTCCGCCGCCTCGCTGCCTCCCCTCCCCCGCCCGCTCCCCTTCTCAGACTATGTGCAGGTCTTTCGTTCCTTTTACGACCGCATGTGGCAACAGTCCTGGGATGATGCCACCGGAAATAAACTCTAGTCCATCCGCCCCCGTCTGTCATATTGGGTGTCCTCTTTCCACCGCTCCAGACACAAAGAGGTCGTCCTTGCGCGGCTTCGCATCGGCCATACGCGCCTCACGCACGGCTATCTTATGTTCCGGCAGGAGGCTCCTCGTTGCGCCTCCTGCCAGTCGCCCCTCACCGTCTCTCACATCCTTGTGGAATGCCCCACCCTGTCATCAGTACATCGTCGCGCCTTCCCGTTCCTTTCTGATTTCCCCCTCCCCGAACGTTTACGCCTTATGCTCGCTGAGAGCCCTCTCTTCTCGCTTGACCATCTTTTCCTCTTCCTCTCCCAATCTCGCATCCTATCTGAGCTTTAGGTGACTTCTCACCTGTAGTCCGCAGTTCTCCCTTTTCTAGTGCCTTTTCTCCGTCTCCGTTTCTCTTTCTCGTATTCCGCCTCGCCATGATATCCGCTACCATATAGCGGGAAGTGGCGGTAAATGCCCCAATAAAAAAAAAAAAAAAAAATGTATGTATTAAGCCTGTGTAAGAGTTAAGCAAAGTTAATGTGTCTAAATGGCAACAAATTACGACAAAGGGTTAAAAATAGGAGGTTGTGTTCAATTGAATATTCGGTATTTCAACATAGAACAGAAAACCACAATTTTGAACACGATAATGCAATTTTTGGAAAAAGTTGCAGAAAAGAAACCCATCTTAGAATTAAATTTTACATAAAAATACATATTAGCCAGAGTGAAATTTGGACTTGGAAAAGTATGATATGCCCTAATGGCCATTCAAATTTTGTAAAAAAAAAAAAGGTCCATTTCCAAGGTCATACCATATTTCAACATGAAATATCTCAGCTCCTATTGCACTTACAGAGACCATTTAAACACCATTTTAAAGCTTTTAAGCATATCTACAACTTTGTTTCTATTCATATTTTACCTCAGTAGTAAAAAAAAAAGTTGATCTTATTTTTGACCTTTGACCTTGTGTAGGTCATTTGATGTCACAACCGATTTTTTTCTCCTTTCATCCAATTTTGGGTACACATGTCTACCTTAACATAAAACAAGATTTTTAGTGTTGATTAAGTTAGTATAGACGCTACAGCCATTTCAGTGGACCATGCCTACCTCCATTTTGACCAAGTACCTTTTTCCACCAAATTTTGGAGTGCTGTTTCTTTGGAACTGTTTGAGCTAGAGTGTTGAAGAAAGTACCATTAGATTTGTCTCACTGAGATCTATAATGTCTGCTATTTTTAAGACAATTTGCCTTTTAATATGTATATTAAAATAACCTATTCCTTTATTTTTACCAATTGAGTTACGAGAACTGATTCTTGTCTAGCTGGGTGAAACCATGAAAAAGAGGCATCAACATAACTTTATATTTAAAAAAGGCAGTTATTAGGTATTTACAATATATTTTATGGAAGTCATTATTGTTACATTTATAATAATAAAGTATTTGTATATGCCTTTCAAGGTAATTATTTATTCTACCAAAGATTTGACCTTAGACAAAAACTGAGATCATTATTCAACAGCAAACAGTAAGAAGGAAAAACCTATAATAAGAGATTTTAGTCCTGCCTAATAAGACTCAAATTTAAATAGGAATGCTAAGATACTAACCTAAATACCAAATATAATTAATAGATAATAAATGGTACAATAAACATAATGGTTTTAATAAACAATGATAATAAAAAATTCAAGTACCACTGAACTAACTTACAGACATTTCATATGAAATATGTGTACCTAATATTATCAATGAAAAAAAAAAAACAGGCTGGTAAAAAAAATTACATCGATGAGGCGAAAAAGATTACCTGTTGGCTGTTACACTACTAAATGCTCAAACATAGATGTGGCCTTCTTCATTTCTGACTGGGTCAAAGTGTATGTCCTGCCATTTGTGGTAACTGGACTCGTAATCATCAGCACATCACTGGTGTCAACTGGAAGTTCATCAGGTGGGGAAGGATATACAAATGAGCATGCAAGTCCATTGGGGTGAAGGAAGGTCAAGTTGACCTCATTGCTCTCTGACTTGACATCTAAGATGCAGGTGAGATACCAGTGGGAATCATAGACTGCTAAGCAATAGCCTTTCATAGATGCCAATGGGATGTTGCTTCTCTGAAGAATGGTGACTTTCCAATCTGGATATAGTCAAGGAAGAATACGAGCGGACTTCTACTAGTCCATCGCTGATTGGCTTGATGCAATGGATCTTCTGGTTCCTGAAAATAATATAGGTTTTAGCAATGGGATATAATTTCAGAATATTTTGACATTCGATCATTATTCAGAGTTCCTACAAAATTATACCCTTGAAATTCCATGATGATTGGAGGCAAATTTCTGACAAAAATTTGCAAGAAAAAGCTTAAAATTATATTTCTGGAGTGAGGAATGGATTAATTGTATAATTAAGCATACCTGGAATAGTTTTTGCATTTTTGAAGCATTTTTCCAACATCAGTCGGTGGGATTCATACCCTTCTATTGTCACAAAGATTAAAGTAATTGAAGGAAGCACTGTGACTGCAAAGTTGTAGAGGGCCAATGGATCAAGGATGGGTTCGGCAGCACCTATTCTTTGGAGGCTAGCCCTTCCCGCAAGCCTCTTCACAGATCCGCTGATACCATCACATGGCCCTTTACCGTGACCTGTGGCAAAGAAATGCCATTCAGCCTCAACCCCGAAATCTTCATGATGGCAGAGGTTTATAAAGTTCTTGCGATTTTTATATTGTGCAGCACAACCATCACTGAACTAAAAGATTTTGGTAATTTGATAGGATGCTTTAATAAAATTTATGAGATGGGTTTGGAAGAGGTGAATGGATATTACATCATGCTGGTTGCAGTCAGAAATTGCAACAAAACTTTTATGCATCAGTTCATTGTCTTGTTGGTAGTAGACTACAAAAGGATGTATTGTAGCTTGGCAGTTATTCCAATGGAATGATTGCACTGCGTCTTGAACTATAAAAGCATAATTCTCCGCAAAGTCACCGATAATGAGAAATTCACCTTCACAGAGTTGTTCTTTCTTTTCTTGGAAAAATTTCATCTGGCTTCTTGCAAAGAAATCATGTTCCAGGAGAGCTTCTAGTTTTTATGAAAACTTTGGATGAAGTCATCTGCAGAAAGTTTGTGTTTGCAGCATTGATCTGTCCATTGAAATCCATTGCCTAAATTCAATCTCATCAAGCCCTTTTCTGTCGAAGGCTGTAGTTAAGAAGTCTGTAAAGGCCTCTTTTCTTGGGCATTGATCACATTTCCCAAAGAAGCATATCTCCCGAGGTGGATTACATTGGAGGAGGGCTAGACAATGCCTGTAGTGACAAATATAATTTGTCTCCAGCCCATCATCCCATGTTGATGAGCTAGGCTTATCAGGAGGATACTGCTCCACCTGGAAAACACTGGTTATTGCTGCCATCATGAGTTTGACATTTTGGTGCTTAGTGCAAATGCAGACAGAATGTGTTCCACTGGCACCTGGCAACACACATTCTTTTGGCTGAAGCTCCGCAAGTTTTGAAAATCCTATTTTAATTGTTGGATGATTTGTTTTAAAAAGCTCAAATGCTTCTTTTAGGTTGCATAAGATTAGTGATTTTTGTTTTCTTTCCCACCTACCATCAGCTCCTTTTACAGAAACATAGTTTTTCAACCCTGGCATTTGTCTACTCACATCTGGCGAATGATAGAAGTCAATTACTTTGGCAGCAGTTTCACTATTCAGGCATTTCCCCAAATGAGGATTAGGAGTTGAAAGCACTCCCTTCTCCCTCACCAAACTCTCTGCTTGCCTAGCCATGTAATCTGAGCACTTAAATTCTTCTCTGATCTTTACTTGTGTCCCTCTTTTTGGTAGGATAATAAGAATTGTCAGTTTTTCACTTTGACTGTCACTTGATTAAATTTCTTTTTTAGTTATTGAAGAATCTCCAGTTCTGTATCATCTGAGTCACTGCATGAAATTGGTTGTTTAGTTGCAAGTTCAAGCTTTCTTTTCACAACTGCTTTCCTCAACTTTCTCTTTGCGTAACCAGTGCTGTCAGAGTTTACATGGTTTTATTGGGGTCTCATCAATTGTAGCCAATGAAGCATTGAATTTACTAAGCTCATACTGCATTTCAACTATATCTCCAATGGTTTCTAGCTCAGATAGGGCACTTGATGAGGTGGATGGTGATTTTTCAAGTAGTTCACATTCAGGCATTGGGGATGGATGATTTGCTAGTATATTTCGACAGGTTGCACATGCTTTATGATTATTTATTAGTTTCAATTCAGGATTTTGATCGATCAAATTTTTAGTCACTGCATGAATGCCTTTTTCCACTTTTCCTTTGTATTTTTTAAATGGGTCACAATAGAACCTGCCCATATTCAAACCATTGAAATCCATGTTTATCTAAAAAGAAAAAAAAACATGTAGCTTAAAAGCCAGGGTTGGGTTCAATTACGCAAAATGGAAACAATTACAATTTTTTTTATTTTTCTTCAAATTAATTAGTTAGTATTGTACTTCACAATTTCAAGATCAATTGCAATTACAATTAATTTTGTCTGAATCAATTACAATTACACAAATATAACTATCTATTCTATATATCTAAATATATATCTATATCTATATCTGCGCCTCGGTGGTGTAGTGGTTAGCATCGCTGACTACAAATCCATCGGCCCCAGGTTCGAGACCTGACGGCAGCCGGTGCGCAGCAAAATCCAGCTGTTCATCCTTCCACACAATAAAAAAAAGAAAGTGGTTGGTAGATAAATGGGTACCCTAGGTGGCTTAGTGGTTAAAAAAATGCTGGGCTGCTGATGGGGCGTGGTTCGGATTCCACATTAAACTGTAGGTCCAAGGTGGAGTGAAAAGCTTGACCTTCGTCAGAATGAACAATTTGGGTGGAAGCTAACCAAAGGTAACCAAAGGAAAGGAAAGTATAACTAAATAAACTATCAAAGGTTTATTTTCATTGGATGATGTATGACTGCCAGATCTAGGGGTATAATTTTTAACAATTGACATTAATTGATCAATTACATCAGTTATAGCTCAAAAATCAATTACAATTACCTTTATTTTTATTTTATTTTGAATCAATTACAATTAGTGGAAATTAGGATCACTTAATTAAAAATACAATTACAGGAATACCCCGCTTTACGATGCTTCGTTTTACGAAACCCTGGGTTTATGAAATTGTATTTGCGCTAAATAAAAAATTAAATAAAGAAATATAAAAGACAAAAATAAAATGCGTACGTCGCGCATACCACAATCTAATATTCTGCATTACAGCAGTGCTTAGTTAGCTCAATTTTAAGACAAAAATAATATGCTTACGTCGCGCATACCATACTGTACTGTACTCTATTACGTATTCTGCATTACAGCGGTGCCAAGTTAGCTCGCTTTTAGCTCACTTTGCACTGTGGCAATGCAGCTGTTGTCAGTTTATATGTGCGCTTTGACAAGAGAGTTTGTGCTTTATTCACTCTCGCGCATGCTAAGTGTTTCACTGATATTCTTTTCGTACATTGCAATTACAGTACCCATCATCAATTATGCCAAAACGAAAGAGTGATAGTAAAGACTGACGTTAATCAGAAGAAACGAATCCAAAAGCATGTCTACTGACGCATCTATTAATGAAAACTAAATTTGCATATGTAATGTTTTGTACTATTTCTTTGTTCATTGCTTACATTTTTATTGTATTTCTTTGTTCATTACTTTCGTTTGTATTATTTCTTTGTTCATTGCTTTCATTTCTATGTTAATAAACATTTTTTTCTGCAAAATTTGCTGTTTCATAACCTTTTTTTTTTATTTTTTAAGAAAAAAACTTAACCCAAAATATAACATTATATGTATGGGAAATAATGCTCTGCTTTACGAACACCTGCTTTACGAACGGGCGCTAGGAACAGAATAATTTGTAAAGTGGGGTATTCCTGTATAATTATTCATTGTATCCAACCCTGTTAAAAGCTATTTTTGCCGAGATGGCATAAATAAAATTTGGGAGCTACTGATCTTGTTTCAGAGGTCTACAACAAGAAAAAATGTGGTTTGATTTACAGATTGGAATAAATACAGATGCCAAAAAAATCCTTGCTCCAAGGTTTAAATAAGCTTATTTTCACATGGGTACATACTGTTGTACACAATGAATAAATACACAAAGTTAAGTAATTCTATTAAAACTCCTCTAACTCTTAAAACTGAACTTATTCTATAGGGATAGCCAGTTCAAAGTTCTTCACACTTTTGAATGTCCATATAAATTAATTATGTAATTTAAATTACATGTATTATATAATTCTCTGAAATATACCAAAAAAATTAAATTTTATAATAGGACTGGATACTTATTCAACCAAATAACTGGGTTAGGTTAGGTTAGGTTTAGATAATTACTGATTTTTTTTAAATTAGCAGACATTATATATATCGGTAAGAAAAATCTAATGGTATTTTTCTCAACACACTAGGTCAAACTTCCAAAGATACAGTGCTCCAAAGTTTGGTGGAAAAAGGTACTTGGTCAAAATGGAGGTGGGTATGGTCCACTGAAATGGCTGTAGTGTCTATACTAACTTAATCAACACTAAAAATCTTGTTTTAGGTTAAGGTAGACATGTGTACCCAAAATTGGGTGAAAGGAGAAAAAAAATTGGTTGTGACATCAAATGACCTACACAAGGTCAAAGGTCAAAGGTCAAAAATAAGATCAACTTCTTTTTTTGACCACTGAGGTAAAATATGAATGGAAACAAAGTTGTAGATCTGCTTAAAAGATTTAAAATAGTGTTTAAATGGTCTCTGTAAGTGCAATAGGAGCCAAGATATTTCATGTTGAAATATAGTATGACCTTGGAAATTGACCATTTTTTTTACAAAATTTGAGGGGCCATATCTCCGGAACCATATGACCTAGTGTGTTGAAACAAGCGTCATTCTGTTTTTCTGAGAGATCTATAGGTGTGCCAATTTTCAAAAAAATAGGTGATGGTCACAGTTTTTTTTGCTGTTGAACTGACATGGAATGACCCTTTTAAAAATTAAAGGGCCAGCCCCTGCCACCAAAATTGGGGGGCCCATAACTTTTGAACTGTTACTCTGATTGCACTAAAAGTCAAAATTTCGTGTTTTTCAGCATAAACAACCCTGTATAGCAATTTTAAGCAAAATCTAAGTGGGTGTGGTTTCAGGCAATGCCTGATTTGTCCTGGAATGACCCAGCTGCTAATATCACTTAATCTTAAAGCATATAACTCAGCCTATTGCCGAAGGCTAAGACCTAGGCTAACTAGCCTACCATTGCCAAAAACAAAAACCTAATGAGCCAAAGCTCAGACTTTCTATAGCTCTGATATTAAGTAATTCCACAATATATATATATACTATACATTATATAATACTTACTCAAGATAAAATACAGGGTGTCTGAGAATTATCTGTACAATTTTTGGCTGTTATTAAAAGTCAACCATGAAGTGTAGAAATTCCAGTGTTGTCCCATTTTACAGAGAATCTCATTAAGTTTTTTCTGATACCAAGTTTTGACAAGTTTTTTAGAAATTCCAGTGTGTCCGAACATTATCTGTACAATTTCATCTTTTAATAAAATTCTTGATAACACACGTAAAATTTTTAAACAAGATTATTTAGAATCTGTACTTTCAAAAGTTTCTTTTATTAAAGTAACGTTGTTACAAACATTCGATATGTGCACCATTAGTGATTCGCAAAACATCCAATCGATACTCCAAATGTTGCCATGTACGCTGCAGCATATCCACATCAATTCGCTCAATAGCAGCTGTGATTCTTGCTTTTAAATCATCAATGTCTGTCACCCGCGTACATTTCTAAAAAACTTGTCAAAATGTGGTATCAGAAAAAACTTATTGAGATTCTCTGTAAAATGGGACAACACTGGAATTTCTACACTTCATGGTTGACTTTTAATAACAGCCAAAAATTGTACAGATAATTCTCGGACACCCTGTATTTCAGTCACTACAGAAGTTAGCCCCAAAATTCATAAAAACATGGACAGATAGTGTACCCTCAGTGCCAGTCTTTTCTGCTAGTGCTGCTACACAATATTGCCAGATTGAAGAAGGAAAAAATTGGTATATTTGGTATATACCAGTGATGTGGAACTGAAGCTAAATGGTTCCAGGTTTGGATTCAGTTCCTGCTCAACCTGATTGGTTCTCGAACCAGTTCCTAGGCAAGAGTGAACCCCACAAGAAAATTGAAAGAATAGGCATTTATTTTTTTTTCATTTTATATATTTATTATATTTATTTTTTTAAACACATGTTACCTATAAATTATTGATAGATAATTCATTTATAGATAAGTTTTTATTGAACTTAACGTATGATGATAAAGATCAAAAGCTATTTAGGCATAGGAATAGGATTGACTCCAAGAAGAAGTCATTCTTCATGTTTGACCATCTCTCCCAGAGAATGAATTTCAGCACTGAGAAGAGCTGGTTATGGGTTCTGGGTTCCAGAAGAATTTTTTTTATTTAATCTGTAATTAAACACAGAGCTTGTTGACTGTGATGACACTGATGAAGGCTGCAATGGAGGCCTGCCTGAAAATGCATACAAAGCTATTGAAGAGCTTGGAGGTCTGGAGACTGAGAAGGGATACCCTTATGAGGGCAAGGATGACAAATGCCAACTTGATCCCAAAAAGGTCAGTAAGATAAAATTTATTTAGAATGTTGAAATGATTATTAACAGTAAGGTTGCCATGTTTCAAAATAATTGCTAAGTAAGAGCATTTCTTAATCAGCTTTGGAATACAGTACTACTTGAGTTTATAATTCCATACAGTCATTAAATAAGGTATGTATTTTAATGTATCATAATTCTTTATATTAAGTATTATTTTAATCACTTACTTTTAGATCAGAGTTCAGGTAAATGGATCTGTGGAGCTTCCAGAAGATGAACATTTGATGCAAAAGTGGCTGGTCAAGAATGGTCCAATTTCCATTGGCATAAACGCCAATGCCCTACAGGTAAGCACACACACAGGATATATATACTGTATCTTCAGTTACCTGTCTTGATACACTGAGCCACATCTACATTCTGGCCCAATGTATCCCATCCTTAATAACCAAAAGTTCATCACTAAGTTGACATTAAAAATGTTAAAAAAAAAACTTTTATTACTTTCCAAACCAAAATTAGAATGTAGAACATTCCTATCTCAACTTCAACTTCAATGTTAGTCTAAAAGTGAAAATACAGAACTTTCACTTTTATATTTTATACTATAACTTAGTTTCTTTCCATAGTTGTGGGACTTAGTTAAGCAAAAATATGTGCAGTTATTGATAACAGGCCATAGAAGGAAACAAATTTTGTTTCTTGTTAAGTTTTTAAAATTCTTTTTATTGTTTATCCTTCTTAAGTCACTAATATTAAAATTATGCGTAGTTGTATGAAGAGGGTTAAAAATTTATTGCAATAAGTAACGCTCGAGGGGGTCTCCTAAATGTTACAAAGTTTTACATAGGAGATGGCAGGGGGAGGGTAAAAAACGTGTGTGTGTGTGTTACGTAATATTTGAATGGCAGGTAATTAACCAAACCTAATTTAACCTAAACTAAGCTTTGTGCCATCAAACTGAGAAAGGCGTGATAAACATTTTGGAAGCAGTTGTGAGCTCAAAGGATAGTTTCTGTTAAGTCATTAAATAATGAGGTACTCGCAAATTCAGCCTTATCTGATCTGACTTTAACAAGCCAAACCTAATCAGGACCAACATATCTTTTTTCTCACAGTAAAATTTTTTCTACCCTAGTATGTCTGGATTTGTTTTTAAATGGCAAACTTTTTATACCCAAAGTAATGATTAAATTATTGAGTGAAAATATATAGTCCACAATCAGAGCATACAATAATTATTAAGGATCTTTCCCTTTTCTTTCTAGTTCTATGTTGGAGGGGTGTCCCATCCATTGAGATTCTTGTGTAACCCAGATAATCTTGACCATGGAATGCTTATTGTTGGATATGGTGTTCACAGTAAGAAAATATTTATCAAGAATTAGACATGTGTATCTGTTTTAGTTTTAAAAGAAAAAGTTTCACTGTAACAATATTGATTACTGGTTACTAAATATAAATTGTTACTAATGAATGATAGGTCTCTTGCTTAATGATACATCATCTGTATGTGGGTAGGTTCATTGAATCCTGCATTTAGTATGATCATTGATAATTCATTTAGGCTAGTAATTTAAGATCTTTCAAATGTTTGGTTTGCAGTTTTAAACTACTTTACAAAAATATTTAGGCCTATTCTGCTTTACCTCTTCATATAACATTCCTTTCCATCAGGCACTTTGGTTACTTCCTTTTTGGAATTCTAGCTCTGGTTTGCAGTGAGAGCAGGGTAAAATATTAAAATATTTGCCTTAATTGTGATGATAAAGTAATTGTGAGTGCTGTAAATAATTAAAGTGATTAAAGTGGTGGTGGCAAAAGTGAAAATTTTAAATAAGAGTATAGGCTAATTAAGAGGGGGTACTATTCTTAATGCTCCAATGACATGAATGGTGGGATACCTTACCTTATCTTACCTTATGTTGTTTCGTGCATTAGTCTCTCTTCACACGGAGGTCAAGCTGGTGGCCCCGCCTCTAGGTCTGGCTTGGTGAAGGAGCAAGTTGCTTTCTTGCACTCTCCACTGTACATAGCCAGGCACACCCAGCTCATCTGGTACTGTCCTGAGCCAGGCATCCAGTCTTCTCTTAAAGACTTCAACTTTGACCCCCATTATGTTTCTGAGGTCCTTTGGAAGCTGGTTGAAAAGTCTTGGCACCCTGACAACCAAGCTATTTTCCTTCAGAGTTGAGGAAGTCCCTTGTCAGGCCTTTAATTTGGGAACACTACACATTCTGCCTTTCCTATTTTCCAGTGTTGTTTGAATGGTAATTGGGTTTAGTTTTAGGTTTGGTACAATCTGTGTATATAACATTGTAGTTGTCATTGCCTTCAAATGCATCTAAGATATTGTTGTAGTGTTCTATTAGTTGTGATAGGCATGATCTACCTGATCAGAATCCATGTTGATTTTTGTTGAACCTTTCCTGTGTCTCCAGGAAATCATAAATTTTCTCTCTAAATATTCTTTCAAATACTTTGGTGAGGTGGGACGTCAATGACACTGGTCTATAGTTCTTTGCTCGAGATCTGTCCCCTCCTTTATATATAGGGACAATGTTTGCTCTTTTCAAGATGCTCAGTATTTCCCCAGTGTCGGGATCTTTTCCATATCCAGTATAAAGGTGTAGCTATTTCATTTTTACAGTTTTTAATCAATAATGCGTTCCAATTATCTGGACATGTAGCTGAATGTGGTTTCATTTGTCCTATAGCTCTCGCTACATCGTGTAAAATCAAAGTCTGTTATATACTTTCCTTGCAATTCCTCTTCAAAGAATGCATTTATGTCAGGTATCGCTTTGTCACTTTTTGGGGTACTGAAAACTGATTTATATTGAGCTCTCAATGTATCAGATATTTCTTTTGGATTGTCAGTTAGTTCATTATTTCTCATCCTTAAGGGCCCAATAGTAGCACGCATTTTTGTTTTCCTTTTTGCATAGCTATAGAAGTATTTTGGATTTTCCTTTATTGCTTCTACCACCTTTTCCTCTTCCCTCTCTGCATGGTCCTTAATCAGGGCTTGTATTTCTCTATCGACACCCTACAGTTTTTCTTTTATTGCTTTCCTGTCATTATCTCTGCAGTTGCCTAACTTTTTTTTTAATGTTGCTCAAAAGTAATTTTATTTAAAGTGTAAACCTAAAACTGATGGAATACTGTAAAAGCCTTTTGACATCTATTGTGCGCAACTCTTTTACTTTGGTGTGCGCAATGTTCTTTCTTTTGCAACTTCTGACAACATGTATGTAGTGCCCAACCCATTTATTTATTTATGGCACTGTACACCCTTTTAATTATGTTAATTCACTTCACTGACACCCTTTAGGTTGTGCGCCAACCTTTAATTCTATTTCAAGTTATTTCTTACGTGCATTTTCTTTGCATTCAGGATGACTTGATCTATCCAGATGGATGGCCCTTTAAATTGATAGGCGTAAGTTCCCTTCGGCTTACTGAAAGCCTACTTTGAATTTCAATCTTTGAATGTTAATTGACCCTCAGCTTACAAGAGAGGCCTATTGCAAGGTATCTAAAACAACTCACACCCTCTTATAAAGTTTATTAAATGTCACTCGAAACAGTACATGAATTTAGGAAATTTACTCTGAAGTAAATTTACCAATTTTCTGTACAATACAATCCACTTATGAATCCAAAGGAAAACGTTCACAGTTATCGGAATTTAAGTCACTTATATAGAGGGGCTTTATATTTTAGTGCAACAAAACAAATAACGAGAAATGAAGTGGTCAAAATTGACCAAGATAATTGAAGAGATGGGTTACCTATGAATGGAGGTATACCATTACTCTCAATTGTTCTACGTAAAGACCATAGACTTATTGCTCGCATACAACTACGTGAAAATCTGCCCAATGCAGTGGCTCCCTTCGTCAGCCAATAGACGGGTCATGCAAACTAGGGCACAGATGTACCGTTTAACATTTAATTTGAACCAACTTAATTTAATTTAAATTTCACAAAATGTTTGGTCCATTAACTAACATTAGTTCAGATCTTCTACCTAAGTTCTTATTTTCCAATTGCTAACAATTCGTTTTGGTTTGGTTTAACAAGTTCGCGTGAACAAATGCAATACAAGTTCTTAATTACAGTCATGAGACAGTTATCATTTCAATTCTAGATTTTTTCTTACACCACAAGTCTAATAGAGTTTATTTAGCCACAGTTAATTTTGAGGATGACTACCAACTGACTTAACAATTTTCGAATTTACTTTACAATTTTGAAGGATCCCGCCTTCCAATGTTTTGAAAGCCTATCAAACCATTTGTTTCTCCCAAGGCTGTCCCCCAGAAGGTTATTACATATACAAGAAGAAAAGAAGGCGTCTTTACTACGTTTCCCAGGATCCTGGGACCCCTGATTGGAGCTGGACCTGACTTCTGAGTATAGACCCCTCCTTCCCAAAAATACATTTAAATATAGTTAACAGATTCGAAGTCCCAATTTTATGACTCACGTCGTGGTTCAATTTTAGCAAGCATCTTCGAATGTGCCCTAAAAAAGTCGCACCATCCAGTGAAACAAATCCAAAAATTTTTGACCCAGCAAAAGAGGAACCCAACCATTTCGCATATACACCCAAACCTGTTGGATTGCCCTTCCCATTGGGGGTCGGGTCTCGGTGATAAACCTCTGTCCCAACGTGGTTCGGCTTTATCACTTCCCTGAGAATCCGAATTAAGATGGAACAAACGTTAAACAATCTGAAACATTTCTGATTTATTCGTTCATGAATATTTATAAGCAAAACCACCTTGCTTTCAGAGATGTACACAACGAAATCTTAAAACTAAAATTTCTGCACTTATTGTACAAAAGATTTCTGCATACAAACTTCATGGTTAAACATCCCTTCCCTCCTTTAATTTTGCACTCCGATGCAAATTTTCTTAACTAGGGTCAGGTATCATCACTCCACAATTTTCACTACTTTTTATTTCATTTATTTGTCCCCTTTATTGGAACATTAGTACTGGCACATTTTATTTGTCCCCTTTATTGGGACACTAACACGCACATTTAGTTTGTCATTCTCGGTTTCTTCATAGTGTACTCGAAGTCAGGGCCTAAGAGCGTACGGATGCTCCCACGGTGACCCTGTGAAAGTAGCCTGTCTGTTTTGTCCGGGGAACCCTATTCCCACAAGGTCCCAGCGTGGAAGTAGTTCGGAAGCACCAGGTGGTTCCTGTCTGCCACTTGGTCCTGCCAGTGGGCAGGAAGTGCACTCTGGTTCACCTCCACTAGTCAATGTTTCTCCCTATCCTGGGTGAAGCTCTCCGTGAGGAAGTAGTTCGGAAGTGCCTGGTGGTCTTCGTTCCGCTACTTGGTCCTGCCAGTGGGCAGGAAGCTGCCTTCCGGTTCACTTCCCTGTGTTGATGTTTCTCTGGTGGCCCCTCCCCCATCTCACCCCCTGCGCCATCCACCCTGCCTTGTCGCTCGACGTCCCATGGGGCATCAATGCTGCGCGGATGCGGTCTCGATGGATCACTATCTGATGTCCAGTGATCATGTGATGCAGAAGATTAGTGACTGGAGTCTTCTGTTCAATGATGATGTATGGACCCTCGTACCGGGGCTCCAACTTGCCTCTGCCCGGTTGTGGATAATCAATGTACACCAAGCCCTGGGGCGCCTTTTCTTTGAACAGCTTCAATTCTTTGATTCCATTAGTCTTCTCATATCTCCGCATGAACTCTTCCACTCGGCGGTAGATTTTGCTCAGACTCCTCTTTTGGTCTTCGGTGTATTCCTCTGGGTTGTATGGGCTCACGCACGCCTCCTGTGGCATGTTAAATAGCTTTGAAGGTACATTGGGGGTTCGCCCGTACATCAAGAAGACTGGAGAATACCTAGTGGCTCGGTGCACTCGGATGTTCAGTGACAATTCCACGGTGTTGAGGATTTTATCCCAGTCTCGTCCAGTTTCTTCACAAAGTATGCGGAGTTTGATCCATAACTTTTTATTCAGACATTCAGTCTTCCCGTTGCTTTGGGGATGGTATGCAGCGGTCCGTTGGTGTTGTACTTCCCAAACCCTGAAGAGCTCCTGCAAGGTAGAGTTCCAGAACTCCTTACCTTGGTCAGATACTACTGCTAAAGGAGCACCCAGTTTGCACAGTATCAAACGATGGAATTTGTCCACCACCTCCTGGGCTGTCTTGTCCTTTATTGCTGCCAGGATGGTAAACTTGCTGAAACTGTCCACACACATGAGGATATAATTGCTGCCTTCCCCGATTGGAGGAAGGGGACCAAGTCCATGTACAGAAGTTCCCATGGACTGTGGCCTCGCACACAAGGCATTGTTTCCAGTCACTTTCTGCGTCTGTTTGTTTTGCGCGCATGTGTCGCATGTTTGGACAACCTGCCGTACCTGTTGAACCATACCTGGCCAAAAAGAGAGGTCCCATAGGATTTCTGTAGTCCCTGCAGCTCCCGGATGAATGCTCCCGATGTCTGTGTATGCGTTCCAAATTAGCTGCTCTCTCAACTTTTTAGGAACTACAATGACCCCTCTTCCGTTTGCATCAATGTAAACCAGCAAGTTCCTCACTAGTTTGAATCTTGACAGCTGGATGGGCTTGGATATGGGCCAGCTGAAAGCCTTCCCTTCTTTGAAGGCTGTTCAAATTTCTGCTATTTCAACGTCCTGCTGGTGTTTGCTGATTACCTTGCAATCAATGATTGGTTTTTCATATATTGCATTCACAAACTCCTTAGTCACTCCACGTGGGCGGGACAACCAATTGGCCACTCTGTTGAGTTTGCTCTTTACGTTCTCGATGAGAACATTGTAGTCTTGCAGTGTCATAACCCAACGCGCTAGTCTTCCATTGGGCTCTCAATGTCCTTCCCTCAGAAACCGAAGTTTGCTTCCATTATATAGTACAGAGGGTTGACAAAAGTAAGTAGACACCTTTGTTTTTACAAAAAAAAAATATATTTGATTATAAAGGTCAGTAAATGATAAATTAATGGAGTCAATAGATGTAAAGGGGAAAGGAACGCGATTTTAAATATATTGACTCCATTAATTTGTTAATATTTATTGACTTGTAATAAAAAAAAAAATTGGAAAAGCCAAGTATTTATTTGCTTCTGTCAACATTTATATATACAAGGTGTAATAAAAAAAATAACAATTTAAAATAAAATTGAAACGACTATTTTTTGTAAAAAAAAAAAAGTTTAAGTACGTAATTTGACAAGAGAAAAATAAAGAACATAACAGAGGAAACTAAATTCAGGCTGGATTTGCCTGAGAGGCTGAAGACCATTATTGGACCAAGGGAACTTAAGTTCTGTTAGGAAGGGGATGCTGGAGATATTGAAACACTAACAGAAGGAAGCTATTCTGGCAAGACCTGTGAAACAAGTGAGAAACTGTTGGTGGAATGAGCCAGCAGTTGTGGAATCGGAGGTCTGGGCAGTGAGCCTGGATCCAACAACCCTTCAAGGTAAGCAGCCTGGTTTCGTGGAGGCCTTAAATATAAAAAAAATTCTTATTCGTGGTATGGCCATTAGGTTAAATCAAATCCCACCACATAGAATAAGTGGCGCCCGAACAGGGACTTCCACTCAGAAAAGTGGGTTGTTTCCTGGTTGGGTTGTATAGAAGGAGAGTGAAAGGGTAGTTGTAGGTTGGGTGTAGTAGTAGTATAGTAGAAGTAAAGTAAGGTAGCATCTTTAGAAATGCCTACCAAAGAGGAGTTAGAAAGGAGGTTGAGGGAGATGGAGGAGGCGTTAAAGGTAGAAAAGGCTAGGAACCATCAGTTAGAGTTAGAGAAGGCAGAATTATAGAATGTTTTGGGGAAATTGCAGAGTAGACTAGATGAGCAGAGTAAAGAATTAGTAGTTTGTCATCAAGAGATGGAAGAAAGGATGATTGAGAATAGGGAAGAGTTGGATGATGGGTTAAAGGCAATGGTTAAGAGAATGAGTGAGTTGGAGGGCAAGCTTGATGAGAAAGAGGAAGGGAAAGGGGGTTTTGAAGGGGAAAATAGTAAGGGTGTTGGTAATAAGAAAGGGGCATGTCCAAAAGATGTAGCAGTAAAGGGCCTGGAAGGAGAAGAGAGTGAAAGTATGAGTGAGGGGAAAGAAGAAAGACCTTACAAGGTGATGGTGCATTCCACCCCTAAGGGGGGTAAGAAGAAGCTTGAGGGTGAGGATCAGAGGGAGAAAGGTAAGAGGATGGAAGAGCAGGCTAAGAGGGGCAAGGATAGCGTGTATGAGAGTGAGAGTGAGACTGAAACCAAGTGATACGAGTGAGGGTGTAAGAGTGCATAAGGGAATCTTAATTAGGAAGATTCCGAATGTTGCATAATTTAACGTTTATAGTGGGAGAGATGTACAAGAGTTTTTGAAAGAGTATGAACGTTATTGTAAGAGCAAGTATCCAGACGCGCCTGAGTATTGGGTGAAAGAGATGGGTGACTGTTTGGAAGGTAGGTTGCTAGAGTTTTACAATGTTGTTGTAAATTCAGGAGTGCCTGTAAAGTATGAGGTGTTAAGGGAGAGATTGGTAGAGCAAGTGTTAAGAATAAGAAGGGGTGTGAAATATCGAAAGAAGGATGATTTTGAGAGAGCAAGGATGCAGAAGGGGGAGAGTATTGATTTGTATGCATATAGACTTGAAACTTTGGCGAGAAAGAAATTTGGAGATGATGGGATAGATGAGAATAAAAGGTTGGTAAGAAAGTTGATTGAAACAGTGCCTGAGAGTGTGAGGGAGTTTTTGAATATTAAGAGGAAAGAGTGTGTAAGAGTGAGACGGACACGTTTGAAGTGGCAAGAAATCTTGGAATTGTTAGAGGACCAAGTATATGAGAGTGGGATTGGGCGTTATAGGGAAGCAGATGTGCGAATGGGGACATCAATGAGGGAGGAACAAGTACCTGTGTTTCCTAGTTAGGCAGAAGCATTAAGGAATACTAGGCCAGGTCACCCTCCAGTTAGCCAAGCATCCAGGGCCAAAAACCCAAAAGAAATGCTGGCTAACTTTGTGAATGAGTTCATAAGGGTATATAGAGGGTCGGCTGTGCAACAACCAGGGCCTCCTCCCACATTGGGTCCCAGAATGAATGGTCCAATGCTGGGGCAAACATGTCGAAGGCAAGGGCCTCAAGGCCAGTCAAGAATGAATGAGCAAAGAGGGCCAGTGAATGGAGGGAATATGGGGAATGTAAGAGGGTGTGCATATTGTGGTAGAGGGGGGCATAGTATAGAGACATGTAGAAGAAGAGTGGGTGCATGTGGGCAGATGGGGGACATGGCGTATGAATGCAGAACACCTGGGTATGAATGTAGGGCATGTGGGAACTTTGGGCATATTGCCCGGTTCTGTCAAGCCTGACAGCAGGGTGCTCTGGCACCAGCGGGAGGGAGTCCTGTCTCTCATGCAGGAAATTGGCCATTGTCAGCCATGCCAGCTCCTCAACCTCAGAGGCAGGGCCCTCAAGGGGGTGCTGTCACTGGAAATGGCGAAGCTGGTCCCAGTACGGGAAACATATAGGGCAGGGGCCTCGTGTTGGGGTTGGGGTCCCTGCTTCTGTGAGTGATGAATATGTATTTGAGGCATTAGCAGGATGGTTTCAAGTGAATAAGGAAGTGAGAGCGAGTGAGAAAAAGTCAGTGTGTATGCATATTCCTGTTGAATGGGGAGGGAGTGTATGGAAGGCATTAGTGGATATGGGATGTTCACCTAATTTAATAAGTAAGCAAGGGATTCAATGTTTGTGTGAAAAGAGTGAATTAGGAAGAGTGAATTGGGAAGTAACCGGGGAAATTAAAGGGGTTGCGAACATCCCAGTACGAGTGTTGGGAGAGGTGCAGATTAAAGTGAAATTGATGGGGTGTGAAATGAAAGAATGTGTGCTTTATGTGGTTGATAAGGAGAGTGAAAAGTATGACATGATTCTGGGGTATGAATTTTTGAAAAAGAATCGATTGGTGATCCATCCTGCTAGACGTATGATTGAGTGGAAGAATGAGTTGGGTAATTGTGAATTCTATGTTGGAAAAAGTGAATCGGATTGGATGAGGATAATAAAAGGGTATGAGGTGAGAGTGTAAATCTGGAAAAGGGAACCCCAGCAGGTGCATTTTGAGTGACCAGTGAGTGATGATAGAAAAAAAGGCAGGGAGGCATGATTTTTGTGAATGGTATGGATACATTATATAAAGTGAAAAGAGTTAGGCATGTGTATGATGGTATAATTGATGAGAGTAACCCATGGATTTGTGTGCAAGCTAGGGAAGATAGGGGTGCATGGCGAAAGCGAATAAATGAGGGGGATGTGATAGGGAGAGCGTATACAGTGATTGAGGAAGTATGTGAGGAGGGAGAAAATGGAATACAAATGGATGAACGAGGGCAAGAATGTGGGGAGGAATGGACAACTGAACAAATCAGAAAGGTGAATGTTGGCGAACAGTTGAGTGAGAGTGAGCGAATGCAGGTGTGGCAGTTGGCAGGGGAGAAAAGGAGTGTATTGGCCCGAGATGATGATGATTTCCATTTAATAAAACTACCTCCCTTCAGGATCCAGTTAACGGATGAGACTCCGATCTACCAAAGGCCAAGATGGTTCTCCCCACCAGTAATGAATGAGATAGAAGAGCAGTGTAAGGAATTAGAGAGAATGGGAGTAATTGAACAGAGCACAAGCCCGTGGAATAGTAGAATAGTGCCTGTGTGGAAACCTGATGGAAGGATTTGCTTGTGTGTGGACTATCGAATGGTGAATGAATGGACAGTGAAAGACAGGTTTCCGATGTGCTTGATAAATGAAAGTGTATACTCTTTGCATGGAAAGAGGGTGTTTAGTAAATTAGACCTGTTGAGGGGATATTACCGGATGCCAGTTGAGCTAAGGTCTTGTCCTATAACTGCTTTCTCCACAGCCAGGAATCATTATATGTTCTGTGCTCTCTCGTTCGGACTTACAGCTGCACCTGCTGCATTTCAGAGAGCAATGAATCGTGTTCTTGGTAAGTTTGCAAGGGAAAGTGTGGCATTTCTAGGGCACAAGGTGAGTTTGAGTGGTATACGAAAGAGTGGGGAGTATATGGAAAAAGTCAGGGAGTTCCCGAAACCTTGGACAGTCCATGAACTTAGATCTTTTCTGGGACTTGTGGAGTTTGAAAGGAAATTTATAGCGGGCTGCTCTGGGATTTCGAAACCCCTGACCGAAGTGACTGGAATGAAAGGTAGTACTCAATTGGTGTGGACTGAGAAGATGAATGAAGCATTTGAGCAATTGAGAGTGGAAGCAGCGAAAGATGTGGAGTTGGCTTATCCAAACCTGAGTGAAAGAGTGAGTTTGCTAGAATTGTATACAGATGCGAGTGGATTTTGTATGGGTGGATGCTTGTGCCAGTTGCAGGGAGAGGAAGGACAGGAAGGAAGGAGAGTAATTGGGTATGTATCTAAAGCATTCAGTAAGGCAGAGCGGAAGTACAGTACAATTGAGAGAGAACTTGTGGCAATGAGGTTTTGTGTGAAAGCTTTCAAGTCATTTTTGTATGGAATGAAATTTATTTTAAAAACTGATCATCAACCCTTGGTATATATGGAGAGAATAAAAGTTGCGGATAGAAGAATTGCTAGAACTTTGCTTGAGTTGAGTGAGTTTGATCATAAGATTGAGTATGTGCCAGGGGAAAGGAATTGTATGGCTGACCTTATGTCAAGAATACCTGGGGTGAATGAAAGGTGTGAGAAAGAGGTGGTCGACCCTCAGTATTTGCCAGTGGGAATAGTGAAGTTGCATGAAAGTAGAGGGGGGGTGGGGGGTGGCGACATTTTGTTTGAAAGTGTATGGTATGGGTTGAAAGATTTGAAATTGGATGGATTAAAAATGAGAATACCAGCGAGTGTGAATGAATTGCAGACCTTGGTTATGAATGAAGCGATTAAGAAACCAGAAAGGATGGGTGTTTGTAAGGTCCGCAATTATGTATGAGAGCTGAAAGCCATGGGGAGCCCAGGTATTTTTCCTTTTCAAGAGGTCCTCATGGTGGTCAGTTCATTGTTTAGTGTTGAAGTGTATGTGCATTATGGTAGTGATCGTCCAATTGCGTATGAAGATGAAAGGATCGAGGAGAAAGGAGCCCTGATTTTGCATTTGCAGTGTATTAGTGGTGTACATTACAATTGGGTGAGTGAAAGGAAGAGGTATAAAAGTATAGTGCCAGGTGAAAATTTGGAAAGGGTTTTGGATGAAGTTAGAGCTGCACAGAGAGAGTAAGAGGGAGAGGGTTGTATGGAAGTAGGTATGTTAGAGGGGCCATGGATGATACGTGACTGTGTGGATGAGGTAGAGCTCAGCCCTTCTGTTGTACCTGTAAGGGTTCCAGAAGGTCCTATTGAGCTCTACAGGGGTCTTGTGGATACAGGTGCCCAAATCAGTCTGGTGAATGAGCAAGTGTTGTGTGATTTAGATGAAGAGAATGTACCTATATCCTGAGAAAGAGTGGGTGTGAGAATACATGGTATAGGAGGGGGAACAGTCGCGTCACATGAAGCTGTGCAGTTGAGGGTGGGATTAGGTGCATGTAAAGAGGTATGGGAGCACAAGTTCATAGTCTTGAAAGGGGAATCAATGCCTTGGAATTTTCTACTGGGAATTGATTTCCTTGAGAATATGAACTTGAGTGTGGATGTTGGTCAGGGCTCAGTAATGAGAGGAGAGCATGTGGTCAGTATGGGAATGTTTCCGAGTACAGGTATCGATGCTGTGTTAGTGGGAGCAATTGAGTTAGAGGTGGAAGACCAGTGTGAAGTGTTGAGAGATGAAGATATTTTAGATATGCAAGAGGGAGATGAGGTGGTATGCAAGTTGAGAGAATATGTGTATAATGGTACAGATGTTAGAGAGTGGTCAAAAGAGGTGGAAGAGTATAAAAGCTATGTGAAAAAGTTGGCTGTATGGATGGGAGTGCTATATTATATGTGGGTAAATAAGGTGGGTGAGACAGTGTGTGTGCCAGTGATGACATTTGAGGGTATGGTAGGATTGGTTATTATTACACATAGGATGTATGGGCATGTGGGAAAAAACAAGTTATGGGAATTGATGAAAGGAATGGTTTTCCACCCTAGGCTGGGACTGGTTGTTGCAGAAGTAGCAACTACTTGTGAGATTTGCCAAAAGCGAAAATACCAGTCCCAGTATAGCTGCCCCCCCAGTGTGAAAGATTGAAGTGAAAGAACCCTGGGAGCTTGTGGTGTTTGATATTGTGAGTATGCCGAGAACCAGGGTTGGCAGAAAACCCACTTTTTTTGAAAAAGCCCACCCCAGGTGGATTTTTTCGGTTTTTTCACCTAAAACCCGAAAAAACCTGGGTAAAATTGGGTTTTTTCATATGTCCATATGGTAGTTCATATTAGACCTACCTATTCTTATTTTTATAATAATACTGTACTGTACCGTACACTATTAATATAACATTTGTCTTGTTTTTAGCAAAAAGGTTGCCTTCCAGGCAATTAAGCATAAAAAGTTATTATTTTCTCAGATTGAGCTTCACAACAAAATTTGGAAAACATGGACCAATTTGAACTAAATTTGGTGTGGTAAATTATCCTATTTGTTAGGCTATACTTCCTATGGAAGACAGGCCCCTGTGTCTTCTGCTGGAAGTAGATGAATTACAGCTCCCAAAGGGAACTTAATTCAGCTAGTTATATCTATTTAATTCATATTACTGAATATTGTTTCTTTTATTTCACAGTTAAATAAAACAAACTGGCAACAGCATATTTATCTTTACTGCTAGCCTACAGAATTAGTCTGTTTGAAGTTATAACTGCATTAAATAATGCCAAAGACCTTTGGATCAGGAAGAAAATCAGGGCATGAATGGAGTGAAGTCAATATTATTGATGGGACTAGTAAAGTTAGATGCAAACATTGCAATAATGAAATAAGTAATAAAATAGAGCGAATAAAAATGCATTTAATGAAATGTTTGAAACACACGGAATCAAGAAACAAGACTGACAATACTGCCAGTACATCATCTTCATACTGCCATGACATAGACCTCTCAGATGATTCAGACTCATCCTCACCACCACTGACACAATTACAGATGAAAAAAAGAAAAATTCAAAAGAAAGTAAGCGATTTTGGCATGACAACAACAACTTTGCAGAAAAATGTCATTGATAACAAAATAGCCAAATTCTTTTATGCAAATAATATTCCATTTCTATGTGCAGAGTCTAAGTATTTTATTGAAATGATAGAGACTCTAAGACCAGGCTACACTCCACTTTCCCGTCGAAATTTGTCTGGTCCACTTTTAAATACAATCCATGAAGAAGTAGAAAATTCCTTGAAGATGCAGTTGACTGAAGAATCAGGATGTATAACACCCTGATTGGCTGATGTCTACACTCTATAACCTGCTACCTCACCCAAAGAGTTATACCTGTAGGTCTATTTGTTGACTCATGTTTGCTTGCTTTGCATGTAAAATCATTATAGGCGCCTATATGACAATTTTTAAAAATAATTGCATATGCACTTCTTAAGTTTCATGAAAAAACCCACAAGTGGGTAAAATAATGGGTTTTTTCAAGTGGTTTTTTTAAAAAAAAAAACCCGGGTGGGTTTTTTCGGGCTGGGCCCACTAGTGCCAACCCTGCCGAGAACGAGTAGAGGGAAAGTTGGAATATTAGTAGGGGTCGATCACAAGAGTAAGTTTGTGTATGTTGCTGCATTAGAGAATAAAACAAGTGAGCATGTTGTGAGAGTGATGAGAGATAGTATGTTGCCAATGAGGCTTGGGAGGCCGTGTAAGTGTTTAACAGATAATGGGCCTTGAGGGCCTTTCTTTTCTGGGATTTTCTGAGGGTGGAGGAGAAGAGCAGAAGAAGGGAAATCTTCTTCACTCAAAAGTGGAAAGATTGTGTTATGGAGGTCTGGGTGGTGAGCCTGGATCCAACAACCCTGTAAGGTAAGCAGCTTGGTTTCGTGGAGGCCTTAAATAAAAAAAAAAATTCTTATTCATGGTGCGGCTGTTAGGTTAAATCGAATCCCACCACAGCGGCCACGTGTCGCACATTTGGACAACCTGCCATACCTGTTGAACCATACCTGGCCAAAAATAGTGGTCTTGTAGGATTTCTGTAGTCCCTGCAGCTCCCGGATGAATGCTCCTGATGTCCGTGCTCTCTCAACTTTTTAGGAACTACGATGACCTCTCTTCTGTTCGCATCGATGTAAACCAGCAAGTTCCTCACTAGTTTGAATCTTGATGGCTGGATGGGCTTGGATACGGGCCAGCTGAAAGCCTTCCCTTCTTTGAGGGCTGTTCGAATTTCCGCTATTTCAACATCCTGCTGGTGTTTGCTGATTACCTTGCAATCAATGATTGCTTTTTCGTATATTGTGTTCACAAACTCCTTAGTCATTCTAGGTGGGTGGGACAACCAATCGGCCATTCTGTTGAGTTTGCTCTTTACATTCTCGATGAGAACATCATAGTCTTGCAGTGTCATAACCCAACACGCTAGTCTTCCATTGGGCTCTCGATGTCCTTCCCTCAGAAGCCACTTCAACGGCTTATAGTCAGAGCTGATGATGACCCTCTGACCAAATATAAGGGGCTGAGCCTTCTTTAATGAAAAGATGATGGCCAACAGCTCCTTCTCGGAGGTGGAATAATTTAGTTCCACACCCATTAGTGTTCTGGAGAGGAAGAGGATTGGTTTTTCTATTACTTCCTGTTCCTGCGCAAGTACTCCCCCAATGGCTACTTGACTCACGTCCAGGTTCAAAATGAACTGATCAAAATTTGGGTACACTAGTATGATGTCAGTGGTCAGAGTATATTTGAGTGATTGCCGTGCGGTCTCATGCGGAGTGTCCCATCTCCAAGACTCCTTAGCAGACACTTCATTAAGAGGTCACACAATCTGACTAAATCCCTTTATAAACTCCACCTGAGACTGTAATAACTGACATTTTTCTAACTTGACCTTTAAGTTGGCAGTGTGTAGGCTATCCAAGGCTCTTCGTACCCTCTCATCATGTTCTTCTAAAGACCTTCCAAGGACAATGAGGTCATCCAAGTAAATCAGCACTTCCTTGTCCAGTTGCTCCCAAAAAATAACCTTCATTACTCTTTGTAACACTGGTGGATGCAGATGGCGTTCAAAGGTCAATAGTCTACACAGAGCCTCATGCCAACACACTTCTTTTTCTTTAATTGCTTCCACTCTGGACTCCTGTGGTCACTCTTCACTCCTAGTGATCACGTGGTCCTGGTGCTCTACCTGTGATGGTAGTAAGTAATCTTGTCTTTTCCTCATTGCTCTTCTTCCCTTTGAGAGTGATGGACATCAGTGAACATGCTTCTTGATGTATGTCAATCTCTTCTTAGTCACTTGTGGAATTGTTGACCCTTTCTCACAGTGACACTTGTTCCATTTTTTCTTTTCGGGCGAGGAATTGAATGGCTGTTCCAACTAACCTCCCCATTCTCGTTGCCTCAATCACCATGCCGATGTCATTTTGTCTTCAAGGTAATTCAGTCATCACCTTTATTTCTCAAGAGTAACTTTACCACCTCCTTGGAAAGGGTTAACTTCCCGTTGAGATTTCTGCTCTGTGATACTTGCAAATCACACTGAGCCTCACTGCACATCCATTGCAGCGGAGAGTAGACGTCCAGGGGAAACCATACCCCAAATTTTCTTCTCTGTCTATTCCCATATCATTTAACTTCCCTTTGGAATTCTGCTCGACAACTTCTCCAAGTATCCTTGAGCCTCACCGCATATCCCATGCAGCGGAGAATAGATGTCCACAGGAACCATGTCCCCGGGTTTCATTCTGATCATCCTTGTCAGAATCCTACTGGCTTCTTTATTCTGTCTGCTCCCATTCCTGGTCTGGTTACCTCTTTGTTCAGAGTGACGACTCTTTTCTCTTCACCATTACCTTTGTTTTGTCTTCATATCCTCCAAAACAACATGCCTATGGTCAAGTCTTGCTGAGCCTCTGGAATTATACAGACACACAAGAATTCTTCAACAATCCTTTCCCATAGTCAAACTTAATTCTACTCCCTTACATGAATGGGTGGGTCCTGTGCAACCGTGTACTGAGAAGTTGGCAAATGTCCAAAGAAGGCTCCCGATGTTCTTGTGCATAGCTTATGTCGATGTGATGGAAGCTCCATCATTGTCCAGCGCGGTGGAAGCTTGTTGAGCGATGAATACTGGTAGGGTGATCAGTCCTAGCCAACGGACTCGCTGCTACTTCCTCTGAAGCTATTCAGGAGGCTTCTCCTTCCAGTCCCGTTGAAGGTTTGCTCGAGGACACGCCTCTTCCCAATGTCCCATTTGCTGGCAAATCTTGCACTGGCTCCGGACACTTTCTTCCATTGTTTCCTCTTTGGAGTCACTGTCTTTGTTTGACTTGGTTTGTTTTTGCTTCTGGTTTCTCGTGGGGTTGTAGTAACATTCTTGAGTTGTGTTATTCCTCCTGTGACCTGTGTCACATCTCTTCCTTCTGGACTCTCCTCTCTTGATAGGCTTGTCTCCATCGTTCACCTTCACATCTTTGATGTTGTCCTCCTTCGTGGCTGTTCTTTCTTGTGGATATTGTGAGTTGTAGTCCCAGGATGTGGGGAGGATTTTGCAGTTTCTGCAGTCCTTGGCTTCAGTTTTGTGGCATTTCTTCTCTTAGGACATCTTCATCTCTTAGTCCTAAGCTTGATTTGTTTACCGAAAACTTGATTGATTCCATCCAATATTCCCAAAAGGATGTTCCTTTGATGCAATTACAAGCATACTCTGGCATAATGGACTTCAACATGTCCTTAAGTATGCCCTCTTTAATATGTCTCCTTATGAGATTAGCCTGAACCAAGGCATTACCTGAACTTAATAATCTTATGGCAATTATGTTGAGTCTCTCACCTTTTTCCTTCCTGATGGCGTTTGGGCTGGTTCCTGGGTTCTCTTGTGCCCATTTGCCCATAAACGTCGGCGAACTTCTTTCCAATGTATCCAAACATCATTTGCTCAGGACCCCTTACTGCCTGTTCATGTTGCAAAGGTAAGCTAGTACTTGGTAATCCCTGTATGATGGCTTGTCTGTACTTCTGCAGGCCTTCGTCACTGTGGTGTTTCTCGGTTCTTGTGGTGTGTGCACTTCTGCAAGGGTTCTTTGGGATGTCTTCTGGGTTCTCTGGTCTCCACCCAACCCTTTCCTGCGTCGAAAGTTCTTCTGTAATGGGAGGAACTAGAGAGATTCTTCTGGGATGAACCCCCAACCTGCGGTTGTCCCAATACTCCAACTGCGGAGTAGTCATTACAAGGTCTTCCAGTTTTGACCCTCTTCGATTTATTTCTTTCCCTAATTCCTTGCATTCCTTTAATAGCCGATTAATGTTGGAAAAATTTATCCTTCTTAAATTTTCCAAACTTTGCATTGGTTCGAAATCACTCATGTCACTTGTACTGTCTTCTTCATTTGTTATTTTGACGCTCTTTACTGACATTGCGAAACTTATTTGCTCATTTATTTTTATTTCAAAACCTTTAAAACTGTAATCACTGTTAGCGACACTTTTTACTGTTCCCAATTATTTCAACGAATTACTGTTCCAAATACTTTCTACATTTGTGCTTTACTCTCACGTAAATTTATTTTAATGAATTACTGTTCCAAATACTTCAACATTAATGTTTTACTGTCACGCAAATTTATTTTCAAGAATTACTGTTCCAAATACTGCTACATTAATGCTTTACTCTGTACCAAAGTTTATTTTAATGAATCACTGTTCCCAATATTTCTACGTTAGTGTTTTATTGTCTCACAAATTTATTTTAACAAAAAGTTACACTCTTGCTACCACTATCTTGCAATAGGATCCCACTTCTGTGACACCATTTATATTGTGCGCAACTCTTTCACTTAGATGTGCACACTGTTCTTTCTTTTGCAACTTCTCATACCATTTATGTAGTGCCCAACCCATTTATTTATTTATGGCACTGTACACCCTTTTAATTATGTTAATTCACTTCACTGACACCCTTTAGGTTGTGCGCCAACCTTTAATTCTATTTCATATTATTTCTTACATGTGTTTTCTTTGCGTTCAGGATGACTCGACCTATCCAGATGGATGGCCCTTTAAATTGATAGGCGTAACTTCCCTTTGGCTTAATGAAAGCCTACTTCAAATTTCAATCTTTGAATGTTAATTGACCCTCAGCTTACAAGAGAGGCCTATTGCAAGGTATCTAAAACAACACACGCCCTCTTATGAAGTTTATTAAATGTCACTTGAAACAGTACATGAATTTAGGAAATTTATTCTGAAGTAAATTTACCAATTTTCTGTACAATACAATCCACTTATGAATCCAAAGAAAAACGTTCACAGTTATTGGAATTTAAGTCATTTATATAGAGGGGCTTTATATTTTAGTGCAACAAAACAAATAATGAGAAATAAAGTGGTCAAAATCAACCAAGAGAATTGAAAAGATAGGTTACTTACGAATGGAGGTATACTGTCACTCTCAATTGTTCTACGTAAAGACTGTAGACTTATCACTCGCATACAACTATGTGAAAATCCACCCAATGCAGTGGCTCCCTTCGTCAGCCAATAAATGGGTCATGCAAACTAGGGTACAGATGTACCGTTTAACATTTAATTTGAACCAACTTAACTTAATTTAAATTTCACAAAATGTTTGGTCTGTTAACTAACATTAGTTCAGATCTACCTAAGTTCTCATTTTCCGGTTGCTAACAATTTGTTTTGGTTTGGTTTAACAAGTTCGTGTGAACAAATGCAATAAAAGTTCTTAATTACAGTCATGAGACAGTTATCATTTCAATTCTAGATTTTTTCTTACACCACAAGTCTAATAGAGTTTATTTAGCCACGGTTAACTTCAGGATGACTACCAACTGACTACAATTTTGAAGGACCCCGCCTTCCAATGTTCTGAAAGCCTATCAAACCATTTGTTTCTCCCAAGGCCATCCCCCAGAAGGTTATTACCCATACAAGAAGGAAAGAAGGCATCTTTACTACGTTTCCCAGGATCCTGAGACCCCTGATTGGAGCTGGGCCTGACTTCCGAGTATAGACCCTTCCTTCTTCCCCAAAATACATTTAAATATAGTTAACAGATTCGAAGTCCCAATTTTATGACTCGCGTTGTGGTTCAATTCTAGCAAGCATCTTCGAATCTGCCTTAAAAAAGTTGCACCATCCAGCAAAACGAATCTAAAAATTTTCAACCCAGTGAAAGAGGAACCCAACCATTTTGCATATACACCTAAATCTCTTGGATTGCCCTTCCCGTTGGGGTTGGGTCTCGGTGATAAACCTCTGTCCCAATGTGGTTTGGCTTTATCGCTTCCCTGAGAATCCGAATTAAGATAGAACAAACGTTAAACAATCTGAAACATTTCTGATTTATTCGTTCATGAATACTTATAAGCCAAACCACCTTGCTTTCAGAGATGTACACAACGAAATCTTAAAACTAAAATTTCTGCACTTATTGTACAAAAGATTTCTGCATGCAAACTTCATGGTTACGACATCTCTTCAGATCATATCAACTCTTACAGTTGATGATACAGGGTGTCCCAAAAAATAATTGGTCATTCTTCTTAATATGGTGGTTTATATATATATACAGGGTGAGTCAAAAGTAGCACCCGATTTCTGTTTTTCCAGCTGTCAGATTCTTTCTGGGAAGTCATGTTGTTAATAATTGTCTTGCAAATTATTAATTTTCTTAGTTTATTTTTGTTTTTGTTTTGCAGGTTATTGCTGAGAGTTTGGAAAGTTACTGAATTTGCACCAAATTGAACCATGAATTACCTTTCAATGAATCAACGCATTGCGGCCATGAAACATTACTACAAATGTAATGAACAACCAACGATGGCGGCACGCTGTTTGGCACAGGAATTCGATATTAACCCACCCCAGGGAAGAAACATACAATTGATTGTCGAGAAATTTGAAGCAACAGGGTCGGTAGCCACTGCAAAGAAGTCCGGTTGTCCGAAAATGGCAACGAATGTAGCTAAGGCTGAAGAAGCCATCAGGAGACTGGAACAAAGTCCGCAAAAGTCAACTCGCCGTTTATCTGCAGAGTTGGAAGTGAGCCAATCAAGTGTTATCCGTATCCTTCACCAGAAAAAATGGAAACCTTACATTCCACGCTTACTGCATGCCCTTCATGATGGAGATGACGACCGCCGTCTTCAATTTTGCGAAGAGTTCTTAGCTAAACTTGACGAAGAGGACACAATGCTAGACAACATCTGGTGGTCAGATGAGGCATGTTTTAAGCTTAACAGCATAATTAACAGACACAATTGTGTCTACTAGGCTGCGGAGAACCCAAGAGTGACAGTTGAGAAGGAGGTAAATTTACCTGGCGTGACAGTTTGGGCAGCCATATCTCCATTAGGGATAATTGGACCCTTTTTCTTTGAGGGATCTGTCACTGCAGAAATTTACCTGGATATGCTGCAAACCTTCTTTTGGCCCAGGGTACAAGATCAGGACTGTTATTTCCAGCAAGATGGAGCTCCACCTCATTATGGACATCATGTTCATCAGTGGCTTGATGAAAACTTTCCCGGAAAGTGGATCGGCCGCCGCGGTCTGATCGAGTGGCCGGCACGCTCCCCAGACCTTACACCTCCAGATTTCTTTCTTTGGGGGCTCATGAAAGACCTTGTTTATCGTGAAAAGCCTTGTACCATTCAGGAATTGAAGGCTCAAATCACTGCAAAGTTTGAGGAAATTGATATCGAACTCTGCAGGCGTGTGTGCCACTCTGTGCCTGCTCGGCTGCAATTGTGCATCGATCACGAGGGAGGGCACTTTGAAAATTGCAAGTAAAACAGCTTGGTACAGTTCCGTAATAATTTTCCCCCGAATAAATGGTTAGATAAACATGTCATTCATTTATTTCTACCTTCTTGTACACTGTAATACAAATGGCAAACAAACAATCAACTGACAGAAATTGGGCGCTACTTTTGACTCACCCTGTATATATATATATATATATATATATATATATATATATATATATATATATATATATACTCTCCTTAATGGAGGAACTTTCCTTTGCGTGCCTCAATTCCGGTGAACCTACCTACTTCCACGAACCCACGGGTTCATTTACCTGTATTGATCTCTCCTTGGTGTCCCTCGATGCCTTACTCGATTTTTCGTGGAAGGTGTTGGGGGACTCTTATGGCAGTGATCATTACCCAGTCTGTCTTGAGCTGGTCAGACCGCAGCCGGGCGTCTCGTCTCGACCGAGGTGGTGCCTTGCGCGGGCTGACTGGCCATCTTTCAGAGCTCGTTCCGTCATTGTTCCTTCGGAATTGAGCTTTGGCTCTGTGGATGAGAGCTTGGCGTTCTTTGAGTGGGTGGTGATGGGCGTCGCGGAGGACTGTATTCCTTGATCTTCCGGTAACCCGCAGACCCGTAGCGTCCCCTGGTGGACTCCAGCATGTCACCAGGCAGTGTGTGAGAGAAAGAGGGCAACGCAGCGCTTTAGCCCTGTTCAAAAATCAACTTTTTCTTATTTTCATAGGTTTCTGTACTTTTTCCCATGCTTTTTGACCTGAAAAGGACGAAAATCACAACCATTTTGACCTAGGTTGTTGGGAAGCATTGCCGCATGGAGCTTTAAGTTTTCTGCTTTGAAATCGGCCAAAAGCACCAGTTCTGGGGTCCCTTGAATCATGTTTTGCACTATAACTTTTTATCTAAACAAGATAGAGCAACAAAATAGGCACCAAATTAAAGTGTTTTTAATCCTCTTTCTAACTTATACAATTATGATAGTCTTGGAACAAGAAATGGCACATTGGTACATACAAAGATTTCAGAAATATCACAAAATTCGTTTTCTCTCACACAAGGCAGACAAGGCGCCTTATTCATGACACAAATTTGAGATTAACATTTTGTCAAAAGTCAAATCGATCAAGAAGTGAAAGCATTACATGATGATTAATTTCATAATGACATTTACACAGTCAGTTGTTGAGAGTTTGTTTCTTGAAGCTGTCAAAGCGGCGTCTGTTGAACTCCACAGTTTGAAGGAGATAGTCCCTTTGCTTGGCATCTGTTGTTATGACATTTGCAAAGTCGCTCATCATCTTGACACCACGTTCAGCAATGTCATTCACCGCTTTCAGATTCTTAACATAGTCCAAAGCTTTTCTGTAGTCCTCATTCTGTGGCCAAGACGTGACAGGTTCCAGAAGCCACTTGGATCCAATGTTTAGTGTGTCCAGCAGGAAATGTGATTCTGGGCCAATGAGATCAACCAGGGTGGTCTTAGCTGTGACACTCTGGAATAGAGGCTTTCCTGTTCTGAAGCTGTCTGGCTTCTCAGTGGCATGTAACTGGGCAGCAATGTCATGCTTCAATGTGTCACTCAATCTACTGCTAAACAGGGCAAATGGCACGACTTCCTGCGTCAGGTACCATTTGTGGTTTTCCATCTTATTAAGTACTGCATCAGCGAGCTCTGGGTCAGTTTTCTTGTACTTCAACATGTCCTGGATTAGACTTAGATCATTCACGGGAGCATCTGCAGCAGACATTGACATCATCCATACAGGAGTGTAGAACAGCGCAAGGAAGGTGTTGAGTCTTTCCAGCTTTGATACAGTGTCTTCGTCGTACTCAAGTTGATCTGCAAACATCAGCATTTTCATGGAGTACAGGTTTCTGGCCATCCATCTGGCCTGATGAATGGCGCCTGGTCGACTCCAGTGAATACCTCGAGGAGGCGTTCCTCCAAGAACAATGACTGTCAGTTCAGCCATTTCCCTGTAGTTGGCTCTTGGAAGCCTTTCTGCTATTAGAATGTCTTGGAGTATTTATTTCTTCACTGTTCTTCTTTTCCTTCAGCCATTTGCTGTTGATAGCCAGCATCTTTGGGTTTTCCTTGGACAAGTCTGTCCAAACATCCTTCAGATGCTCAAACCAGGGATTATCTGGCCCCTTCACCTTCCCAAACAGCTTCTCCCAAACTGCTCCTACTAGGATTTCCAGGATGTGATGTCAACAGGCCAGATAAAACACCTTTTTGTTCAGCATTTTCTCTAGCAGTTTGGCAGCTCCTCTGTGAACTCCACTGTTACTGGATGTAGTGTCAAAAACAAGGGCAGTAACATTATCCGTAAGTTCCCATGTCTCCAGTAAATCCATTGAAGCCTCAGCCTGAGCTGTGCCAGAAGAATTGTCGATAACAGGTACTCCCAATAACTTTCCTTCAGTGTATGAAGGTGGACCAGACACTAGCACAGCTAAAGTCTCTGAGGTACTTCCAGGTTCACTGCCCAAGACATCTTTGAGCAACTTTCCATCCCAGTGTAAGGCAGCGTACTGTGGGGGGTTTTCACAAAACTTGGACATGTGACTCTAACTGATATTATACCTGGACAGCATTCTGTTGCGACGTGTTGTTGAGGTTGAGATGACAAAGTTATCCAGATCAGCCCCTCCAGCTTTCAAGGTGGCAGAAACCATGGCAGTAACTTGATTGTCTGATAAACCAAGACGATCAGCTGTATTGCAGATGACATCACATTCCATGACCTTCCTTGGAAACGTCAAAGTCACACTAGTCACAGTGTCTTGATGGTGAGAACATCCAGGACGAGGCTGATGGTAATCCATGTCCTCTGTGTTAGCGTTGTTGTCAGTTGAGTCCAAGGGTATCCAACCAGGAAAGTTTCAGTGAGAGATCTGGTAGATGGCCCAGTTGACACCTGCCTGTGGACAGTACGTGGAGGTTCTGAGATATCAACTGTGCGCCCATGGAGCTCCCTCAGCTCCTTGCTTAATGCTATTGTGAAGTTGTAACTTGTAGATGGTTTTCTAGATTCTGATTGAGTTTCTGTTGTTTCCTGAAAAATGATAGATAATTATTATTATTATTATTATTATTAATTATTATTTATTTATTATTATTATTATTATTATTATTTATTATTATTATTTATTAATTTTATGCTCTTTCATTTGATACCTAATTTGTTGCTCTATCTTGTTTAGATCAAAAGTTAAAGTGCAAAACATAATTCAAGGGACCCCGGAATTGGTGCTTTGGCCAATTTCAAGGCAGAACATTTAAAGCTCCATGCGGCAATGCTTCCCAACATCCTAGGTCAAAATAGTTGTGATTTTCGGCTTTTTCAGGTCAAAAAGCATGGGAAAATGTACAGAAACCTATGAAAATAAGAAAAAGTTGATTTTTGAAAAGGCCTAGCGGCGCTTCCATTGCACCCGGCGCATGGACCACTTGATTGAGATGCGGCGGCGGCTTTCGCCCGCCGCACTCTCAAGTTGGCCCGTCGCGCCTCTTGGCGTGCTTTTGTGTCCGGCATCTCCTCATCTACCCCTTCTGCTGCTGTGGCGGAAGGTACGTAGTATCGAGGGGAAGCCGGTCCCTGCTAGTTGCCCTGTCCTTCGGGATGGGAACGACTTCCTTTCGGATCCTGCTGCTGTGGCTGATCGGCTGGCCGGTACTTTTGCTGCGGTTTCCCGTTCGCCTTCAGCTGCGGATCGCCCTTTATCGGAGGTCGCGTTCCCGCCCCCTGGGAACGAGCCCTATAACCGTCTCTTTACGATGCTGGAACTTTGGGCTGCCTTGGCAACCCGTCGTTCTTCCGCCCCTGGCCCTGATGACATTCCGTATGACTTTATTTGGAATCTGCACCCGATGGCCCTGCACTTCTTGCTGGATCTTTTCAACCGGGTGTGGGTTGAGGGGTCGTTCCCTTCCCGTTGGAGGGAGGCGATTGTGGTCCTGATACCTAAGCCGGGGAAGGATCCGGCGGAGGTGGCGAGCTATCGGCCTATTGCTTTGACGAGCTGCTTATGCAAGCTCCTGGAAAGGATGGTGGCCGTCTGACTTTCCTTTACACTGGAGTCGCTTGGGTTATACCCCCGACCCAGTATGGCTTTCGTCGATTTCGGGGTACTCGGGACCCCCTTCTCCTCCTTGGCCATGATGTACGGGAGGCATTTTCCTGCCAGAATCTTGTTCTGGCCGTCTTTTTTGATGTCCAAAAGGCCTATGGCATGACCCATTGGGGAGTTGTCATGGACCGTTTGAAGTCTCTTGGTTTTGTGGGCTTTTTGCCCACGTTTCTTTGCAACTTCCTCTGCTGTCGCACTTTCCGCATCTGTAATGGGGTGGCCCTATCTGACCTGTATGTTCAGGAGGAGTGGGTGCCCCAGGGGTGTGTTTTAAGCGTCTCCTGCTTCAATCTGGTTATGTCTGTGCTACTGGGAGCTCTTCCACCCTCAGTGCGCTGTTCCGTCTACGCAGATGATCTGGCTGTCTATGCCGCGGGGATGAGTCCCCCCCTCGTGGAGAGGCAAGTCCAACTCGCGGTCAATCGGGTTGAATGCTGGGCATCGTCGGTGGGCCTTACGCTGTCTTCCCCGAAGACTTCGTGTGTGGCCTTCCTTCCGTCAAGGAGACGGGGATCCAGCGCCGTCCCGGCCTTTAACCTTACACTCGAGGGTCAGCCTCTGGCCCTCGTTCCATCAGTACGCTTCTTGTGTATGGTTTTTGACAGCCGTTTGAGCTGGGTTCCCCACCTTCACTGGCTGCGCGAGTCCGCGAGACGTACCCTGGATTTGCTGGGACATCTGTCGCATACTACATGGGGCGCGGATAGGTGGACACTCCTCCGTTTGTATGTGCCCCTGGTACAGTCCAAATTAGACTATGGGAGTGTGGTGTATGGCTCCGCCTCCCGCACGGCCCTTCGGATACTGGATCCGGTCCTCTCTAGAGGACTGCGCATGTCATCTGGCGCCTTCCGCTCCTCTCCAGTTGATAGTCTGCAGGTTGAGTGTGACATCCCTCCCTTGGAGGATCGGAGGTCGTTCCTCATTGCTAAGCACTATCTCCGGATCCTCCGTCTTCCCACCTCTCCTCTGTTCCAGGTGGTTGAGAGGGCATTCTGCCGGGATGGGGGTTGGTATTTCACCGACACGGTGACCTCCCTCCTCGATGGTATGGGCACTCCTCCTCCATCCATTATACCGGTCTCTTTCAGGGGTGTTGCACCTTGGGAGAGCACCCATGTTGCGTGCTGTAGGGTGTTGCGCCCCTTTTGCAGGGCCGATTCTGACTCTGCCTTACTTCGGTCTCTGTTCCTTCAGCATGCAGCGTGTCACTCTGCATGTGTTGCGGTCTTCACAGATGGCTCGAGGTCGTTGAGGCCGTGGCTGTTCCCCAGTCATTTGCCCTTGCTCCCCGATGTACCCGTCTCCCTGATGAGGCTTCCGTTTTCACGGCGGAGCTCTATGCCATTCTGAGCGCTCTGGAGGTGGTGCGGGAGCATCCGGATGGGTCGTTTGTCATCTATTCGGATTCCCGCAGTGCCCTGGATGGCCTGGAGTGTTTTGACCCTGTCCACCCACTGGTCCGACGAATCCAGCTACTGTGCCATATCCTTGTCACTTCTGGTGGCAAGGTGGTGGTATTTTGCTGGGTTCCTGCACATGTTAACGTGGCTGGAAATGAGGCTGCCGATCGAGCTGCCCATTCCGCGTGCCGACTACAGGTTTCACCCGTGTCCATCCCCTTTTCCGATTATATCCCTGGCTTCCGTAGGTTTTTGCGCTCCCGGTGGCAGAGTCGCTGGGATGGCGCTGTAAATAACAAACTCTGCAAGATTAAACCCAAATTGGGATGTTGGGCCTCTTCCTTCCATCGGTCGCGCCATAAGGAGGTGGCTTTGGCCCGCCTCCGTATTGGCCACACCCACCTGACCCATCGCTATTTGATGGCCAGGGATCGGGTGCCCCGATGTCCAGATTGTAACATCTTACTTACAATTGCCCACCTGCTAGTGGAGTGTCTGCTTTACTCTGCGCTGCGCGCAGAGTATTTTCCCTTTTTGGAGAGCGTCGGGCCTTGTGATAGGCTTGGCGCTATTCTATCGGAAGGTCCCTACTTTTCGATAACCGGGTTGTTCTCCTTCCTCCTTCGCTCCCGACTTCTTTACCGGTTGTGACTGATAAATTTGTTTTTTTTTTTTCCTCCTCCTCCCTGTCTATTGTTCACTTCCATTCGCTGTTTCATAGTCTTCGTCCTGTGTTCGCTCTGCTATCCACCTTTCTTTTGGTGGCCATGAGCGGTCATACTTTCAAACAAAAAAAAAATATATATATATGATGAATAAAACCACGAAGGAAAGGAAACAGAATGGTGCTCAAGCCCTTTCGTCTAATGACATCCTCAGGAACACTGAGGATGTCATTAGACGAAAGCGGTTGAGCACCATCCTGTTTCCTTTCCTTCATGGTTTTATTCATCATAAATATTTTTCACGTGTTACTTTCGTGAAATAATTTATATATATATATTATATATATATATATATATATATATATATATATATATACACTATATGATCAAAAGTATTCGGACACCGCATGGTTTTGGGAAAAATGGTTTTATTATGGCATTTAGTAACCAGTAGGTCCACCCTTTGCTTTTATTACAGCGTCAACACGTCGAGGCATACTTTCCACCAGTTTTCGGTAAGTCTGTGCAGGAATGGCTCGCCATTCCTCTTGCAGAGCTGATGCAAGAGATGCAAGTGAAGCCGGGCGTGGTGTGCGGTTTCGTATCCATCGCTCCAGTTCGTCCACATGTGCTCGATTGGGTTGAGATCGGGGCTCTGAGCAGGCCAGTCTAACAAATCCACCTTATTTTCACGAAACCAGTCCTGCACACGCCTTGCAGTATGGCAGGGAGCTCGATCCTGTTGAAACAAACAATGGCCATCTCCGTAGTATTGCCACAGTGTAGGGAGGGCCGAATTGTCCAGAACGTCGAGATAAACGTCAGCGTTCATGGTAGTGGGTATAACAACCAACGGGCCGAGCCCTAGCCAGGAAAAACAACCCCATACCATGATGGACCCTCCACCGAACTTCACCGTTGGACGTACACAGTCATGAAGAAGCCGTTCTCCGGGCTGTCGCCACACCCAAACACGCCCATCAGACTGGAAGAGTGAATACCGCGACTCGTCGCTCCAAAGAATAGTTTTCCAGTCCTCCACGGTCCAGGAACGACGGGAGACACACCAGGCCAAACGACGCGTGGCATTAACTTTTGTAATCAGTGGCTTGTGTACAGCTGCTCTACCATAATAACCGAATCTGTGCATCTCTCTGCGGATAGTTACAGTACTAACGGAGGTACCGGATGCTCTTCCTACCTCCTCAGCGATGGAAGCGGCAGAGGACGTGCGGGACTTCTTGACATGTCGTACCAGACTTCTTCTATCACGTTCCGTCAGTTTGCGTGGTCGTCCGGAACGTTTTTTCGCGTTAGTTGCACCGTCGTGCTTCCATCTCATGATAACATCCGCTACAGTCGACTTTGGTATATCCTGTTTGGCTGCAATGTTTCGTATAGAAACGTTACTTAAATAACATCCGATGACGAGTCCACGTTGGAACTCGGAGAGTTCACGTCCGCGCGGCATGGCTTCACAACAGTTACTGATAACTTAACAGAACACCTCAGCATTATAGTTTCGCCACGCTTTTTCCCAGCATACCTTTCGGCGAAGGTGATATTTTCAGAAATGCGGATTTTCCGGGGTGTCCGAATACTTTTGATCATATAGTGTATATATATATATATTTTATTTTTTTTAATTGGGGTTGTTTAACCTCCTTTGCAACATATAAGGTCATGACGGAGGGGACCTACAGCTTTCCAGCTTTACGTGGGATTTGAACCATGGGTCACCACATAATCTGGGCAAGGAGGACGGTCTCCCATCCAACTAATATATATATATATATAATAAACTCATATACTCATATATTGTGGTTTACATTTCCAAACTGTCTATGTTTAGAACACTTTCACAAGATGACCACCACTTGTTGCTACATTGCATATTTGATGCTCAAATCCCATTAGAGCATTGGGAAGATGCTCTTGTGAAATGGATCTAATGACCTCTGTTTCTTTGACAAAGTTTTGGCAGTCTACTGAGTTTGTCAGAATACACAACTGTTTTAATATACCCTGACAGATTAAAATTGAAAGAGGTTAAGTCTAGTGATCAAAGTGGCTATCCTTTCTGTCCACCATGGTCTATCCAGTGCTGAGGATAGGTTGTACCTAGAAAGTTGCAAATGGTAATGGCATAGTTGAAAGATTACACTTCTTGGTCAACTCCAGACCTTAGTTACTGAAGAAAAAATGTCAGCAGTATATTAAGATAATTTGCACCAGTAGTCCTGTGAAATAGCACACCAAATGACAACTTTTGGTGAATTATGTTCATGTTGTCGTGTTTCAGTGACTTAACCCAATTCCTCAACTTTTAACCCCTTTAGTTTTTTATCTTTGGAATTATGTCAAAACACTTTTCTATCATGACAAACCAAGGTATCTGACAGAACTCTGTCAGAGAATTGGAGTGTTTTGGATCCATTCCACGAAGCATTTTGTTAATGTTGTAATTAAGTTTGGGCATTGAATACACATTGTAGTGATGAATTATGGGTGTCATGTAGAAATGTTCTAAATTTGAAGAGTTCAGAAATTATGAAAAAATTATATAGCAGGGTGGGAAAAAACCAAGGTTATTTAAAAACAAAAAACATGGTTTATTTCGTTTGAGTGGTTTTTTGGTTCATTAGTGTTTCATTGTAATAAAATTATTTTGTCCTTCATATTATTTTATTTAGCATTATATTAACTTTTACAAGAAAGAAACTACCTATTTTTACACTTAAAATTATAAAACCAGCTTGTTTATTATTTTCATCTAAATAATAGTGATGATAATAAAAACAATTCCTTTAACACTATTCAGATTTCAGATATACCATGATCATATTGTTCATACAAACAAAACATGTCAAATGTGGTGACTAGGACTATAAATTATATTGGTAAATAAAAATTATTTAGTAAAATACCAACCAACCCTATTTGGTGTAATGGTAAACTAAATTTCTGCCACTGATTGATCCTACTATGATAATCAATGCATGTAATGTTGTAGTGTAATTGATACTTTAATAGTGGTTGGGACATAATCTTTATTGTCAGAATTTCCATTGAAAAATAGTAAAATATCTTAGCTGAAAGTAGACATTTTTTTTTATGATGTTGATTGTTGACAGTGTGACAGGCATAATTAAAAAATAAGCACAATATTAGGTTTCGTGTGTGAAATTGTTGTCGTTGATTTACATTCATACTAAACATTAAAATATCATTAAAACTAAGAATAAAAAGCAAATACTTAAAAAAAAAAAAAACTGGTTTAAACCAATCCACCCTGCTATACAGGGTGTTTCAGGAGGAAAGGTCAATACTTCAGGAGGTGATTAGTATCAGTCATTATGAGGAAAAAAGTTCATATGAACATGTGTCTAATTCTGAATGGTTACAGAGATAGAGCTGTTTGAATCTGATGTGTGCACAGCTCTTCCTCCCACTTCCCTCCCCTATAACCTTGAACCATGTAAGCTGTAATGTAAGCATGTAACATAAGCCAATTGACAGCTGACTGTTGTGAGTGACATTGTTTGGTGTTTGAAGCAGTGTTAAGAATGCCACACACCTTCACTCATGCTGAATATGCAGATATGGTGTATGTCTATGGTTTTTGCGATAGAAGTGCAACAGCTGCTGTTTCAGAATACCGTCGACGGTTTCTGAACTGCAGAATTTCAGATCGAAGAGTGTTTACCAGGGTTTTCAACACATTGCATGAGATTGGTACACTTCCCAGCACTCATGTTTCATCTGAACGTGAAGGTCAACAAGATGTGGATGAAGTGGAAAACATTCTTCAGTTGGTAGAGCATAGTCCTACTACTAGCTCACGAAGAATTTCTACATGTCTCAGTGTACCACACACGAGTGTCATTTCTGTATCTGATACCATTCAAAATGCCAATGTTTGAACATTAAATGTTAGAAACAGTAATTGGTTTCTCTTTCTTGATTACCATTAACAATGCTTTTGTATTTGTAGATTCAAACAGCTCTATCTCCATAACCATTCAGAATTAGACACATGTTCATATGAACTTTTTTTCTCAATGACCAATACTATCACCTCCCGAAGTATTGACTTTTCCTCCTGAAACACCCTGTATAGGTTTAACTTTTTCCTAAAATTGATTAATTAACCATGCCCCTACTTCAAAGGACCTTGTTGAGTAGTTTTTTTTGGTTACATTATTAAATTTATTTGCCTTTGGTATTTAGTGCTGCCTAATGGTAAAAAAGGAAACCACCATACCTTCTCACTTTGGTGGATCTTGCTTCTGGTTGCAGGCCATGCTGTTGCCTATTGCACCTCACTCTCAATGTAGGTGATAGGGTTACACAAGGAGTTTTCAGTCTAATTTAATACAGACAATTCACTATGCCTAAATACAGGAAGGAATAGGTCTATCCTTTGATTTCATTAGTTTTATTTTACTAGTGTTTCACTCAGAACTTGTAGGAAGATTAAACAAATCTTCCTTGCCGACAGCAATGCATGTAACTAGGCAGCTCTCAGCTATAAATCTTTAGTTGCTTAAGTCTTAATTGCTTAGTTTGCAAATGGAAAATCCCCAGATGTCTAATTTTGGTATTTTCACTTTTTCTCCTCCCAAGTAATTTTCATGAGTAATCAATGGAAAATTTATACCAAAAAATATGTTTTGCTTGTTTTGTAGGACCAATCCCTTCATATTTGGTTCTATGCATGGCAACTTTTCCAATTTCCATTGAGCTTTGTCACCAGTCCTGAAGCAATTTTGTAGTTATTTAATGCAATAAATCAATAATTTGTATTTAATTATGAAATAAAGATATCATATGATACCACATTATAGGTGTATATAGTAGGGTGGAGTAAAAAAATCAAAAGTGCCAGGATCAAAATTGAAGGGGTCTAGATAGTTGTCTTTTGTCCAGAATTAAACTTCAAAACTGATTTTGGGTGGTTGCATATAAAACTGTGACTGCTACAGCCAATTTATACAAATTGTATGTGTGTGCGACCAAAACAACTTAAAAACTGTTTGTGATATATTTTTTACCTCTGAAGCAGATTAAAACATTTGCAGAGGGCTGCAGGCTCAATAATGCATAAAAAAAATCCATATTTCTTCATTTTGTCATTTTTCTCCAAATATTTTGTTTATTTGAAATTATATTTTATATTTTTCTTTTCAGGCTGAATTTATAGAATTGATAAGTATATATATTTTGATAACTTTATTGCTAAAAAATACTGCATAATTGGATGTTAAGACGCAGTGACAGTTAAAATTCTTGATGGAGGTCACAGATTTTTTAGCATAGACTCATTCCCCATTAGAAAGCTTCCTCTTGGTGAAGATGTCATCCACGTGTAATGGCAGAAGAGAACTGGACAAGCAGACAAGCAGCTGATATGTTTGCACTAAGTCTGATTGAACACTGGATTTGGTGCAGTGTCTATCCAATTTCACCAGCAAGATTCAGGATCTAGTAAAAGAATTTTCAAGGTAAGACTCAAATTTTCAGTCCCTTATAAAAAGATTTAAAATATGTCATACTTTTGTAAAATTTCTAGTTACATTTATTTGTTTGTAACAGTAATTTTATTAACATATGTGATTCAGTGATTTGCAAATCATAAGAATGATCAGTAATAAATTCTGTTTTGACTAGAACTTAACTTAGGGTTTATAATTGAAATTTGCATTCACAACATTAAAATTTTGGTAATTTTGTAGGTTTGGCTGTGTTGATCCTGATCTAGAGCTCCTTGAAGTTGGACCAATCTGTCATTTAAGGTGGTTGACTGTGGCATGTAGAATCGTCATATTTTATACATCTCAAAGGAAGCCTTCCAAAGTTCTAGTCACACTTGCAGAGTTTTGTATCTTGGTCTATTTTCTAAGTTGGTTCCAGGTCAAGGAGTATTGATGCACAGATGGTGCTAAGAACTTTTGATATGCTCCAAAGGATCCTGAAATTTCCTCACAAGGAAGCAAGGGAGATAGCCCAAAAAATTCTCTACTGAAATACATACTATGCTCACCTCGAGAACATATTAAATTGCATGCTTGCTGATTCAGACCCACAAATCCACAACATTGCAGTTAACAAGGTACTTTTGGTCAGAGGGAGTGAATCAGTTGAAACAGTGATAGACAATGACTTTGAAGGTAGTGACCTGATAATTGATTCAGATGAGGATATTGAAGTCCCAGAGTTACAGTCTGACATGAATGTTGAGAGAGATGGTAGTGTCAGGAAACTCATGGTGCCTAAAATCGATAACGAAGCTTGAGGGTATCTCAAAACATGATAAACTTAAATTCACCTGACAGTCATGAGCCCCCCCCTATCATAGCATCTCTAACCAATGAAGAACTCATAAACATTAGAAAGGAAGCACTAAACTCAACCAGCATTGTCATAATCAGGCTGCAGAGAGGCACATTAAACTTGTAACAGAGGCTTCCTCAACTGTGGTAGAATTTGAAAGTCATGATGGCATTACATGTATTTGACAAAAGAGTCATTCCAGCTCAACTGGTATAGATTTCAGAAAGTTGGTCGGGTGACCATCTCCAATTTTCTTCAAATTTTCAGGGTTGATTCATACACCATTCAATAGCTTAAATCTAAAATTTTAGCTTCCTCAGTCAAAAATGTTTAATTTTATGGTCGCTTAAATGGCCCCCACCTTCGACAAAAAATGCCCATGTTGGGCTTGATCAGCCAATGCCTTCATTTTGAGAGGCCTTGAAAAGTATCTTCTAATAGGAGTAGAAGCTTCAAATTTGTCAGGCCAATACAACTTCTGGTGGGCTTTTCAATTTTGTAAGCAAAAAGGCTGTGGAACAAATAGTTTCTAAGTTACAAGGGCTTAAATATGGCTCCATTTTGAAGCATGCATCAATTCCTCCCACTTTTACGACTCTACCATTTTCAAAAGTTTTAGTTCTACATCAATCACAGCTGTTTTAATACTCCTAATAGTCTCTATGGGTTGTAAATTTATGAGTGAAATAAAAAAATAACCAAAAAAGGATTTATTTTTATTTTTAAAAATTTCCAAAAGTTGATATTTTCACAAAATTTGCAAAATTAACATCAACTTTGGGGCTTAATATAAAGGTGTCCGAAATTAGTCAGGGAGTTGATACTTCTAGTAAAGAAAGATACATATGTGTACAAAACATATATTAAGGAATAGATCTCAACTCAACTCCTTCATATAGTTTTGGCTATTCAAAGAAAAGTACTTTTTGTGAAAAATTCTTAATTTTTTCAAAATTTTGAAATGTTTAAATTTCTTTTTACAATATTGAATTGTAATTTTATATCCATTTGTTACTTGGTAAGTTAATTCACAAATGTTAAATTATCTAAATAAGTTTTACTCATAAAAAAGACATATACCTTGATTATTACTACATTTGCAGTTAACACAACAGATGGACCAGCTTGTAGGCTCAATACTTGGATCTACCTAAGTAAATCATGTAGAACCGTGTTCTACTGCTCTTTGAGCACTTCCTAGTAATTTAAATTATGCAGTTAGTACAGATAAACTAGCAGTAACCACTATTTTCAGTACAAAACCTTAAATTTAAGTAGCTTTGTTGTATTACTTCCCTTAATACAAGTGTACAGTACTTAGCTATATACAATAATGAATTCCTGAGTTTTTAAGCATGTGAATTATTGGCTATAAGTTCATATTCTTTTTTTAATGTGTGTTGTTTTATGTAAATTCGTATGTAAACTTATATATAGCTAATAACTCTTATGTTTAGACACTGACTCAGGAATTTATTATTGTACTCAGGCTTTAAGTCTGATTGTCTTCAACACTCCATGGCCTCACAGCCATAAATTGGCAATTTATTATTCAGCTTGATACAGGTCTGTAGTTACTTAGGCTTTTTTTAAAATACTCCTCAATTTTAGATAAACAATCATTTGATAACTTGTACTGTCTCCCCATTTTCCCAGCAACTGTAGGTGGTTCAATTGAACACAAAACATGTTGGAATGGAATCCAGCAAATGTCCTCTTGTTCAGGCCATTTAAAAGGATTCTTTTTCATGAAATTTACTAATAGATCCTTCTCAGTATCACACACTTCAACTATGTTTCCAACAAACCAGTCACCTTCATAGAAACAGGCCACATATGTACCAGGTTTATATTGGTAAGCCACATTTTCTTGTGTAGCATTGAGGAAGGAAAGTTGTACGTTAAAGAAATTTTCATCACTAGAAATTTTGTACAGTTTAATGCCTGTTGATGAAGGTCTAAAGCAGTGATATGAACGGGTTCCTGGGATTGTCTTAATTAAGGAATACCTTTTTCTAACTCAAATAAATTAGCATTTTCCTCAATTTTAGCTGAATCAATGTACAGAAATTGTATACCATTAATATTAGATTTGCACCAATCGAACATCTCTTTTGGATTGGTGATGTGACCTTTACTTGTTGCTTGTAGACTTGCCCGGGCAACTAACCTTTTGACGTGCCACCAACACCATCACAGGGGCTCTTTCCGTGAGAGGTGGCAAAAAAGTTCCATTCACATGTTAGTTGGAAATCTTTTTCATGTAACACTGAATTAATGATGTTTTTATAGTTTTTATATTGACTTGCTGCGCCATCGCTAAAGTAACAAATATGTTTTAGTTTAGGATTCTGACTTTTAAGTAATTTCAAGGCTTCACATAAAAAAGAATGAACTGCAGTTGTGTTGTGTGTAAGTGAATCTGATATTACACAAAAATTTGTAACTTTTAGTTCACCATCAACTTTTTGATAGCAGACTACCGGATGCAAGGTAGCCTGGGTATTGTCCCAGTGATGCCCTTGTACGGCATCCTGAATTATAAAACTATAGTTTTCAGAGAAGTCAACAAGCACTAATGCTGTAGAATCATTGAGGTTTTCTTTACAGTCGGACAAATATTTTGATTGGGCTTTTGCTATGAAATGGTGTACTTTCAACTTTTTTGCACTTTCACATATGTCTTCTACTACATTCGAAACACTTTTTGTCATTGTGACCAGTTGGGTATGGTCTGTATGAAGCCACTGCTTAAAGGAAACCTCATCATCCATGTCATAATCATTGTTTTCAAAAATGGTAAGAAGCCAATCCCGTAATTCATTTAAACCAGGACATGTTTTGCAGTTATTAATCATGCAGTTTCTGGTTTCAGTGTTGCAGACTATTTTCCCTAGTAACACTCTTAATTCTACTTTGACGGGGAGTGATTCACATAAAAGTTTAAAGTTCTGGTGTATTTCACAAATGCATACATTGTGTGATCCTTTACTCCCCACACCCATACACCATTTTGGTCTCAGTTCAAAAAACTTTGATTTGGAGATTTTGTCATTTGGATATTTATTTTTGTAAAGCGTATATAATTCTCTGATATTTGTCAACAACAGTATTTTCTGCTTGTGAACCTTCCCTTGTGGTGTTTTTATTGATTTGTAGTCTTTTTTACCAGGGCATTCTCTAGTATATTCATTGTTTTGGAAAAATTCTATCACTCTTTCCTTTATTTCATCGCTTATACCCTTGCTACTCTTTTTATTTCTCATTATAGGAAGGATACCTTCTTTTCTCTTTAAGGCCCTCACAGCATTAACCATTCTGGCTGACACTTCAAATTCTTTCATAATTCTTTTCTGGACCAGGTTTTACCAATTGGAAGGAGTGTTAGAATTTGTATCTTTTCTTGTCTGGTACTAGTTTTACACTTTTCTTTCAGTTCCTCTATCATATGCTGATAACACTTTTCTTCCTCACTCTCTATAGGTTTCTCCGCTTCCTCATCCAAAATGCTAGGCTTCATATGAAGTACTTTTGACAGCTTTGATTTTGTTGATGTTTCAATTTGCTTTAGTTTCCTTTTCGCGTAAAACTTTCGATCTCTTGCTCTTACATACTTAATGGGTGAGCATTCTAGTGAACCTAACGTTTCGTCAAATGTCTCCTTAACTATTTCTTCTGGAACATATTCATCACTACCTGAGTCTTTTTCATCTTCAATCGTCTTGGCTCTAGAGAAGCATGTTGAGCAAAGTTTCTGTCCTGGTATCAGATTCAGTCTAGTTGCTATGTCTTTGTCAATAATTTGTAGTGATTCTGCAAATAAAGTAGGGTAATGTAAACTCTAAACACATTGGAAAATAATTTTAAAACCTCAACATTTGGTTATAGGCTATTCGTATAAAATATTCAAAACATATGCATTCAGTAGCACAGTATATAGCCTACCCTATTAAAATTAAATAGCTAATTTAGGTTACAATTTACAATATAAACTTCTTTATGAAATATAAATATATTAGTACCTATATTTACTTACTTGTTATCTTCTTTCGATGATTTCTCCATGGATCTTGGCAGCTACGTTGCATTTGTTGGTAATGCATTCCAAACATTTTTTCATGGTGGTAGCATACAGTAGCACTATTTGGGTTGATTACAGTTGCTTTTGTTCTCCACAATAGCAGTTTCCTTGTTTCATCTGTCAGCTCATGTAAGGTATACATACCCACCTTCCTGGTGAGTCTGTGTTCATGACATGGATCATCCAAGTACATACCAAAGCTGCACTTTGATTCTTGATTAGAATAAGCCATTATTACAGGCAGTAAAATTAAGTTAATTGCTCTAGTTAAATTTTCTGAAAATAAAAGATCATGATCTATAAAATAGGCCTGGACATTAATGATTAACCATCATGTTTTACATTTATAAGAATATACAAAGCGAAATGAGCTACCCAGAGCCCTTTGAGTCGCTGGTTGTTTTGACAGACATATTAAATTTCTTGTATGTTTTAGACTTATTTACATATTATTACAATTGTAAATCAACTTAATAAGTAATAAAATGGAAGTAAAATTACAATTCAATGTCATAAATAGAAATTTAAAAATTTACAAATTTTGCAAAAATTTGAGATTTTTCACAAAAAGCACTTTTCTTTGAATCACCAAAACTATATGAAGGAGTTGAGTTGAGATCTATTCCTTAATATGTTTTTTTACACATATGTATCTTTCTTTACTAGAAGTATCAACTCCCTGACTAATTTCGGACACCTTTATATTAAGCCCCAAAGTTGATGTTAATTTTGCAAATTTTGTGAAAATATCAACTTTTGGAAATTTTTAAAAATAGAAATAAATCCTTTTTTGGTTATTTTTTTATTTCACTCATAAATTTACAACCCATAGAGACTATTAGGAGTATTAAAACAGCTATGATTGATGTAGAACTAAAACTTTTGAAAATGGTAGAGTTGTAAAAGTGAGAGGAATTGATGCATGCTTCAAAATGGAGCCATATTTAAGCCCTTGTAACTTAGAAAGTATTTGTTCCACAGCCTTTTTTGCTTGCAAAATTGAAAAGCCCACCAGAAGTTGTATTGGCATGACAAATTTGAAGCTTCTACTCCTATTAGAAGACACTTTTCAAGGCCTCTCAAAATGAAGGCATTGGCTGATCAAGCCCACCATGGGCATTTTTTGTCAAAGGTGGGGGCCATTTAAGTGACCATAAAATTAAAAGTTTTTGACTGAGGAAGCTAAAATTTTAGACTTAAGCTATTGAATGGTGTATGAATCAACCCTGAAAATTTGAAGAAAATTGGAGATGGTCACCCGACCACCCCTGTACCAATTGAGCTTGAATGACCCAAAAGATAAAATCAAGAAAACTAATGAAAATGTTCAATACAAAAATACAATATTCTGAAGTTGTTTAGATGATTATTTGTTATTACTTTGTTAAATGAGTGATACTTTAGATTAATCTTAAGTTGATTGGTAATATTTTGAGTAGAAAATTGTACATATTTACCACAAATTGACTGAAAAATTTGCAAACAAAAAAAAAAAAGGCTGAAAATTGCAATTTTTGGCCCAAAATAATATAGATATGGATTTTTTGATGCATTATTGAGCCTGCAGCCCTCTGCAAATGTTTTAATCTGCTTCAGAGATAAAAAATACATCACAAACAGTTTTTAAATTGTTTTGGTTGCACACACACACACACACACACACACACACACACACACATACGATTTGTATAAATTGGCTGGTAGCAGTCACAGTTTTGTGTGCAACCACCCAAAATCAGTTTTAAAGTTTAATACTGGACAAAATACAACTATCTAGACTCCTTCAATTTTGATCCTGGCACTTTTGATTTATTCACTCCACCCTAGTGTATAGGCCTACAATGACAGGTGTGTGTGTGTGGTATTTCCATAGAAATGTAAACAACCATATACAGTATATTGTGTACCTATATTAGGGTGGTTCTTCAAAATGAAAGTTAGAAAAGTCATGCTCCTAACCCTTAAAATGTTTTGTATGTATGAAAAAACCCTTGTGGTGAAATTTTAAGCCATTTGGACTAAATTTAGGGGTTGCACATGGAGTTTGTAATTTCACATATGTGGCTCGCATAAATGTTTGGAGTTGATTATTTATTCTCCACTGCTATACTTGTGATTTTGACCATTCCAGTTGACCTTGCTGTGTACTGCACATTTTGAAGTTGTTTTCAAGTTAATTGTGTACAGTACAGCTGTACTCTGGTGTATGCAGACCAGTGGTAGACAATGAGTCATACACAAACCTGTTCTCTGCCACATAAAGCCACCAATAACACTGGTATGCATATGAAATTTTTTTGTCTGCTGTGAGGGTTTTTTCAACTCATATTATATAATTCGACCATGCTGAATTCGAAAATGACATTGGTTTTCCTCAATCAGGTCAGGTTTTTTCTCTATTGGCCATTTATTATAAGTCCAATTTTATCCCCAAATTTATTGATTTTTTTTAGCTTAAACACTGTAGATACGAGTAATATTATAAGAACACTCGTGAAAAATGAAAACATTGTGTGAATAAATACTTTTATTCATACAATGAATATGGAAAAAAGTTTGAGGAAGGAATGAAGTTTTTTTGGCTTTCCATCTGTGTTTTTCTTCGGGCACGTCTCGCTTCAAACACCAGCAATAGTCTGCCAGCATATTGATATCCCAGTTTCCCTGGTACCTCTTTTCCATTATTTTGATATCTTGGTGAAATCGTTCACCCTGTTCCTCACTATAATCCCCGCAATTTTCAGGAAAATAGTCCAAGTGGGACCACAAAAAGTGCATTTTTATGGACATGCGCGACCCATGAGCTTTGAAAGCTTCCATCAAGTTTTCGACAACAGACTCGTATTCTGGACTTCTACGCTTGCCAAGAAAATCAGTGACAACTGATTTGAATGCCTGCCAGGCATTCTTCTCAGTTGGAGTCATTGCGTTTTCGAACTGAGTATCCTTGATCAAAGTTCGAATTTGAGGACCATCAAAAACCCCAGCATTTAGTTTAGCATCAGATATATGAGGAAATTTACTCTCGAGATATCGGAATGCTGAACCCTCCTTATTCATTGATTTGATTAAATTTTTCATCAAGCCCAGCTTAATATGAAGTGGTGGGAGCAAAATTTTTGTTGGTGGTACAAGGGGCACTGAAACAACATTATGCGACCCAGGTTCAAAATTCTCTCTGGATGCCCATTCACGCTGTGCATAGTGTTTCTCATCCGCTCGGCTATCCCATTTGCAGAGGAAACATGGGTATTTCGTGTATCCCCCTTGCATTCCCAATACAAATGCCAAAATCTGAAAAAAAATGAAAATATTTAAAGAATTTAGAGAATTTGTTCAATCAGATAAAAAAATCTATGCATTGGACTGTATCACTTCTGTGGGGAAGTTAAGTGTTCTTATACACTCTCAAATAACCTTTGGAAAAACAACATAGTCAATAGCAATAGTTTACTTATGATATTAGTATTACCTTCAAATCTCCACAGATCCTCCAGTTATGTTGGTCGTATACAAGAGCATCCAGTAAAATTTTCATGTTATCGTAGCTCTCAGTAAGTTGTACGGAATGTGCTACAGGGACTGATGCAACCCTATTCCCAATGTTGAGAAGTACTGCTTTCAAACTTCATTTAAACGAGTCTATAAATAGCCTCCATTCTGATGCGTTATATGGCAGGCCCAAGGATTCAATTAGCCCCTCAACATTGCAGCAGTACACTAAGGAAGAGGTATTTTCGTGCACTGCAAAAAACTTGCGGAATTCTTCCTCTCATTTCCTATACCAGGAGAATGTTGTTCCCGGAGCCAGCAAGTTGTCCTCTCGAAGTCGTGAGCCTAAGATCTCAGCAGCTAATTTGGAAAGTCCTAAATCCCTGGTAAGATCATTAAGTTTGGCCTGGTTGAGAGGCCTCGGCTCATTTGAAGCGGTATTTTGAGGTATATATGACTGGGACTGGTCATTGGCATTGGTCATTGATTCATCATCAGAATCATTGAAGTCCAGGGTTTGAGGTGGGTCAGGTATTGGAATTCCAGGACCATGGGGTACAGGTCTCATAGCAGAAGGAATGTCAGGGTATACAACAATGTGTTTATTCTTCTTGTTAACTCCTGAAAATAGAAACACAGAAACATGGATATAAAACTTGCATATGAAATAGAAGAAGCATTCAGACAGTGGCGGCTCGTGAGGGAAGGCTGCGGTCTGTAAGATATGAAATAGGTCGATGGAGTCTGTATATTTTTTCTTTTTTCATTCATATTGTCCCTTTGGGGACAATATGAATGAAAAAGAAAGAAAATATACTATCATTGTATATGTAAATGTAACTTTTATAACAATATGTATGTGTAAATGTATTTTCTATAACAATATGTATATGTAAATGTATGATTACCATTATGGTGAATATTATGCTATACAGGGTGGGCGGAAAGTAGCTCCCTATTTTGGATTGGTAAAAAAATACGTATATTATCCATTTATTTCAGAAGAAATAATATAAAAAGGTAGGCATACATGGTAGGTTTTCTCTAAAATTCAATGTGGGCTCCAACTCTTTCCACCAGCTTCTGGAGCCGCCCAGGAATGGCGTCCACTGACTTTAGCAGGAACTCCGGCGGGATGGAGGACATGACTTCCCGAATTCGGTCCTCCAGTTCTTCCAATGTCCTCGGTTTGGTGCGGTAGACTTCTTCCTTTACCCACCCCCAAAGAAAGAAGTCGCACGGTGTCAAGTCGGGGCTCCTGGCTGGCCATTGATGTGGACCACGACGACCCATCCAACGCCCAGGGAAGTGGGCATCCAGCCACTCACGGACAATAAGAGCGAAGTGCGGAGGGGCGCCATCTTGCATAAATATCAGATCGTCGATGTTCTCCCATGTGCTGACAACCGGCCAGACCTCGTTTCGCAACATAGCAAGGTACCGCTCAGCATTCATGGTGTTGCGCAGAAGGAACGGGCCCACAACCTGATCTGAGGTCATACCACACCACACCGTTACACTGAACCGATTCTGCAGTTTTTCAGCGGTAACCGTGCGACTTCTTTCTTTGGGGGTGGGTAAAGGAAGAAGTCTACCGCACCAAACCGAGGACATTGGAAGAACTGGAGGACCGAATTCGGGAAGTCATGTCCTCCATCCCGCCGGAGTTCCTGCTAAAGTCAGTGGACGCCATTCCTGGGCGGCTCCAGAAGCTGGTGGAAAGAGTTGGAGCCCACATTGAATTTTAGAGAAAACCTACCATGTATGCCTACCTTTTCATATTATTTTTTCTGAAATAAATGAATAATATACGTATTTTTTTACCAATCCAAAATAGGGAGCTACTTTCCGCCCACCCTGTATATGGTGAATATTACATTATGGTGAATATTATGTCGTTTCATACGAGGATTTCAAAATATTTAAGAAAAATAAATTTATAAGCCCACCTTGGAGGTTTGTCATGCAGAAATAGCAATCTGTCACGTGATCCTTTCCTTCTCTCCAAATCATGGGAATTCCAAAAGGCAAAGATTTCGCTCTGCCTTTGCTCCATCTTCTCAAATTTTCAATGCACGTCTTGCAGCACATATGAGGGGCGAAATTTTTGTCCTGGTCCCCTAGCTTAATTCCAAAGTATGCTCTATACATTGTCTTCACAAATTTAGTGATTTGGGACTGGTTATTTGGCATGGTAACCGTCCCACATATGTAGCAGAATCTATTGGGATCATTTTTACACGCTCTATTCATTATGAAATATTTTATCTATGTGCCTGAAAAGTAAAAAAAGATATTATACAAGTGAAACAAGTGATGATAGATGTTACTGTTCCAATTCCGCTTTGACAAAATCATGAAAAATTCTATTTTACTTATGAGGCCATAGCCGGATAACCTGAGCTGATTGAGAAAAACGGATTGCAGATTCAAAATCAGCAGGAAAATCTCTATAAGAATCACTTACAAAACCCTTGACAGCAAAATTGATGCATACCAGTGTAATCAGTTGAACTCTGACCATATTAACAGTGGGAAGAAGAAATCAATTATACTCCAGATCTTACATTGATTGATTAATCTATTTAATTAGTATTATCATTTAGTTATTATTTACTATAATTTTTTTTATTAAATTCTAATAAATTTCATGTATTTTTTTCAGAATAATTGATACCTATCAGTGATTGATCATGACAGCTCATTCTAAGGATTACCTTTGCAAACCAGATGATGGGATTGAAGGAACAAAACTTCCTTCTAAAGGACAAGTTCTTTCATTCTTTCTGCACGTTCATATTAAGGAGGGGAAGACAATTAGGGAAAGTGCCACAACAGTGATCACGCGTGTAACAGAATTCTGGGAGAAAGCAAGAATTCTAGTGATCCACAAAGATAATGCAATTACTAAAGTAGAGAAGCTGTACACAGTTTATCAGAGTTTGAAGAAAGGGAAAAACAGAAGATTAGCCTCTCAGATACAGAAGGAGAATGACTTTGAGGCAGAAATATCCAACTTGTTTGACATAGCCACCTCTGAAGCCCTCACAATAATGACAAATCAAGAAGACCAAGAATTCCTAATTGCTCAATGGGAACCAGGCTGTAGAGGAACAATGGGACCAATTGATGCCAAGCAAGCTGCAAAAGAGAACCGATCTCTGAAGAGGAAGATAATGGAAGAAGAACGGAGAAGTGAATGGCAGAAGGAAGACGCAGCATCCTCAAACACAGTACAGCTGGAGTCATCTTCCACCAGCAGCACAGATGAATCTGGAAATGAAGAGGAAGGTTCTGCTGTTGCTGTTGAAGGAGCCAGCCTTTCAAAATGTCTCAGAGCCAAAAAGAACATATGTCCATCACTGTCTATTAGGGCGGAGTGAAAAACTCATTTTTTGAATTTTCAAATTGGCTAGTGTGGAAAATGTGTGGAGTAGTGAGGAAATAAGCTGGTATAAATTTAAAATCATAACATTAATATCTTCAGGTGCCACAATGACCTTCAAAATTGAAAAAAGCAGATTTTAACCAATAATTACAGAAGAGTCCACGATGCACAATAGACAAGAATTTATTCACACTTGTATAAAAATAGCTCAGTCAACCTTTAAAAAAAGTTTCTATTCTCTAAAAACAGTTTTCTATAGTTAGCTCACTCAGCTGTCACGTGAGTACCTCGGTTCAGTGTAGCTGTCGCTCTCGTAGCAGGTGGGTGTTCTGTTGTTGGCGTTACTCAGATAGTCTAAACTATATTTTTTATATATTTTGCATTTCTGTATTGTGTTGCCCTAAGTTTGCCATGTACTATTAACTGAAATTAACGTATAATTGATATTAGCTCTTTCTTTTTCAGATTTGTATACTTTCAAAATGTCTCGAGTTTGTGCAAAATTAACCAGAGCCTCAACTGAGTGCCCCATGTTTGGTATGGGGAAGATTGTGGCACAGGAATCTTCCTACATACGAAGGAGTTTTTAAATATTACTTGTTTGTAAGAAATGATTTGAAACAGAATACTAATAAAGATCCTTCAATATCTCAAATATTAGAACAAGTTGTTGATAAATTGAAAACAATTTGGGAAAGTGCTTCCGTCCCAATTCTGTCAGACAGGCGAATTGAAACAATGTTCAGAAGCTACCACGAAAAGTATCGTGTCATTATGAAGCCATACCAAAGCAGAAAAAATTCTGAAGCTTACAAAGCAAAGATTGATATGTTCAAAAAAGAAGCACACACGAAACTTTTTGACATTGCAGCGTGCAAGTGCAAAGTACTAACACAATGTTCTTGTCCCAAAGAAAAAATGGTTCCAAAGGAAGAAGTGACGTTCCTCTTAGATCAAAGGAGTGAAAGAAAACTGTTTATTGATAGAGTAGATATTACACTCTCAAAGAAAAAAGCATCTACGTTGCTAAGAAAGCAAAAGAAGCTGTGAGGCTCACCAAAGAATCTTCACAGGAGAAATTGCAGGATACAAATGTTGAATTATCATCATCGACATCAAATAGTGAAAGTGAATCTGGCGAAATATCAGACGATACATTTCCAGAGCCAGTTAGCTCGAAGAGAAAGCTCGAACAACCTGAAGAACAATTATTCAAGAAAAGGAAAACTACAAATCTACCTTCAGTGGCTACTGCTTGTGACAGGACTGCAGTTTCAGATCGAGCTGCAACATTCATTGTTAGTGCAGTATTGCAAGATATTGGAGAAGTTTCTATTGACAGTACATCTGAAGTAGTGGATAGGAGTAAAATCAGAAGAGAAAGACAAAAGTTCTAAGAGATCAGAAATTATGAAAGATCAAAATCAGGTCCCAATCAGAGGAATCTATTTTGATGGTCAAAAAGATTCTACACTCTTCCAAGAAAAAAAGAGTCCAAAGTATATCAGAAGAAGGTAACAGAAGAACATATCACTTTAGTGAGAGAACCTGGTTCAGATTATTTGGGCCATTATTCTGTGAATTCTGGATCAGCTGAAGAAATATGTAAAGGAATGTTTGAGTATATTGGAAATAATGACATGAACCTGGAAAACCTTGTTGCCATTGGATGCGATGGTGCAGCAGTCAACACTGGAGAAAAGGGAGGCGTTATAAGGCTTATAGAATTGAAGCTGAAGAAGCCAGTTCAACATTTAGTGTGCCAGCTCCATGCCAATGAATTGCCATTACGCCATTTAGTTGCAAAGCTGGATGGAAAAACATCTGGCCCCTGCGGATTCACCGGTCCTATTGGCAGGGAATTAGAGAACTGTGAGAGTCTTCCTATTGTCGAGTTTGAAAGGATTGATGCTGAGGAACCAACTGTAGTGTAGACTGTGAAGATCTTAGCACTGACCAAAAATATCTAATTGATATTCATCAGGCCATAACAAAGGGATATTGCTCTCCAGATCTTGCTCATCGTAGTCCAGGCAAAATGGCACATTCACGATGGCTGACTACAGCAAATTGTTTGCTTCGTCTATACGTTTCAACTGCAAGTCCATCTGAGAATCTCATGAACATTGCTTCTTTTATAATGAAGGTCTACATCCCAATGTGGTTTTCTATTAAGCAAAGTACGTCTTTTGTCAATGGCTCAAAACATGTTTTCAAAACTATTGAACTAACAAGAACACTGAATGACGAAGTAAAGGATATTGTAAACCCTGTCATACAAAGAAATGCATTTTTTGCAAATCCAGAAAATATTCTAGCATCAATGATTCATGATGACCGCAGCGCCATAAGAGAATTAGCGTGGAGGCGAATAAAAAGCAAGGCAAACAAACAAGGAAAAAGTTGTGAGGCGTTTCACAGTACCGTTATTCAATTTGAAGCTACTGATTATACTGATTTAATTAATTGGCAAAAATGCATCGTCACTGAACCACCTGTGACAAGACACCTGACAGAAAATGAGATTGAAGAATTCATAGAAAACAAGAGTACCCCTCCATTCGAGAAATTCCCTTGTCATACACAAGTAGTAGAAAGAATGGTAAAATTAGTGACTGAAGCATCATCAAAAGTATTTGGATTGAACGCGCGAGATGGCTTCATAAGATCAACACTTCAGTCACGTAAAAAAATGCCATCATTCGAAAGTAAAGCTGAATATAAAGTTTAAATAAAACGTTAAGAAAAAAACATGCGCAAGGATGGGTGGTTGGGAGGGCATGGGTGGAGCTCGACACACAGCCACCTCCTCGTGGTGAGTTCTGGATTATTTAGATCATTAATCAAAAGAACATTGATCTAAATAAACTAAGAGCTGCATAATTCAGTAACTATTTTGGTAATTGGAACACTTAATATATAAAAATAACAAGTAAGTTTCAGTTATTGTACTAATGCAGAATATAAGAAAATCATTATATTTCACTTTTTTCGACGGCTTTGTGGCACCTGAAGATATAATTTCGTAGGACTAATATTTATGCACAGTCATTATCTATAGCACCCACATAGTTTCCGCACTAGCCATATTTGAATTTCTAAAAAAAGTTTAAAAACCTCATTTTCGATCCGCCCTACTGTCTATGGCTCTTGACAGGACAAAGCTGTCAGACAGGGCTGCTACTTATGTTCTAACAGAAACAGTATGCTCAATTGGTAAAAATCCTGAAGAATTCAACATCAACCACTCCTCCATCCAACGCCTGCGTCAGAATCACTGGAAATTGCTCACAGAAACCCTGAAGGCTGAGTTTCAAGCTGATGTGCCTTTGATTGTCCACTGGGATGGAAAACTCTCAGGGACTTGACAACCAAGGAACATATTGATCACCTACCAATTATTGTTACTGGCAAGGGGGTCTCCCAGCTGCTGGAAGTTGCCAAGTTAGCAAATGGGACAGGATCAGAACAAGCCAAGACTGTAATAGCAGCTCTTAATGAATGGGGTTTGAAGGAGAAGGTTATAGGATTGTCATTTGACACTATAGCTGCTAATACTGGGTGAAAGTTAGGTGCATGTGTTCTCATAGAACAGGAGCTGCAGAAGGATCTTTTGTATTTGGCATGCCACCACCATATCTTGGAGCTTCTTACTGAGACAGCTTTTACCACACTCATGAGTACTACCAAAGGACCAGATGTTTTGATTTTTAAGAGGTTTCAAGATCAGTGGGAGTTTATTGACAGAAATTCATATGCAACTGCAGCTGATGACAAGGAGATAGCTGATCTCATCAGTGACCCAGAGCTAGTGGCTTGGGCTGAAAAGTCACTGACAGAGCAAAAGGACCTTCATGATGACTACTGGGAATTCATAGAGCTCTCATTGATCTTCATGGGAGTCACTCCTCCATGGGGCATCCACTTTATGGCACCTGGTCCCATGCACTGTGCTAGGTGGATGTCCAAGGTAATATACTCGCTCAAGATCTGGTTTTTTCATCATCAGTTTAAACTGACAGACAGGGGGAAGAATGGTCTTCAGCAGATGTGTGTCTTTGCAGTTAAGATCTACCTCAAGGCATGGATTGTAGCTCCTCTGTCTACATCAGCACCAAACAATGACCTGAATCTTCTGAAGGCTCTCCCTGCCTATGCCACTGTCAACACTACTGTATCAAAAGCTGTTTTAGCCAAGTTCTCATCACACCTCTGGTACCTGTCAGAGGAGCTGGTGGCCCTTGCCTTTTTTGATCCATCTGTGTCCTCTTCTACAAAGAAGCTTATGGCAAGGGCAGCAAGGGAATATGAAGGAATAGAAGATGCTCCTAAGCGACAGACAGTCAATCCAGCAGCTATTGAGCAGCTTCAGCTCTCTGATCTTATGACTAGAGGGTCTCTCTCCTTCTTTGAAAAGCTTCATCTGTCCACTGACTTCCTAGACCAGGATCCAGACACTTGGCCAGCTAGAGAGGATTATAGGGAGGCTCTGAAGGTTGTCAACAGCCTCACTGTCACAAATGATCTTGCAGAGCGTGGAGTTGCTCTCATTGAAGGGTACAATCGTCTCCTGACACAGGATGAACAGCAAACCCAGTATCTGCTTCAAGTTGTGACAGAACATTGCAGGAGGTTTCCCGATTCTAGGAAATCAACACTTATCAGGCAGCAATGAGTGGCTGGCAACCATGATACCCCCACCTTTGAGCGGCTAATACTCCCTTTTTAGGGAGGGGGACCTGAGTGCTTGCATTTTTAGGCCACCAGAAGTTCTCCTATTTATTATGAAAGTATCCTGAATCATGATATTTATCAAAACTTTAAGGTCACTGTGCAACCCTTAAAACTTGATGTATTCAAAAAATATTTCACATGCAGAAGTTTTACTTCAATACCAAAAAAATTAAAGGTTAGGAGTAAAGCAATTCAAAAAATTTTTTTGCCCTTATGTAGCTAAGAACCACCCTAGTGTACATATATCATAGCTATATCCCTGCAGAGTTCATGAGGGTATATATCTTGCCCCTGGTCAAAAATAAGTACGGAGACATTCTGTCCAGCAATAATTACAGGCCTATTGCTGTCACTTCCTACTTCTTGAAACTACTAGAAAAACTCGTTACGCCGATTAAATGATTTCCTATGGACATCTAATCAGTTTCGCTTTAAAAGGTCCCACTCAACTAACCTGTGTATCTACAGGGTGTCCCGTAAGTCTGGACCCATAGGGAAAAATAATAAAATTACAAAATAGTCCAAAAATTTATTACATAATCTGTTCAAAGTGTCCGCCGTTGTGTCGCACACATAGTTGAAGACGCAATCTCCATTGCGACAGCACTTTCTGAATCACAGTCGCAGAAATTTCTTGACACGCCTCCACAATGCGTGCTTTAAGGTGGAAAATGTTCTGAAGTTTGACCTCGTACACTTTGGCTTTCAAGTGGCCCCACAAATAAAAATCATAATAAAAAATAATAAAAAAATAATACTAAAATAATAATAATAACATAATAAAAAAATATATTATAAATCCCTATGGGTCCAGACTTACGGGACACCCTGTATGTACTTAAAGAAACAATATCTAAATACACTGACAGTAATTCAACTATTTATAGCTGTTTCCTAGATATAAGTAAGGCATATGATAGGGTGAACCACAATATTTTAGTTGCGAAACTAGAAGACAGGAAGGTTCCCATGTACATATTAAATTTATTGAAATTTTGGTATTCCCACCAATCTTTCACTTTTAGGTGGGGCAATGTACTAGCCGAGTATTTTGGCTCCTCTTGTGGAGTGAGACAAAGCTCCTTGCTCTCCTCTATGCTGTTTAATGTGTATATCAATGGATTAATTGCTTCACTTAATGAGGCAACAGTGGGATGTTATATAGATAACACAAGGATAAATAACTTAGTTTATGCCGATGATACGGTGTTAATAAGTCCCTCTGTTAAAGGTCTGGATCGGCTACTAAAAGTCTGCGAAGTGTATTTGCAGAAACATGATATTCTTTTTAATGTTACAAAAACTAAGGTTTTGCAATTTCATCCTAAAAGCTGTAATCAGCCAGCTGATAGAAAGTTTAAAATGAATGGTGAAGTAATTGAGGAATGAGGAAGTACAAGAGTTTAAGTATTTGGGTCAAACTATTACCAGCTCCTTGAGTGATGACTCGGATATAAGAAGAAAATCTCGAAGCCTGTGTGTTAAAGCGAATATGACCATAAGGAACTTTTGATTCTGTACAAGTGAAGCTAAAGAGACACTCTTTTGTACTTTCTGCAGTAATATATACGAACAGCAACTGTGGGTGAATTATAAAAAAGGTTCTGACAGAACTCTAAATTTGCTGTACAACAGGTCTTTTAGACTCTTACATAAATTACCCCAAGATGCTCAGCTTCGCAAATGTTTGCTACCCACAATGTCCCGAGCTTCCTGGAGGTAACAAGATGTGCTCAACACAGTCTAATGCAAAGAATTAAAAAATCAACCAACCCGATCATCCAAGCTATCCATGAGTCCTGCCATTTATCCTCTAAGCTATGGACTTCTTGGTACAAAAATGTCTGTCTGTAGCTCCACTTAACTTCGACATTACAGTATTATTTCTAATCAAGTGTATATGTCTATCCTTAGTATATGAACTGTCATTGTATTAATAATATTTGTCATAGGGACTATAGTCTGCCAATAAACCTTTTCATTTTCATATATTGTTCTCTGATTGGCTTCTGGGACCAGAGGTCTTATATCTGTTTCCTGTCCTATTGCTCCAATTTGGTCTTTGGATCCTCCCAAGAGGAGACATCTTTGGCACTTTGGCAATGCCTTAGAAACTCAGTTCCTTCATCTGTCTACTCATTACAATTTTTCACATGATTATCCCCTTATGTTCAACAATACATGACTCAATCCTTACTCTTCTCTGGCATTGCTGATTGGGAGGCCCTTAGGCAGTACTTCTCTGATTCCCCATGAAATGATTACTGTTACTGGCATTCTTCTTGCATATCTCTCTGACTCCTGGTCATCCTCCTTTTGGGACTTTGGTGAAACCTTTGCTATTGCACTAGACATATCAAAAGCTTTTGATAGAGTCCACCACAAATCTTTAACTTCCAAACTGCCCTCCTTCAGTTTCTATCCTTCTCCATGTGTTTTCATCTCTGATTTTCTTTCTAGCCAATTTATAACTGCAGTTGTAGATGGCCACTGTTCTTCTCCTGAAGCTCTTAATAGTGGTGTTCCTCAGGGTTCTGTCCTGTCACCCATTCTTTTCTTTTTATTTATCAGTGATCTATTAAGTTGCACTGACTGTCTTATCCACACCTATGCTGATGATTCCACTCTTCACTTTTCCACCTGCTTCCCAAAGCATCCCTTTGAAGTCACTCCATGATTTGTGTTGGATGGCTATGGTACATCTGACCTCTGATCTTTCTACTTTATCTGATTGGGACAGAGAAAACTTTGTGGCTTTTAATGCCTCAGAAACTCAGTGCCTTCTTCTTTCTACTCATCACAATCTTTTGCATGATTATCCCCTTACCTTCAACAATACATGACTCAATCCTTATTCTTCTCTTAACATTTCCTTTTTTCTCATGCTCTTTTCTGGAAAGGTCACATATACTCTTTCTAAAACAGCTTCTAGGGGGTTAGGTGTGCTGTACCACGGAAGAGCAATGTCCATAATAGTGATAGTAATGAGAGAGTGAGGCAGCATTGAGACAAAGAGAGACTGAAGAGAGTCAGCAAGAGGTGGGGAATAGAGGGACAAAAGGCCTTTGATTCCACCCAGTCAAGTAGAGCTGTGTGGGTTGAGCACCAAACATACGAGAAATGTACTCCATACAGGGGTGGACAAAACCCTTGTACAGAGAGACCAACTGAGTGTGGGTAAAGAAACTGTGGAGGTGGTACTACATCACCAGAGTTTTGACACTTTCTCATTCTTTTTCAGTCCTACTCTCTAATGCAAGAGTTAATCAGTATTTTCACTCCTTCATGTACTCAACCAGTGAACTCTGAAACAATCTTCTTCAGTTCATCTTTTCCCCTGTCTATGACCTGTTGTGTAGTCTTTTGAATGCATTGTCCAGAAAGCTTGAAAACCTTCTACCTTGATTTTGGCTCTCTTCTTCCTCTATGGGTATTTGCCCTTGGCCCCTCCTTCCTGTATAAAAAAAATATTAAGAAAAAATATAGGATTACCTTTTGAAATATAAAAATGAAAGGTCTTGTAAGGGTTAATGATTTAAAGGCAATGTTAACATCCTTGGTTCTGCCAAATAAGCAAAGTGATAGGTTTTATGTGCACAATTTTCAATGTGAAGTTGTATCTTTAACTCCATTTATTCACATTACATTTTAGCGTGTGAGAGCATTTTTTTATTTGTAAATTTTAGTAGTTACTATTAAGTCTTCTCTATTGCTACGTATGTATTGCAGCCTATCCTATCTTCAAGAAGTCTCTTCCATTCTGGATTGTGAAAAACTCGTGGGGAGAGAAATGGGGAGAACAAGTAAGTAATCCATCTCTCATCACTTTGCATTCTCTAAGTGACCACTTTTGTTTAGCAGTACCTGCACCAATGAGGGATTGAGGAAACATTCGAGTTGATATCGAGACTGTAATTGTTAATGTTTGTACCAAATTCTTATTTATTTCACTAGTAGTGGTAGTGGTGACCACCACCTTGCTTTTGTTTGTGTCATTCTCTTTGTTTTTGTTTTTTATTTTAATGGTAAGAAACACTGCTTGACAAAGGCTACAGCAGTCCTTAGCATTATCAGATCATGCCTTTTAGAAATATCTTTTTTCTTTTATATTTTCACTGGTTTATATTGTTTATTTACATTTAGAGAGGCATCGATTTTAGAATATAGTGTTTCATATTTAAATCAAATTGGAGGCTGCACATGAATTTTGTTTTCTTTGTGTAAATAACATAAAAACACATTTTAAAAATTGACAGGCGAAAAGCCATATTTCCCAACTGCCTGATGTAATATTTTATTGTAAAATATGACATGAAATGATGAGCATGTTTCTGATGTATTTGATGTGAAAATCAGTCATGGTGACCTTCATTTGACTGGTTACTGCTACTGTACTGAAAAGATGTGCATTCTCGGAGTTCTTGATGGATTTTTTTATTTCGGTATTATTTGGGAATTGTTTATTCAAATTTTGTGAAATTATTTAAAAACTTTGTTCCATTTGCAGTGCTGCTTAATATTTTGCGTTTTTATTTTGTGGAATGCATTTCATTTTATATTTTTTATTATAATACCCTGAATTACAAGTACGAGGGTAATTCAATAAGTATCCACACTTTTTATTTTCACATCTGATAGATTATAAACACATCACTTCTCAATATAGTCTCCCTATTTCTCAATACACTTAGTCCAGCGATCTACAAGCTTCCTAATGCCATCACAAAAGAATGTTTCTGGCTGTATGCGAAGCCAGTCATACACCACCTCCTTCAGGTCATCATCGCCTTGGAATCGCTGACCTCTCAAAGTGTCTTTTAGTGGTCCAAACAGGTAAAAATCCGAAGGTGCCAGGTCTGGACTGTAGGCTGGATGGTCAAGAACTTCAAATTTAAGTTCTTGAAGGCATTTTCTAGTCTGTGCAGCGGTATGAGGGCGCGCATTGTCATGTAACAGAATAACACCTTCCGACAATCTCCCTCTCCATTTTGTGCAAATTGCTTGCTTTAACTCATTCTGAAGTATGTCAGAATACGATGCAGTTGTTACTGTAGTTCCATGCTCTATATAATGTTCAAGGATAGGGCCTCATTTATCCCAAAACAGTGTTAGTATAACTTTACCTGAACTTCCTTGCAATGGTTGCAAGGTTTGAGCAAGATTGGTGCCCAAACAGTTGACAGAAGAGCACAAGCGTAATCGTATGGACGTCTGCTCTCGTCTTTTGGCGTGGTATCATAATGAAGGTGAAAACTTTTTAGAGCGCATTATCACTGGAGATGAAACCTGGATCCATCACTATGAACCAGAAAGCAAACAACAGAACAGAGCATGTAATGGAAGCCAGACTCTGTACTCATTCATCAGCCAGACTCTGTACTCATTCGTCAGCCAGACTCTGTACTCATTCGTCAGCCAGACTCTGTACTCATTCGTCAGCCAGACTCTGTACTCATTCATCAGCCAGACACTCTACTGAACAGACGCATTTCCTGAGCTCTCTGATATTGCTTCTACTTTTGCATATTGCTAGCAGTTTTACTTTTGGAGAGTTTTGAATTTTATGTACTTGTTTATATTCACATTGTTATAGTTAAGTAATTGAATATTAGTGGTTTTTAGTGATTTAGAAGTTTTCATAGCGTGCCAGCTTAATTTAACAAACTTGTGATGGTTATAAACTAATTTTAACTGCGTGATGCCATTGCAGAAAGCATCGTGTGTTAGGTGTGGGGTAAACTGGTGGTATTCAGATTTTAAAGATTATAATGGCGGTTCTATGGCAATTACTGAGAGATCAGTTTGTTTCTTTTGCGAGTTAAGGGAGGAAATAGTTGACATAAAACGCAGTGTACATGAGGTAATGGAAAGACTTGCAACGCTTGATGAGGGCAGGGGTAGGGCTATGGTTGACAAAAGCTGAACCAATACTAACATTGAAGACATTAGTAATTTGAAGGGTGAGGTGCGTAACCTAGTTTCTAGTTTAGGTAGCTTATTGGGAAGGTTGGATAGAGTTGAGGAAGGGGTTAAGGTTGGTCCAAGATTAGTAGATCGGGAGGGATTTAGAGAAGTTAAGGGTGGAGCTAGGCTGCATACGTTAGGACTCAGTGTTTCCCAACCGGGGGCCATATGGCTCCCTGGGGGCCATGGCACATTTGAAGGGGGCCACAGGAAAATGTTATTTTGTAAAATAGAGTTAATCTGCATATTACCTACTGAAAATAATGCTTATGGGGGCCACAGGAAAAAATAAGGTTCCTAAGGGGGCCATGAGCCAAAACCGGTTGGGAACCACTGCGTTAGGTGATAGTGTGGTGGGATTTGGTTACCCTAACAGCTGCACCAGAAAACAAGAATTTTTTTTTTTAATTTAAGGCCTCCACAAAACCAGGCTGCTTACTTACCTTGAAAGGTTGTTGGATCCAGGCTCACTGCCCAGACCTCTGATTCCATGACTGCTGGCTCGTACTGCCAACAGTTTCTCACTTGTTTACAGGTTGAATGTAGTTTCCTCCTTTATGTTCTTTATTCTCTTAAATTAAATACTTAAACTATTTATTTTTCTATTTCTTTACATTTCCACACACGCACCAATTCTCAGAATTTATTACTGTTAAACACTTTTAAACCTCAGCAGCGTCTCTTTTATTAAATTGTTTATTCCTTTTGCTAAAATGTTTTAAAAAAAGTACTTATTTTCTATTTACTAACAGGGTTTAACAAGCAAGAGCCATTTTTGCGCGGAGATCTTTCATACTAATAATAAATTGCTTTCCTATACAGTTATTGGATTATCTTGATTCTTATTCTTTTTCTTACATATTATCAAACATTTATCTTTATTCCTCATTCCTTGTTTACAATATTTACAACATTTACATTTAATCAATCTTTGACTTTCTTTCTTATTTACTCTTTAATGTTTATTGTTTAAATTGTTTATTCTTTATTTTATCTTTATTTGTTTGCTAAAATAATTATTTATTCTTTATTTATTTACTTCTAATATTTATTGTTTATTCCTCTGGAAAGAAAGAGGGAACCATTAAAATCCTATCTATACAAGTATACAGGGTGTACATAAAGTCAGGATCTATTTTTGTGAAGCACTTGGAAATTATATGGAATTCAATCGTAAAATCATAAAGTGGTAACATTTATTAAATAATTAAGAGTAGGATTCGACGTGACACCCATCAGTATCCCTGCACAGCTCAAATCATTCCGCAGCATTTCTAAACACATTCTGGAGCATTTGCGGGGTTGTTATCTGCAGCAGTTCGTATACGTGTACGTAAGTTTTCAAGACTCGTAATCTTCGTCTGATAGACGTGCGATTTGATAAAGCCCCATGCAAAGAAATCTAAAGGGGCTAAATCTGGTGATCTCGCTGGCCAAGGTCTGTTGCTTCCACGTCCGATCCAGCGATTTGGAAAGTGTCCATTTAGATAATCCTGAACAATTTTGGCATAGTGACAAGGAGCACCATCATGTTGATAGACGACGGTACTAACAATCCTATCGCCGTCGTCTATCAACATGATGGTGCTCCTTGTCACTATGCCAAAATTGTTCAGGATTATCTAAATGGACACTTTCCAAATCGCTGGATCGGACGTGGAAGCAACAGACCTTGGCCAGCGAGATCACCAGATTTAACCCCTTTAGATTTCTTTGCATGGGGCTTTATCAAATCGCACGTCTATCAGACGAAGATTACGAGTCTTGAAAACTTACGTACACGTATACGAACTGCTGCAGATAACAACCATGCAAATGCTCCAGAATGTGTTTAGAAATGCTGCGGAATGATTTGAGCTGTGCAGGGATACTGATGGGTGTCACGTCGAATCCTACTCTTAATTATTTAATAAATGTTACCACTTTATGATTTTACGATTGAATTCCATATAATTTCCAAGTGCTTCACAAAAATAGATCCTGACTTTATGTACACCCTGTATTTCAATCAAAAAATAAATAAATTTAATCCATAAATAATAATAATCAAGGCCAGGGGGAAAAGGCTGACAACAAAGAGGGGAAAGGGTTCACCCTCCACAATAGGAATCCCACCCCCCCATCGAGGTTTCAAACCCTTTTGCCCATTTGGAAAGGGACATGAATGAGGGGAAAACTATTTTAATTGGGGACTCTTTAGTGCGCCATATGAACACAGAGTTCGTTGAATGGCATCCAACCAAGAGGAGGAGGGTCCGTCTCCCAGGTGCCAGGGTTGACAGAGTTAGAGACAAAGTGGATAGGATTGACATTGCCTCCTGTCACTCGATGTTGGTGATGATGGTAGGAGGCAACTACTCGTATAGGCCTGATACAAGAGTGCCTGACCTTTTGGAGAGATATAGGGGTTAATTAGGTCCATAAAGGTGAGGTCAGATAGGTCTTTAGTTCTAGGTATTACCCCTAGGCACAGTTTGGGTCTTAGGATTACGTCTAAAACAATATTTTTGAATACTAAATTAGAAGAGATTTGTGCTGATGAAAATGTACCCTTCATAAGGCTATGGTTAGAATTCAGTGATCCCAGCCTTTTTATAAAAGATGGGGTGCATTTTAATGAAATAGGTAATGCTAGGCTAGGTAGGCTAATTGATGAAAATGTACGAAAGCTGTGGGTCATTCTCTGTCAGATCAACCAGTGCCTAACACCCTCATCTCTCAGATTTTGCTGAAATTTGGTTTATAGGGAGTTTGTGGGCCCTGAATCCATTTCTGAAATTATAAGGTCAATCCGACCAACGGTTCAAGAGATATGACCTCGGGAAATTTGAGGTCACTTGCGAGGTCACTAACATTTGGCGACCCATAACTTGGATAATAATGGTCACAATTATATAAAAGTATATATATTTAGAATCAGAAAACGACAAGGAATCCAAATATGCAAGTTTTAGAACTCTAGGTTGAAAAATAAAAAAGTTACACTGTAACCAAAATTTGAGGTCATGATTTGACCTCTCGGGTATCAAATGAGAATTTTTTTTTTAAATGTAAAAAATGAAGGCATAGGCATTGGCTATTAGAATCAGCAAAAAAAAGTTTGTTTATGTTAGTATTTTTCATGTAACTAACATATAAGTGAACACCATATTCATAAGTTGTGCGTCAATTCTACCTATTTTTTCACACTTAAGCTCATAATTTGACCTATAGAAATTAAAATTACATTTTTTTATAGATATAAAAACAAAGGCAAAAAATGTAAAATTGTATTTCACTGCTAATCTACACTGGCAATAATAGTTATAATAGTGAAAGGGGAAGACCTACTTAGAGGATTCATGTGCTAGCCTAATACAATTTTTGCATGCTCGATGCTCTTATCAATTTCTTTTTGTGGAAAAATGTATTGAATTCTGCTGCCTCCTCTTAGGGTAGGACAACTCATTACAGTTAATATATGATGTCCTGGCACTGCACATGAATCCTTGTTTGATGGATAATAATATGCACTTGATCCTGATGACCCAGAGGATGTAGAAAGTTCACAGTGAAATCATCAAACTCTTCACAATATTCCTCCACAATTCCATACCAAACTTGCATGTCATAAATGCAGCCAACATACTCTCCTGGTTTGACACATTTTAGGTTACCAAGCATTGCAGGTTCATTAGTAAAATGACTTTTCCTTATTCTTTTCTTTCTCCAATGCCACTTGAAATGGGATACACCATCAGTTCTTCCTTGTTTAGGGGAACAAATCTATGATATTTCTGAGTTCCAGGAATAGCCCTACTATCCTTGAATCGATGTTCCAACCGTTCTTCTGCATCTTTCAAATCAGCTGTAGTTACAAAGAAAAAATTTTTCTTCTTGCTCAAGTTTTCTTCACAAAACTGAAACATGTGTTCTGGTGTAAGAATTTGCCTCTCTGTAGTTCTCTGCAAACTGGCACAAGCAGTAGCTCTTTTCACTGTTCCTCCAATCCCATCACATGCATTTTTGCCATGGGATGTAGCAAAGAAGTGCCATTCACAAGACAGACCAAAATTCTCTTCATGGTAACAGAGATTTGTGAAGTTGTATCTGTTCTTATATTGGCCAGCACATCCATCTGAGAAATAGTGCACCTTCTTCAATTGTGGGCATCTGAATTTAACATATGTCATAAGCTTCAATATGAATGAGTAAACCATTATAGTGTTGTGTTTTAGTGATGCAGATAAGAAACAGACACTAAAATGGCTAAGATCCTGGTCTGCAGATGATCTATAATAGATGACAAAAGGGTGAACTGTACACTGTGAATTGTCCACTGTGAATTGTCCCAGTGAAACCCTTGGGCAGCATCCTGGACAATGAAAGAATAATTCTCAGAGAAATCACCTACTATAACTACCTCGCTCTGAGGTGGTAGTGTTTCTTTCAACTGCTTGAAGTACTGTGATTGTTGCTGAGCAACAAAGTGATGACGAACCATGCGGGATATTTTCATGCTTAGGGATGATAAGTATTCATGAAGTGGCTCCACCTTATCAACCATTGTACAACGGTCAACAGTCACCCATTGCTTGTAAGATATTTCATTTGGAGCTGATTTCACACTGTCAAGTAACTCAAGAAAATCCAGGACACCCTCTTCTCTTGGGCAATCATTGCAAAGTTGCATCATGCAAGTCTCTCTTTCTGTACTGCAGACACTGTAATCCATAAGATCCTTGTATGAAAGACCTCTTTCTCCCAATGCAGACAGCTGCAATTTTGGATTTTGATGGTATGTGCAGACACAGACAGAATGAGTCCCACCATTTTAGAAGTATGTTTAGTTTAAATGATAACCCAACTCGCAACAATGGTTGGAAGTTGGATTTGAAACGGTTTAGGACTAGTGTGTGTGGGAATTACGTTACGTATAAGATCTGTGACACATGGAACAGGTTACCTTCGGAAGTTGTGAACAGTTCCTCTGTGGATCAGTTCAAGAAAAGGTTAGACGAAATCTTGCACACTATTTGAGTGTGTAAAGACATTTAGGACCTCAGTCTGTGGAAATTTCTTTTCCTGTAAAATAGTTGATATCTGGAACCAACTTCCCTCAGAGGATGTTTCCAGTCAAAATGTAAATCTGTTTAAAAATAGGCTAGACAAAGTACAGAACACACTCATAGTTTAAGATTAAAACCTCAGAAAACTCTGCAGGAGTTCGCTTGCTCGGTGTCTCTGTGAGCAAGCTAAATATAGAGCTATTTATATATTCTCCACTTTCCTGTAAAATTTCCTTGGCTACTTTTCCAGGGTCAAGGTATTTTCTTCAACCTTTTTCCGTACCTGCCTCTGGCAGGGAGGGAGCGGAGGGTGGGGAGAGAGCCTTCTACTTTTCTATCCAGTTTTCTACTACTGCTAGCATAGTTTGAAAGACAAAATTTTCCCTGGCACCCGTTGCCATTGGTACCTCCTCGGTATGGGCCGCAAGGCCTTTTGAGGTACTTCTTTTCCTTTCCTTGTAACTCCTTGTAATTTTGCAAATGTGGAAAATCCTATTTTGGGATTCTTTTCATCATTTTTATATAGTTCAAACATCTCTCTTAAATTCCCGAGGACCAATCGTTTTTGCACCTTCATTGCACCTTCAGCACTGATAACTTTCACGCAATCCTTTTGGCCAGGACACATACGACTAACCTCTTCTGACTCATAGAATCTTCTAACTATATCTTTGTGTTCTTCAGATATCACTTTTCCTTTGCTCATTAGTGGAATCTTCGGAAGGATTCCATGTTCTGATTTAAGTGAACGGCTTCTTTTCACCATGTATGTTGTAGTTTGAAAGTGTAGTGAATACTCTTATTTTAGTTTCAAGATAAATGTTAATTTTACCGTCTTGAATTTCGGAATAGTTATAAATTCATTTTAAATTAGTTACCCCATTATAATTCAATTGTGAACCACATTAATACTAATTTTATGTATACTATATTATTTTATTGTATGTAAACATAATTAATTATATATCACAATTGTCAGTTAATTATTTATATTCAAATATTTATTTTAATCTAATACCATGTCCATTTTGCAAATAAATAATAGAAAACCAAAGGTTATATTTTCCACCTTTGGTACTGTCGCAGTTTCGCCTAACGGACTCAATACGGCTAGTGAGATAATCACTGGTTGGCACTTAACTAGCGGCAGTGCTTATGGCTACATCATCCAGGTTAACCTATACCGGATAGATGCGCTACGGTCCCAAGCCGTAGCTTGCCTAGGCCAACGACGACGACGACGTAAACCAACAATTGGTGACCCCGGAGCTGGATTACCCCTTCTACCCGAACGACTAGGACTAGACTGTAATGTCGTTCGTGCCCATCACCCCCTTCACCCGAACGACTAGGACTAGACTGTAACGTCGTTCGTGCCCACCACCCCCTTCACCCGAGCGACTAGGACCAGACTGTAACGTCGCTCGTGCCCTCTGCCCACCACCCCCTTCACCCGAGCGACTAGGACCAGACTGTAATGTCGCTCGTGCCCTCTGCCCCTCACCCCTGCCCGTGCGCTCTGTGCCTGCGCTCGTCTCAACCTCCACTCCTTCGTTGGGAACTTGTCGTCTTGCTTGTACGTCAGCAAGCCTAGGAGAAGATGCCTGACGACGCTGGTGCCATCTCCCACTTGAGCGTAAAGCTCCCCGTCTTCTGGCCGGGTGATCCATTTATTTGGTTCCACCAAGTGGAATCACAATTCAACTTGGGAAGGATCACCGCTAGCAGGACGAAATACGATCATGTTTTGTCCTCTCTACCAGCGAGCATCATCTCTGAAGTCCGTGACGTCATCGTATCTACTTCCACGAGTGAGGACCCGTACAACGATCTGAAGTCTGCCATCCTGTGCCGCACCACTGTCTCTGAGCGTGAGAAACTACATCAGTTAATCTCAAAAGAAGAACTTGGAGACCGTAAGCCCACTCAAATGCTGAGGGCTATGCAGTGCGCTCTAGGCGAACGCGCACAAAACCTTCGATAAGGACATCTTTAGACAGTTGTTCTTGCAGAGAAACTTCCTCCATCAGCTCAGCGTGTCTTGGCCACTATGGATCCTGCTACTCCAGTTGATAAACTAGCAGAAACTGCCGACAAAGTAGTGGAGATTGACACAGCTCCGGTCAACAACGTGAACACACAATCGGAACTGGAGTTGAAAGTGAAAGAGTTAGTCAACGACTCAACCACGTTTGTTCTCTGCTACAAAATCAACGGCAAAGAAGCCATTCTCGGTCAAGATTTACGAAGAGGCATCGTTCGAGTTCCGGGAAGATCTGCTTCTACACTCGAAATTTGGAAAGAAGGCTAGGAAGTGCATCTCCCCTTGCAATTTTTCGTCGGAAAACCCCAGCAGCGAGTCCTAATTGCGTCTAGTACTCGCACTGCCAACCTGTTATTCATAAAGGACAGGAACTCTGGTGTCAATTTCTTGGTTGATACCGGAGCGTCAGTCAGTGTATTCCCTCAAAATCTGGTCATACGCACTCGGAATCTCCGCCTCTATACGCTGCTAACGGTTCACGCATACCCACGTACGGTACTCAGTCGCGTGAACTAAACTTGGGCCTTCACCGATCCTTCAAGTGGATTTTCATCTGTGCTCAAGTGCGGCATCCCATAATCGGCGCTGACTTTCCAGCATTTCAAACTCCTGGTGGATCTTGACAAGCGACGCTTATGCGACCAGGCCACACTGCTTTCTGTTCTTGCCAAACAGGTTGCCCTTCCGGACGCCTCGAACTCTGCACTTTCCCTCGTTCCCCCTAATTCCATGTACCAGTGCCTTTTCCAACGATATCCAGGAATTCTTCAACCTATGCAGATGGGTGATACCATTAAGCACACCATTACCCATCACATTACAACAAAAGGTCCCCCTGTGTTTGCAAAACCCAGACGTCTTGCCCCGGACAAACTGAAAGCTGCCAAATCGGAATTCCAGCTTATGATAGATCTTGGGATAATAAGACCTTCCAAAAGCAGTTGGTCCTCTCCCTACACCTGGTCCAGAAGAAGTCAGGAGACTGGAGACCATGTGGGGATTACCGATTTTTGAATTCGACAACCATCCCGGACCGATATCCGGTACCAAATGTCCAAGACTTTACTTCTCTTCTCCACGGCAAATCTATCTTCAGTAAAATAGATCTCGTTAAGGCTTTCCACCACATTCCCGTAGAGCCTTCGGATATTCCCAAGACTGCAGTTTGTACACCATTTGGGTTATTCGAATTTTTGAAGATGCCGTTCGGGCTACGGAATGCTGCGCAAACCTTTCAGAGGTTTATAGATGAGGTCACCAGAGGCTTAGACTTTGTTTATGCCTACATCGATGATTTGCTTGTGGCCAGCTCAACGGAAGAGGAACATAAGGAACATCTTTCACTCCTCTTTCAACGCTTAGAACAATACGGTGTTACTATTAATGCATCTAAGTGTGTGTTTGCACAGCCAACCTTGGAATTTCTTGGTCACACGATTTCGCAGCACGGAATTACCCCCCTTCAGGACAAGTGTGAAGTGATAAAAAATTACCCAATGCCAAATAATCAGCGTGAGTTACGTCGGTTTCTAGGTTTGGTAAATTATTACCACAAGTTCATTAAAAACTGTGCTAGTGTTCTTGCTCCTCTACACGCTATGATCACACACAAACGCAAGGTAACGAAATTGGTATGGTGTAGCGATAGTTTACAGGCGTTCGACAATGCCAAAAATGCTATCAATAGTGCATTGTGTCTGTCATTTCCTATCAGTGATGCCCCCCTAACTCTGACGGTCGATGCATCAGATGTTGCGATCGGTGGAGTGTTGGAACAAACCATTAACGGTCAACAAGCACCCATCGCGTTTTACTCGAAAAAGCTGCAGCCAGCCCAAACGCGTTATAGTGCTTTCGGACGTGAACTTCTTGCTATTTACTTAAACGTGAAGCATTTTCAACATTTCCTTGAAGGCCGAGAGTTTTGTGTTTTTACCGACCACAAACCTTTGGTCACTGTCTTCAATAAAAACAGCTGTAACCACTCTCCCAGAGTCATCAGGCAACTCGATTATATCTCGCAATTTACCACAGATATCCGCCACATCAAAGGTGTCTTGAACACTCCAGCGGATGCACTTTCAAGGATAGAGATTACTTCTGTTACCCTCAGCTCTACACTGTGGAATGCTATTGCACAGGATCAAGATAAGGATACGGAACTACAAGACCTGCTCAGAGAAGACTCCACTCACTCACTTTCCCTCAAGAAAATGAGTATGCCAGGATTGTCTGTGCCCCTCTATTGCGACGTATCAACAGCTGCTATTCGCCCTTATGTCCCTCCATGTCACAGACAAGCAGTCTTCACGGATCTTCATAAGCCCTCCCATCCTGGTATCCGTGCTTCGCAACACCTGGTTACCTCTCGCTTTGTTTGGCCCTCGATGCGGAAGGATGTCAAACATTGGACCAAAACGTGCCTTGCCTGCCAGCGTGCCAAAGTCCAAAGGCACACCAGGTCCCCCTTTGTGGCATTTCCGCCCCCATCCCAGCGATTTGAGGTAATTCATGTAGACATTGTTGGCCCTCTTCCAGTGATTCAAGGCCAACGTTATCTGCTCACCTGTCTCGACCGCTTTTCCAGATGGCCTGAAGCCATCCCACTTCCTGATATCCAAGCGGACACTGTTGCAAGAGCCTTTCTTCATGGATGGGTATCAAGATTTGGATTGCCGACAAAAGTCATCACTGACCAAGGTCGCCAATTTGAGTCTTCGCTTTGGAAGAAGTTTACCAGCTTGTTGGGTACAGTACATGCGCATACCTGTGCGTATCATCCGCAAGCTAACGGCCTCATCGAACGCTTCCATCGCCAGCTGAAGTCATCCCTTATGTGTCACGAAGACTCCCATTGGATGGATAAGCTTCCACTCGTGTTGCTTGGTATTCGCTCTGCATTTAAGAGTGATCTGAAGACTACAGCGGCTGAACTAGTCTATGGAACAACACTGCGGCTACCAGGTGGCTACTTCACTGCAGGGGATAAGTCATGTGATCCTACGGAATTCGCTCAAACACTTTCCTCTCACATGCAGTCCCTTCAGCCTGTTCCCCCTCGATTGACTAGCCAACAGAACATCTTTATTTCCCCAGCCCTCCAGTCTTGCACCCACGTTTTCGTTCGTGTACCTGTCCCAAAACGGCCTCTCCAATGTCCATATGACGGACCCTATGAAGTTCTCCGACGTACGCGCAAATCATTCCTCATCCAGCGCGGTTCCAAGGTCGACAAGGTTTCTATCGATCGTCTTAAGCCTGCGTTTTTGGAATCAACCTTAAGCGAGGTACAAGTAGCTACCAAAAAGGTTCAGCGGAAATCTGTGTCGTTCGGAACTCTTTGAACTTCCTCTCTGGTGGGGGAGTGTGTAGTGAATACTCTTATTTTAGTTTCAAGATAAATGTTAATTTTACCGTCTTGAATTTCGGAATAGTTATAAATTCATTTTAAATTAGTTACCCCATTATAATTCAATTGTGAACCACATTAATACTAATTTTATGTATACTATATTATTTTATTGTATGTAAACATAATTAATTATATATCACAATTGTCAGTTAATTATTTATATTCAAATATTTATTTTAATCTAATACCATGTCCATTTTGCAAATAAATAATAGAAAACCAAAGGTTATATTTTCCACCTTTGGTACTGTCGCAGTTTCGCCTAACGGACTCAATACGGCTAGTGAGATAATCACTGGTTGGCACTTAACTAGCGGCAGTGCTTATGGCTACATCATCCAGGTTAACCTATACCGGATAGATGCGCTACGGTCCCAAGCCGTAGCTTGCCTAGGCCAACGACGACGACGACGTAAACCAACAAAAGAAACTAGCTGTTTTTTCAATTGTGTATGGTGAGAGTGTCAATATTTGTAGTTTGTGATGGTGACATTTGCTCTCCAGGAATGACTGTTTCAATTCATTCATTAATTTGTCTAGATGTTTTTCAGATTTAGTTTCAGGTTTTGAAGTATCACTTACCTCCTCGGTAATTTGAACACCATAACTGAGTTCTAGCCTCTCCTTCAGGTGTTTCTGAGCAGATGATAGCTTACCACGAGCCTTGCGCTTTTTCTGGCTTAATGACAGCCCTTCTGAAAAGAACAGAAAAAAAGGTTTCACACACCTGAATATTAGTAATTAAATATTAATTATAGTACCTTAAATGCTATATAATTGGCTATATAGTAGATCAAACAGACCTTGTAGTAAAGTATAAGTTATTATATTAATTTATTACTTACTTTTTTTAACTGGTGTTTGGTCCAGAAATGCTAGAACTGGTTCAACTGAAGTTGAAGGATTTTCCTTTATCAAGCAATCACTGTCATTTTCCAGATCTTGAATTGAAGAGATGTTACTCAAGCCACTGATAGTAGATGATTCATTTGAATCCTGCTCAGACTCGTTGTTTTCAGTGGTACTAAGTATAGTGGGGTTTTTCATTATCAGTGTCCAGCAGTTCACACACAACAATGAGTCTTTTTTCACTCTTCCAGCACATTTTTCAACAAGTACATCAGTCACTTTTCTAAGATTGATTGTTATGCGTTTCTTGTGTTTTGAATAGGGTCCTGGCAGTATTTCGAGTGCCGAACCATTGTATTTTGATCTGTAAAGATATAGGATTTACAATTAGGTAATATATATTTTTTAGAAAATATATAGCTATACACACTTAATATTTTAGGCCTTGATAGTCTCTGAGGCTCATTAAAACACCATACCCACCAGCCACCCACAGTGCTGGCTGGAACTGTACTAACCTGTAGACAAGGAATTTTGCAACTATCTGTGTTGATTCTGCACTTAGACAAGTAGCAACATGTTTCAACAGGTTTGTTTAGGCTACATGTGAGCTTAGTCTTCCCCTTTCACTATTATAACTATTATTGCCAGTGTAGATTAGCAGTGAAATACAATTTTTATTAAATTCTTGGAGCTTGAGGTCAAATTGATAGCTAAGATATAAAAATTCCTTGAAATGACAAGCAATTTATAAATATGGTGTTCACTTATAAGTTAGTTACATGAAAAGTACCAACATAAACAAACTTTTTATGATTGTTTCTATTAGTCAAGAACTCTGACTTTGTTTTTTATATCTATAAAAAATGTAATTTTAATTTCTATAGGTCAAATTATGAGCTTAAGTGTGAAAAAATAGGTAGAATTGACGCACAACTTATGAATATGGTGTTCACTTATATGTTAGTTACATGAAAAATACTAACATAAACAAACTTTTTTTTGCTGATTCTAATAGCCAATGCCTATGCCTTCATTTTTACATTTAAAAAAAAAATTCTCATTTGATACCCCAGAGGTCAAATCGTGACCTCAAATTTTGGTTACAGTGTAACTTTTTTATTTTTCAACCTAGAGTTCTAAAACTTGCATATTTGGATTCCTTGTCGTTTTCTGATTCTAAATATATATACTTTTATATAATTATGACAATTATTACCCAAGTTATGGCTCGCCAAATGTTAGTAACCTCGCGAGTGACCTCAAATTGCCCGAGGTCATATCTCTTGAACCGTTGGTCGGATTGACCTTATAATTTCAGAAATGGATTCAGGGCTCACAAACTCCCTATAAACCAAATTTCAGCAAAATATGAGAGATGAGGGTGTTAATTTCAATTTTTTTTGGTTGATCTGACAGAGAATGACCCATAGGCCCTCTAGTGGATGTTAATGGCACTTTGGCTTCTGATGCTCAGGCAATGGTGGGTATTTTGAATAACTTTTTTGTGACAGTTTTTACTGTAGAAGATGTAAATAATGTCCCTGATGTGGACAATATCGTTCCATTTAGTAGTGTTGGTTTACGTCGTCGTCGTCGTTGGCCTAGGCAAGCTACGGCTTGGGACCGTAGCGCATCTATCCGGTATAGGTTAACCTGGATGATGTAGCCATAAGCACTGCCGCTAGTTAAGTGCCAACCAGTGATTATCTCACTAGCCGTATTGAGTCCGTTAGGCGAAACTGCGACAGTACCAAAGGTGGAAAATATAACCTTTGGTTTTCTATTATTTATTTGTAAAATGGACATGGCATTAGATTAAAATAAATATTTGAATATAAATAATTAACTGACAATTGTGATATATAATTAATTATGTTTACATACAATAAAATAATATAGTATACATAAAATTAGTATTAATGTGGTTCACAATTGAATTATAATGGGGTAACTAATTTAAAATGAATTTATAACTATTCCGAAATTCAAGACGGTAAAATTAACATTTATCTTGAAACTAAAATAAGAGTATTCACTACACACTCCCCACCAGAGAGGAAGTTCAAAGAGTTCCGAACGACACAGATTTCCGCTGAACCTTTTGGTAGCTACTTGTACCTCACTTAAGGTTGATTCCAAAAACGCAGGCTTAAGACGATCGATAGAAACCTTGTCGACCTTGGAACCGCGCTGGATGAGAAATGATTTGCGCGTACGTCGGAGAACTTCATAGGGTCCGTCATATGGACATTGGAGAGGCCGTTTTGGGACAGGTACACGAACGAAAACGTGGGTGCAAGACTGGAGGGCTGGGGAAATAAAGATGTTCTGTTGGCTAGTCAATCGAGGGGAACAGGCTGAAGGGACTGCATGTGAGAGGAAAGTGTTTGAGCGAATTCCGTAGGATCACATGACTTATCCCCTGCAGTGAAGTAGCCACCTGGTAGCCGCAGTGTTGTTCCATAGACTAGTTCAGCCGCTGTAGTCTTCAGATCACTCTTAAATGCAGAGCGAATACCAAGCAACACGAGTGGAAGCTTATCCATCCAATGGGAGTCTTCGTGACACATAAGGGATGACTTCAGCTGGCGATGGAAGCGTTCGACGAGGCCGTTAGCTTGCGGATGATACGCACAGGTATGCGCATGTACTGTACCCAACAAGCTGGTAAACTTCTTCCAAAGCGAAGACTCAAATTGGCGACCTTGGTCAGTGATGACTTTTGTCGGCAATCCAAATCTTGATACCCATCCATGAAGAAAGGCTCTTGCAACAGTGTCCGCTTGGATATCAGGAAGTGGGATGGCTTCAGGCCATCTGGAAAAGCGGTCGAGACAGGTGAGCAGATAACGTTGGCCTTGAATCACTGGAAGAGGGCCAACAATGTCTACATGAATTACCTCAAATCGCTGGGATGGGGGCGGAAATGCGTCAAAGGGGGACCTGGTGTGCCTTTGGACTTTGGCACGCTGGCAGGCAAGGCACGTTTTGGTCCAATGTTTGACATCCTTCCGCATCGAGGGCCAAACAAAGCGAGAGGTAACCAGGTGTTGCGAAGCACGGATACCAGGATGGGAGGGCTTATGAAGATCCATGAAGACTGCTTTTCTGTGACATGGAGGGACATAAGGGCGAATAGCAGCTGTTGATACGTCGCAATAGAGGGGCACAGACAATCCTGGCATACTCATTTTCTTGAGGGAAAGTGAGTGAGTGGAGTCTTCTCTGAGCAGGTCTTGTAGTTCCGTATCCTTATCTTGATCCTGTGCAATAGCATTCCACAGTGTAGAGCTGAGGGTAACAGAAGTAATCTCTATTCTTGAAAGTGCATCCGCTGGAGTGTTCAAGACACCTTTGATGTGGCGGATATCTGTGGTAAATTGCGAGATATAATCGAGTTGCCTGATGACTCTGGGAGAGTGGTTACAGCTGTTTTTATTGAAGACAGTGATCAAAGGTTTGTGGTCGGTAAAAACACAAAAATCTCGGCCTTCAAGGAAATGTTGAAAATGCTTCACGTTTAAGTAAATAGCAAGAAGTTCACGTCCGAAAGCACTATAACGCGTTTGGGCTGGCTGCAGCTTTTTCGAGTAAAACGCGATGGGTGCTTGTTGACCGTTAATGGTTTGTTCCAACACTCCACCGATCGCAACATCTGATGCATCGAACGTCAGAGTTAGGGGGGCATCACTGATAGGAAATGACAGAGACAATGCACTATTGATAGCATTTTTGGCATTGTCGAACGCCTGTAAACTATCGCTACACCATACCAATTTTGTTACCTTGCGTTTGTGTGTGATCATAGCGTGTAGAGGAGCAAGAACACTGGCACAGTTTTTAATGAACTTGTGGTAATAATTTACCAAACCTAGAAACCGACGTAACTCACGCTGATTATTTGGCATAGGGTAATTTTTTATCACTTCACACTTGTCCTGAAGGGGGGTAATTCCGTGCTGCGAAATCGTGTGACCAAGAAATTCCAAGGTTGGCTGTGCAAACACACACTTAGATGCATTAATAGTAACACCGTATTGTTCTAAGCGTTGAAAGAGGAGTGAAAGATGTTCCTTATGTTCCTCTTCCGTTGAGCTGGCCACAAGCAAATCATCGATGTAGGCATAAACAAAGTCTAAGCCTCTGGTGACCTCATCTATAAACCTCTGAAAGGTTTGCGCAGCATTCCGTAGCCCGAACGGCATCTTCAAAAATTCGAATAACCCAAATGGTGTACAAACTGCAGTCTTGGGAATATCCGAAGGCTCTACGGGAATGTGATGGAAAGCCTTAACGAGATCTATTTTACTGAAGATAGATTTGCCGTGGAGAAGAGAAGTAAAGTCTTGGACATTTGGTACCGGATATCGGTCCCGGATGGTTGTCGAATTTAAAAACCGGTAATCCCCACATGGTCTCCAGTCTCCTGACTTCTTCTGGACCAGGTGTAGGGGAGAGGACCAACTGCTTTTGGAAGGTCTTATTATCCCAAGATCCAGCATAAGCTGGAATTCCGATTTGGCAGCTTTCAGTTTGTCCGGGGCAAGACGTCTGGGTTTTGCAAACACAGGGGGACCTTTTGTTGTAATGTGATGGGTAATGGTGTGCTTAATGGTATCACCCATCTGCATCGGTTGAAGAATTTCTGGATATCGCTGGAAAAGGCACTGGTACATGGAATTAGGGGGAACGAGGGAAAGTGCAGAGTTCGAGGCGTCCGGAAGGGCAACCTGTTTGGCAAGAACAGAAAGCAGTGTGGCCTGGTCGCATAAGCGTCGCTTGTCAAGATCCACCAGGAGTTTGAAATGCTGGAGGAAGTCAGCGCCGATTATGGGATGCTGCACTTGAGCACAGATGAAAATCCACTTGAAGGATCGGTGAAGGCCCAAGTTTAGTTCACGCGACTGAGTACCGTACGTGGGTATGCGTGAACCGTTAGCAGCGTATAGAGGCGGAGATTCCGAGTGCGTATGACCAGATTTTTGAGGGAATACACTGACTGACGCTCCGGTATCAACCAAGAAATTGACACCAGAGTTCCTGTCCTTTATGAATAACAGGTTGGCAGTGCGAGTACTAGACGCCATTAGGACTCGCTGCTGGGGTTTTCCGACGAAAAATTGCAAGGGGAGATGCACTTCCTAGCCTTCTTTCCAAATTTCGAGTGGTAGAAGCAGATCTTCCCGGAACTCGAACGATGCCTCTTCGTAAATCTTGACCGAGAATGGCTTCTTTGCCGTTGATTTTGTAGCAGAGAACAAACGTGGTTGAGTTGTTGACTTAACTCTTTCACTTTCAACTCCAGTTCCGATTGTGTGTTCACGTTGTTGACCGGAGCTGTGTCAATCTCCACTACTTTGTCGGCAGTTTCTGCTAGTTTATCAACTGGAGTAGCAGGATCCATAGTGGCCAAGACACGCTGAGCTGATGGAGGAAGTTTCTGCAAGAACAACTGTCTAAAGATGTCCTTATCGAAGGTTTGTGCGCGTTCGCCTAGAGCGCACTGCATAGCCCTCAGCATTTGAGTGGGCTTACGGTCTCCAAGTTCTTCTTTTGAGATTAACTGATGTAGTTTCTCACGCTCGGAGACAGTGGTGCGGCACAGGATGGCAGACTTCAGATCGTTGTATGGGTCCTCACTCGTGGAAGTAGATACGATGACGTCACGGACTTCAGAGATGATGCTCGCTGGTAGAGAGGACAAAACATGATCGTATTTCGTCCTGCTAGCGGTGATCCTTCCCAAGTTGAATTGTGATTCCACTTGGTGGAACCAAATAAATGGATCACCCGGCCAGAAGACGGGGAGCTTTACGCTCAAGTGGGAGATGGCACCAGCGTCGTCAGGCATCTTCTATGCTTGCTGACGTACAAGCAAGACGACAAGTTACCAACGAAGGAGTGGAGGTTGAGACGAGCGCAGGCACAGAGCGCACGGGCAGGGGTGAGGGGCAGAGGGCACGAGCGACATTACAGTCTGGTCCTAGTCGCTTGGGTGAAGGGGGTGATGGGCACGAACGACGTTACAGTCTAGTCCTAGTCGTTCGGGTGAAGGGGGTGATGGGCACGAACGACATTACAGTCTAGTCCTAGTCGTTCGGGTAGAAGGGGTAATCCAGCTCCGGGGTCACCAATTGTTGGTTTACGTCGTCGTCGTCGTTGGCCTAGGCAAGCTACGGCTTGGGACCGTAGCGCATCTATCCGGTATAGGTTAACCTGGATGATGTAGCCATAAGCACTGCCGCTAGTTAAGTGCCAACCAGTGATTATCTCACTAGCCGTATTGAGTCCGTTAGGCGAAACTGCGACAGTACCAAAGGTGGAAAATATAACCTTTGGTTTTCTATTATTTATTTGTAAAATGGACATGGCATTAGATTAAAATAAATATTTGAATATAAATAATTAACTGACAATTGTGATATATAATTAATTATGTTTACATACAATAAAATAATATAGTATACATAAAATTAGTATTAATGTGGTTCACAATTGAATTATAATGGGGTAACTAATTTAAAATGAATTTATAACTATTCCGAAATTCAAGACGGTAAAATTAACATTTATCTTGAAACTAAAATAAGAGTATTCACTACAGTAGCAAGACTATTTTGGATGAAATAACTGTTTATGAGGGTGAGATTGTGCATTATATCGATAGGCTTAAAGTTAGCAAGGCTCCAGGCCCTGATGCTTTTTATCCCAGACATTTGAAAGATTTTAAAAATGTTATTGTAGGTCCCTTAACAAAGATTTTTAATCAGTCACTTGAAATGGGGATTATTCCTGAAGACTTCAAATTAGCTAATGTCACACCCATTTTTAAAAAAGGTGACTGCCCAGTAGCTAGCAATTATAGGCCCATTAGCTTAATGTCAGTTGTCGGTAAACTATTGGAATCCATCATTAGGGATCGTATCATCAATCACTTAGAAAGTAGAGATTTGATTAATAGTGGTCAGCATGGGTTTTTATGCTATAGATTTTTAACTAATTTGTTAGAATTTTATAATGAAATAGTGCGTGAATACGATAGGCATAGAGCGGCTGATGTTATTTATTTAGATTTTAAAAAGGCATTCGATACAGTTCTGCATAGAAAATTAATTGCAAAGATTAAAGTGCATGCAGGAACGGAGCAAGAGTGTCACGGGCCCCAGGGCAAAACTTATTTACGGGCCCCGTAATAAAATTTTTATTGTACATTTATATTGCTTTTCTTTGCATTATTTATTTAGCATATATTTAAGAATTATGATACTACTTGTACACATGGAGGTATAGAAGGCCAAACATTATGCAAAATATTGAGCTTTAAAAAGGATACTGTGAAATAAAAGTTTACTTACAACAACATCAGAACTTGACTTTTCTTGCCTTTCTTTCAGCAAATTCATTAATTAAATCCTCCAAGTTAATATGTCTAGCTTTCTTGTTTTCAATTGATATAATTGAGAGTCCACTTAATCTTTTTTCATTCATAGAATTTCGAAGATAGTTCTTTATTAGTTTAAGTTTTGAAAACGATCTCTCTGCACTTGAAACTGTCACAGGAATTGTGAGGAACAATGTTATGGCAGTCACAACTTTGGGAAAACTTGAGCACAAAGTACTGTTCTCTTTAATTAAAATTGAATATAGCTCATGGATTGTCGTCATTTTTCCAATGTCTGTTTTTAAGCACATTCAAAAAGAGAGTAATTGACTTGGAAATCCAGAGGAAATATCATTTTTATATTTATTTACTAGCTTCGTTGCTCTCTCAAATAACTTCTCATCACTTGTTGAAACGACCTGGCCTCCCCCCCCAAAGGCCCCAGCCCTGGGGCACTGCCCCACCTGCCCCTAGCTAGCTCCACCCCTGAGCGCACAGTATACGCAGTCAGGTAGCTAACTGGTTAGAGGAATGGCTTCGTGCTAGGAGACAGAGGGTCGTTGTTAATGGTAGTGAATCGAGGTGGTTGGATGTAGGTAGCGGTGTCCCACAGTGTTCAGTGTTAGGCCCATTGCTATTTGTAATTTACATTAATCACATAGATGTAGTATTGATTAGTAACATGTCAAAATTCGCGGACAATACTAAAATAGGTGGTAAGGTTGTTAACAAGGATGATAGAAATAGACTCCAAGATGATGTAAATAGGATTATGGAGTGGATGGATAAGTGGCAGATGCAATTTAATGTAGACAAATGTAAAGTTTTGCATATAGGTTCTCATAACAATAATTACATGTACACGATGGATGATAGAGAGTTAGCGAGCATTGACGAGGAAGTAGATTTAGACGTACATGTATCTAAGGATTTAAAAGTTAGGAACCAGTGCCTGGAGTCTTGCACAAAAGCTAATAGGATGTTAGGCTTCATAGCGTGTAATTTTGAATTTAAATCAAAGGTTATTATATTGCCCTTTTAGAAATCCCTAGTCAGGCCTCATTTAGAATATGATGTTTAGTTTTGGTGCCCGTATTTGCGTGAGGATATTGATAGGTTAGAAAGGGGTCATTCCATGTCAGTTCAACGTAATTTTGGGTCAAAAAACGTGACCATCACCAATTTTTTTGAAAATTGGGACACTTATAGATCTCGGTGAGAAAAACAGAATGGCACTTGTTTCAACACTAGGTCATATGGTTCTGGATATGTAGCCATTCGAATTTTGTAAAAAAAAAAGGTCAATTTCCAAGGTCATACCATATTTCAACATGAAATATCTCAGCTCCTATTGCATGTACAGAGACCATTTGAACACTATTTTAAAGCTTTTAAGCAGATCTACAACTTTTGTTCCTATTCATATTTTACCTCAGTGGTAAAAAAAAAGTTGATCTTATTTTTGATCTTTGACCTTGTGTAGGTCATTTGATGTCACAACTGATTTTTTTCTACTTTCACCCAATTTTGGGTACACATGTCTACCTTAACCTAGAACAAGATATTTAGTGTTGATTAAGTTAGTATAGATGCTGCAGCCATTTCAGTGGACCATACCTACCTCCATTTTGACCAAGTACCTTTTTCCACCAAACTTTGGAGTGCTGTTTCTTTGGAACTGTTTGAGCTAGAGTGTTGAGAAAAGTACCTTTAGATTTGTCTCACTGAGATCTATAATGTCTGCTATTTTTAAGACAATTTGCCTTTTAATATGTATATTTAAATAACCTATTCCTTTATTTTTACCAATTGAGTTATAAGAACCAATTCTTGTCTAGCTGGGTGAAACCATGAAAAAAGAGGCATCAACATAACTATATATTTAAAAAGGGCAGCTATTAGGTATTTACAGTATATTTTATGGAAGCAATCATTGTTACATTTATAATAATAATAAAGTATTTGTGTATGCCTTTCAAGGTAATTATTTATCCTACCAAAGATTTCACCTTAGACAAAAACTGAGATCATTATTCAACCTGGCAACACACATTCTTTTGGCCGAAGCTCCGCAAATTTTGAAAATCTTATTTTAATTGTTGGATGGTTCGTTTTAAAAAGCCTGAATGCTTCTTTTAGGTTGCATAAGATTAGCGATTTTTGTTTTCTTTCCCGCCTACCATCAGCTCTTTTTACAGAAACAGTTTTTCAACCCTGGCATTTGTCTACTCACATCTGGTGAATGATAGAAGTCAATTACTTTGGCAGCAGTTTCACTATTCAGGCATTTCCCCAAACGCGGATTAGGAGTTGAAAGCACTCCCTTCTCCCTCACCAAACTCTGCTTACCTAGCCATATAATCTGAGCACTTAAATTCTTCTCTGACCTTTACTTGTGTCCATCTTTTTGGTAGGATAGTAAGAATTGTCAGTTTTTCACTTCGACTTGTCACTTGATCAAATTTCTCTTTTAGTTGTTGAAGAATCTCCAGTTCTGTATCATCTGAGTCACTGCATGAAATTGGTTGTTTAGTTGCAAGTTCAAGCTTTCTTTTCACAACTCCTACTTTCCTCAACTTTCTCTCTGCATAACCAGCACTATCAGAGAGTCTACATGGTTTTATTGGGGTCTCATCAATTGTGGCCAATGAAGCATTGAATTTACTAAGCTCATACTGCATTTCAACTACATCTCCAATGGTTTCTAACTCAGATGGGGCACTTGATGAGGTGGATGGTGATTTTTCAAGTGGTTCACATTCAGGCATTGGGGATGGACGATTTGCTAGTATATTTCGACAGGTTGCACATGTTTTATGATTATTTGTTAGTTTCAATTCAGGATTTTGATCAATCAAATTTTTAGTCATTGCACAAATGCCTTTTTTCACTTTTCCTGTGTTTTTTAAATGGGTCACAATAGAACCTGCCCATATTCAAACTGCTGAAATCCATGTTTATCTAAAAAGAAAAAAAAATATATGTAGCTTAAAAGCCAGGGTTGGGTTCATTTACACAAAATGGAAACAATTACAATTTTTTTTTATTTTTCTTCAAATTAATTAGTTAGTATTGTACTTCACAATTTCAAGATCAATTGCGATTACAATTAATTTTGTCTGAATCAATTGCAATTACACAAATATAACTATCTCTTCTATATATCTAAATATATATCTATATCTAAGTATAACTAAATAAACTATCAAAGGTTTACAGGGAAACCCCGATTATTGCGGTTAATGCTGCCAGGAAAAAACTGCAATAAGCGCAACCGCAATAATCGGGAACCATAACCTATGGGAAATAGGTTATTGTTGCTGAAATTTCAAAAATGATAACTAAAACTTTAATTATCGATTTTTTAAAAACATCGGGTATTTATTCATGTACGTATTTAAATAAAGGTAATAAATGAAACGCAGTTTTTAGTTTTAAAAGTTTATTGCAGTGCACCAGCATGTGCACCAGCATGTGCACAAAAAATGCATGAAATGTTTTATTTTTTCGCAAAATATTTTAGGAGATTTGTTTGCTTCAAATTTTTCTTCTTCTCTTGGTACATTACTCTATCACAGTGAATTGAGTTTTCTATTTCTCGGCGCACCTTCATTGCACACTCGACATTAGGATCTCCATCCATTATTTTCTGTTTGAGAGATTCACAATCATGAAATATTTCATCAAGTTCTTTTAGCGTGAATTCTTTTGTTGCCATTTCAATTTCATTTTCTTCAGCGTCGCCATCTTGAACATCGTACACCTGCTCTTGTTCTAGATTAATAAGGTCTTCATCATTAAGGTCATTATCATGAGACTGGAGCAATTCTTGAACACTTCCATTATCTATTTCTGTTGTAGCTTCACTATTTCTTTTAGAACTCATTTTATATCAGGGGTGTTTCTTGTCAATAAAATAACACAGAATAAGCAGCAAAACGATATGCATGCTACGGAGGCAGCAGCGATACTGAAGCTTGCTTGAATTCAGCATGTATATACGTACATACAAACATACATAGCGTTTGTAAGTTTTTGGTTGGCGCAAAAATACCGCAATAACTCGAATTATTAGCACAATAACCAGTTTTTTGGTATCAAATTGTAAACTGCAATAACTCAAAAACCGCAATAATCAAAACCGCAATAATCGGGGTTTCCCTGTATTTTCATTGGATGATGTATGACTGCCAGATCTAGGGGTATAATTTTTAACAATTGACATTAATTGATCAATTACATCAGTTATAGCTCAAAAATCAATTGCAATTACCTTTATTTTTATTTTATTTTGAATCAATTACAATTAGTGGAAATTAGGATCAATTAATTAAAAATACAATTATAATTATTCATTGTATCCAACCCTGTTAAAAGCTATTTTTGCCTAGATGGCATAAATAAAATTTGGGACCAACTGATCTTGTTTCAGAGGTCTACATCAAGAAAAAATGTGGTTTGATTTACAGATTGGAATAAATACAGATGCCAAAAAAATCCTTGCTCCAAGGTTTAAATAAGCTTATTTTCACATGGGTACATACTGTTGTACACAATGAATAAATACACAAAGTTAAGTAATTCTATTAAAACTCCCCTAACTCTTAAAACTGAACTTATTCTATAGGGTAGTACCTATAGCCTAGTATAAGGTACTTATATACATACATAGCTTTCTTTACCTTTAAACAGAATAGCAGGTTCGAAGTTCTTCACACTTTTGAATGTCCATATAAATTAATTAATTATGTAATTTAAATTACCTATATTATATAATTCTCTGAAATACAGCAATACCTTGCACAGTGCGGTTAATTGGTTCTGGAATTTGTCCGCGCTGTCCAAAACCGCACTGTTCAAAGCATTATTATAACAGTGTGGTGGGATTCGGAGTAACCTAATGGCCGCACCACGAATAAGAATTTTTTATTTTGTTTAAGAACTCCATGAAATCAGGCTGCTTACCTTGAAGGGTTGTTGGATCCAGGCTCGCTGCCCAGACCTCCGATTCCACGACTGCTGGCTCCTGCCACCAACAGTTTCTTACTTGCCAGAATAGCTTCCTTCTGTTAGTGGTTCACTATCTCCGGCATCCCCTTCCTAACAGAACTTAAAGTTCCCTTGGTCCAATAACGGTCTTCAGCCTCAGACAGATCCAGCCTGACTTTAGTTTCCTCTGTTATATTCTTTATTTTCTCTTGTCAAATTACCCTCTTAAACTATATTTTTTATTATTTATATTTCCACATGCGCCAATTGGTTCCCTCCACTTCTCAAAACTCGAGTTTTGACACACACGCCGACACTTAACCTCAGAAGCGTCTCTTTTACTAAATTTGTTTATTCTTCTTTTCATTTGTTTGTTAAAATGTTAACAATTTAGTACTTTATTATTCATTTACTAACAGGGTTTAACAAGCGACTGTCCAACTCTCACTCTTTTTCCCATACTAATTTAATAAAACTGTTTTATTCCTCATTCCTTGTTTACAAGTTTAACATTTCTTTATATAACTTACTGTTTAGTCTTTTCATTCATTAAAATATTAACATTAACATATCTTATAACATTATTTCTTTATTTATTTGTTTGCTAATATTAATAATTTAGTACTTAATATTTATTATTTATTATCTTAATGCTTAATAGTTTACTACTATCTTTCTAATTTCTTATAACAGTTATCATTCCTATTCATTATTTGTTTGTTTGAAAGAGAGAGAGAACCATTAAAATCCTTTCTATAACAAATATTTCATTCAAAAATCAAAGAAATTTAATATATAAATAATAATAATCAAGGCCAGGGGGAAAGGGCTGAGAACTAAAAGGCGAAAGGGTTCACCCTCCACATCTTCCCCCCCCCAAGCTCCTTTCCACCTGTCTTGCCATATAGCCTACACACCTACTATATTACCCTAATATGGTTCTCTCTTCCTTTCCTTACAATTTTTATACCAAAATATTTATTAACAAATTATTTACATAGATACTGTACCCTCTTTTTTTTTCCGAAAAATAATTTTTTCAATTTTCAAATATATATATATATATATATATATATATATATATATATTTTTTTTTTTTTTTTTTTTTTTTTTTTTCAAAAATAATTGTTTTCAATTTTAAATCTTTTAAATCATTAATTACATACATGGCTATCATAAGAATAACATATTTACAAATTTACTTTATAAATCATTTATTTATTTAAATTATAATTCAGTTATTTAATAATCTTTATATTTAACAAATACAGTAAACATTCAAACATTCATATTTAGGACTAACAGCTGGCTAACAATTACTTTCTCTTTAATAATTTACGGTATACTAAAAAAATATACCTACAATTTAATTTTTTAATAGTTATTTACAATAGTTATTTACAATAGTTATTTACAATACCAGGAATGAGGTTGAAACCTGCAAAGCAGCAAATCACCAGAGGCAGGTATCAGCAGGTCTGGGAACTCACCCAGGCACCTTCCTCCTTCAAGCACAGCCCAGCTTCTGGCCTCAAAATGTAGGCTGCCACCTGGTTGAATTTCCAACCACTCACTCTTTCACATATACAATACTACTATTTTTTTTTCCTACAGAACACTACGCCAATACTTTATACTACATTACCATCACCACTCCCTAAACACTGTTGCACTTTCTCTATTATTCTAACCCATCTACTTTTAATATCTTCTCTAATACTACTTGTTAATTCTACATCTAAGCTTTTATTCAACACATTTTCTTCTATCTCAAGCAATAACATTCTCACTTCCTCACAAAAATCAATCACATTCATTCTCTTCCTCATTCTTTCATTTATACTTCCTTCACCTCTATCTACTCCCCATTCATCCCTCACACTTTCCATTAAGGTCACAATACTTTGCTCAGTTACACTCCTTTCTCTCTCTCATACATTTTCCCTTTCACTCTCACTCTCAAGAATTGTAAATCCCACACTCTTAATGCCCCCTCCTTGACACAATCTTTCCACTTCTGAGTGAAGAAGATTTCCCTTCTTCTTCTCTTCTTCTCCACCCTCGGAAAATCCCAGAAAAGAAAGGCCCTCAAGGTCTGAGACCCCAAAACCCTCAAACGAGAATTCCCCGGATGGACCAGGCTGCCACCATGAACCACCAAAGTCCCGAACATCCCATTCTAACTCTGCCTCACCTGCGGCTGTTCCAGAGTCCAACTGGGAATCCTTCAGCTCATATACTTCACCTATCTGCCTGGCTTTCTCGCCTTTCATTCCCTTTCTTCTCACCTTTTTCTTCCTTTTTGCCCGCTTTGACACAATCAAGAACTCCAGATCTGCATCCATCCATTCATCCTGGATTCCCATCATGTTCTTGGTTTCTAGCGCTTTCTTTTGTTCCATCCTCTCACACATATCATACATTGGGTGACATACAATGTACTCTGGAGGTATTCGCCATTTGCGCAACTGCAGATGATGTGCTCTTACTTCTTCACACTGTCCATTCTCTTGCTCCCTCTCAATCACATACGTTACCCCATTCTCCCATACCTTTTTCACCACAAATGGACCCTCAAACTTTTGCGCCAACTTATACTCATTCCTTCTTCCAGCCTCATGCACCTCTTTCAAAACAAGCTCACCAACACCAAATGACCGAAAATGCACACCAGCCTCTCTCCATCTATCACATGTATTCTCATTTAATCATACAGTGGTGACCCCATTACTCGAACGACCTATTACTCGAACAAATCGTTACTCAAACCGAAAAATTTGGAAAATATAAAAAAATAGGGACTCGTTACTCGAGCGCATTTCCGTTACTCGAAATTTTTAATTGCGACGAGACGGGCCTCTTCTGGAAGAAGATGCCCAGAAGGACGTACATTATGAAGGAGGAGAAAGCCGCCCCAGGGCATAAACCCATGAAGGATCGCCTGACTTTGCTTCTGTGCGCCAATGCGAGTGGCGACTGTAAAGTTAAGCCTTTACTGGTCTACCACTCACAAAATCCTCGGGTGTTCAAGAAAAACAACGTCAGGATAACAGACTTGAATGTGATGTGGCGCTCGAATTCAAAGGCATGGGTTACGAGGCTATTCTTTTTTGACTGGGTCACTGAGGTGTTCGCCCCTCAAGTGAAGTCGTACCTTGAAGAGCAGGGTCTTCCCCTCAAGGCTCTTCTTGTGATGGATAATGCCCCTGCCCATCCTCCTGGTTTAGAAGAAGATTTGTTGGTAGAACATGACTTTATCAAGATAAAGTTTCTGCCCCCCAATACCACCCCCCTTATCCAGCCCATGGACCAGCAAGTCATCTCTAACTTTAAGAAGCTCTACACTAAGAGCATGTTCGAGAGATGCTTTGATGTGACGAATGGGACCTATTTGACCCTCAGAGACTTTTGGAAGGATCATTTCAACATCCTTCATGCCATCCGGATCATCGTCAAATCCTGGGCTGCTGTGACTACCAGGACATTGAACTCTGCCTGGAGGAAGCTTTGGTGGGAATGTGTAGCTGATCGCGACTTTGAGGTCTTCCAGGAAGCACCTGTTGTTCCTGCCATAGTGTCTCTAGGGACGTCCATGGGCCTGGAGATGGATGCCAATGACGTGGAGAAGCTCCTGGATGAGCACAAGATGGAGCTGACCACAGATGAGCTCCAGCACCTCCTTGAGCAGAACAAGCAAGAGGCTGAAGATGAGGTCTCCGCTACAGAGGAGGAGGAAGAAAAGAAGAACCTGCCTTCTGAGAAGATCAAGAAACTCCTCAGCCATTGGGAGGCAGTGCAGGCCATTGTAGAGGAGACGTTCCCTAACAAGGCAATTTCAGACAGATGTGTTGATATTTTCAATGACAATGTTATACGCCACTACTCGAACATTTTGAAGGGTCATCAACGTCAGGTTACACTTGAACGCTGGATCAAGCCCTCTATGTCGGAACCCGAAGTGGACGTTCCTGACGTTCTTCTGGAAGGTGATTCACCTTCCAAAAGGTTCTAAGAACCTACCTCCCTCTCCTCCTCCTCCAACCAAGCCCATCATCAAGTCTCCTTCTGGTAAGTACACTTAAAACCTTTTTTACTTTTTTACCTTTTTTACTTTAAATTTTATTAATTTTATTAATTATTATTACTAATTATTAATAAAATTAATAAAATTAGAATAATTATATAATAATTTGTATAATTAAAGCATATTTTAAAGTTTAAAATTCGAGTTTGGGGGTCCAGGAACGCATTATTTCTATTTCTATTAATTTAAAGGCAATTAATTAGTTTGTTACTCGAACTTTTCATTAGTCGAACCGCCTCCAGGAACGAATTAAATTTGAGTAACGAGGTACCACTGTATATCCTTTTGCACAAACCTTCCAAATGTAGACACATACCTTCTTGGGGAAGTTTGAATGGCTGAGTGGTATGTCGAATTGTAGCACCAGGCAATTCTTGCCAACTCAGCATCCCACTCAGCCCCTTCCTCAGTACATACACGCAGCATTTCACTTATCGTTTTCACCGTTCGCTCAGCCAAACCATTCGAAGCAGACATATACGGAGTTATTCTAACATGCTCTATCCCATTCTCACTCAACATTCTCTCAAAACTAGCACCCCTAAACTCAGGCCCATTATCTGTTAAACACTTACGCGGCCTTCCAAGCATCATTGGTAACATACTCTCTCTCATCACTCTCGCAACATGCTCACTTGTTTTATTCTCTAACGCAGCAACATACACAAACTTACTCTTGTGATCGACCCCTACTAATATTCCAACTTTCCCTCTACTCGTTCTCGGCATACTCACAATATCAACCACCACAAGCTCCCACGGTTCTTTCACTTCAATCTTTCGCACTGGGGGGCGGCTATGCTGGGACTGGTATTTTCGCTTTTGGCAACTCTCACAAGTAGTTGCCACTTCTGCAACAACCAGTCCCAGCCTAGGGTGGAAAACCATTCCTTTCATCAATTCCCATAACTTGTTTTTTCCCACATGCCCATACATCCTATGTGTAATAATCACCAATCCTACCATACCCTCAAATGTCATCACTGGCACACACTCTCTGTCTCACCCACCTTATTTACCCTCATATAATATAGCACTCCCATCCATACAGCCAACTTTTTCGCATACCTTTTATACTCTTCCACCTCTTTTGACCACTCTCTCACATCTACCATTATACACATATTCTCTCAACTTGCATATCACCTCATCTCCCTCTTGCATATCTAAAATATCTTCATCTCTCAACACTTCACACTGGTCTTCCACCTCTAACTCAATTGCTCCCACTAACACAGCATCTATACCTGTGCTCGGAAACATTCCCATACTGACCACATGCTCTCCTTCTCTCATTACTGAGCCCTGACCAACATCCACACTCAAGTTCATATTCTCAAGGAAATCAATCCCAGTAGAAAATCCCAGGGCATTGATTCCCCTTTCAAGACTATGAACTTGTGCTCCCATACCTCTTTACATGCACCTAATCCCACCCTCAACTGCACAGCTTCATGTGACGCGACTGTTCCCCCTCCGATACCACGTATTCTCACACCCACTCTTTCTCGGGATACAGGCACATTCTCTTCATCTAAATCACACAACACTCGCTCATTCACCAGACTGATTTGGGCACCTGTATCCACAAGACCCCTGTAGAGCTCAATAGGACCTTCTGGAACCCTTACAGGAACCACAGAAGGGCTGAGCTCTACCTCATCCACACAGTCACGTATCATCCATGGCCCCTCTAACATACCTACTTCCATACAACCTTCTCCCTCTGACTCTCTCTGTGCAGCTCTAACTTCATCCAAAACCCTTTCCAAATTTTCACCTGGCACTATGCTTTTATACCTCTTCCTTTCACTCACCCAATTGTAATGTACACCACTAATACACTGCAAATGCAAAATCAGGGCTCCTTTCTCCTCGATCCTTTCATCTTTATACACAATCGGACAATCATTACCATAATGCACATACACTTCAACACTAAACAATGAGCTGACCACCATGAGGACCTCTTGAAAAGGAAAAATACCCGGGCTCCCCATGGCTTTCAGCTCACGTACATAATTGCGGACCTTACAAACACCCATCCTTTCTGGTTTCTTAATCGCTTCATTCATAACCAAGGTCCGCAATTCATTCACACTCCCTGGTATTCTCATTTTTAACCCATCCAATTTCAAATCTTTCAACCCATACCATACACTTTCAAACAAACTGTCGCCACCCCCCCTACTTTCATGCAACTTTACTATTCCCACTGGCAAATACTCAGGGTCGACCACCTCTTTCTCACACCTTTCATTCACCCCAGGTATTCTTGACATCAGGTCAGCCATACAATTCCTCTCCCCTGGCACATACTCAATCTTATAATCAAACTCACTCAACTCAAGCAAAGTTCTAGCAATTCTTCCATCCACAACTTTCATTCTCTCCATATATACCAAGGGCTGATGATCAGTCTTTAAAATAAATTTCATTCCATACAAAAATGACTTGAAAGCTTTCACACAAAACCTCATTGCCGCAAGTTCTCTCTCAATTGTACTGTACTTTCGCTCTGCCTTACTGAATGCTTTAGATACATACCCAATTACTCTCCTTCCTTCCTGTCCTTCCTCTCCCTGCAACTGGCACAAGCACCCACCCATACAAAATCCACTCGCATCTGTATACAATTCTAGCAAACTCGCTCCTTCACTCAGGTCCGGATAAGCCAACTCCACATCTTTCGCTGCTTCCACTCTCAATTGCTCAAACGCTTCATTCATCTTCTCCGTCCACACCAACTGAGTACTACCTTTCATTCCAGTCACTTCGGTCAGGGGTTTCGAAATCCCAGAGCAGCCCGCTATAAATTTCCTCTGAAACTCTACAAGTCCCAGAAAAGATTTAAGTTCACGAACTGTCCGAGGTTTCGGGAACTCCCTGACTTTTTCCATATACTCCCCACTCTTTCGTATACCACTCGAACTCACCTTGTGCCCCAGAAATGCCACACTTTCCCTGAACCACTCACACTTACTTGGTTTCACTCGTAGTCCGACTTCATCCAACACTTGCAGTACCTCTCTCATTATCTTCAGGTGCTCCTCAAATGTCTCTGTCATAATCAAAATGTCATCTATAAAACATATGACATTTTCCCTTGCAAACTTACCAAGAACACGATTCATTGCTCTCTGAAATGCAGCAGGTGCAGCTGTAAGTCCGAACGAGAGAGCACGGAACATATAATGATTCCTGGCTGTGGAAAAGCAGTTATGGGACGAGACTCTGGCTCAACCGCATCTGGTAATATCCCCTCAATAGGTCCAATTTACTAAACACCCTCTTTCCATGCAAAGAGTATACACTTTCATTTATCAAGCACATCGGAAACCTGTCTTTCACTGTCCTTTCGTTCACCATTCGATAGTCCACACACAAGCGAATCCTTCCATCAGGTTTCCGCACAGGCACTATTCTACTATTCCACGGACTTGTGCTCTGTTCAATCACTCCCATTCTCTCTAATTCCTCACACTGCTCTTCTATCTCATTCATTACTGGTGGGGAGAACCGTCTTGGCCTTTGGTAGATCGGAGTCTCATCCGTTAACTGGATCCTGAAGGGAGGTAGTTTTGTTAAACGGAGGTCATCATCTCCTCGGGCCAATACGCTCCTTTTCTCCCCTGCCAACTGCCACACCTGCATTCGCTCACTCTCACTCAACTGTTCGCCAACAATCACCTCCTTTCTGATTTGTTCAGTCGTCCATTCCTCCCCACATTCTTGCCCTCGTTCATCCATTTGTATTCCATTTTCTCCCTCCTCACATAATTCCTCAATCACTGTATACGCTCTCCCTATCACATCCCCCTCATTTATTCTCTTTCGCCATGCACCCCCATCTTCCCTAGCTTGCACACAAATCCATGGGTTACTCTCATCAATTATACCATCATACACATGCCCAACTCTTTTCACTTTATAGGATGCATCCATACCATTCACAAAAATCATGCTTCCCTGCCTTTTTCTTCTATTATCACTCACTGGCCACTCAACATGCACCAATGCTGGGGTTCCCTTTTCCAGATTTACACTCTCAGATGCTCTCACCTCATACCCTTTTATTACCCTCATCCAATCCGATTCACTTCTCCCCACATAGAATTCACACTTACCCAACTCATTCTTCCACTCAATCATACGTCTAGCAGGATGGATCACCAATCGATTCTTTTTCAAAAACTCATACCCCAGAATCATGTCATACTTTTCACTCTCCTTATCAACCACATAAAGCACACATTCTTCCATTTCACACCCCATCACTTTCACTTTAATCTGCACCTCTCCCAACACTCGTACTGGGATGTTCCCAACCCCTTTAATTTCCCCAGTTACTCCCCAATTCACTCTTCCTAATTCATTCTCTTTACACAAACATCCAATTCCTTGCTTACTTATTAAATTAGGTGAACATCCTGTATCCACTAATGCCCTCCATACACTCCCTCCCCATTCAACAGGAATAACCATACACTCTGCCTTTTTCTCACTCGCTCTCACTTCCTTATTCACTTGACACCATCCTGCTAATGCCTCAAATACACATTCATCATTCAGAGAAGCAGGGACCCCAACCCCAATGAGAGGCCCCTGCCCTATGCGTTTCCCGTACTGGGACCAGCCTCGCCATTTCCAGTGACAGCACCCCCTTGAGGGCCCTGCCTCTGAGGTTGAGGAGCTGGCATGGCTGACACTGGCCGATTTCCTGCATGAGAGACAGGACTCCCTCCCGCTGGTGCTGGAGCACCCTGCTGTGGGCTTGACAGAACCGGGCAATATGCCCAAAGTTCCCACATGCCCTACATTCATACCCAGGTGTTCTGCATTCATACGCCATGTGTCCCATCTGCCCACATGCAAAACACGCACCCACTCTTCTTCTACAGGTCTCTATACTATGTCCCCCTCTACCGCAATATGCACACCCTCTCACATTCCCCATATTCCCTCCATTCACTGGCCCTCTTTGCTCATTCATTGTTGACTGGCCTTGAAGCCCTTGCCTTCTATACGTTTGCCCCAGCATGGACCATTCATTCTGGGACCGATGTGGGAGGAGGCCCTGGTTGTTGCATGGCCGACCCTCCATACACCCTTGTGAATTCGTTCACAAAGTTAGCCAGCATTTCCATTGGGTTTTGGGCCATGGATGCTTGGCTAACTGGAGGGTGACCTGGCCTAGTATTTCTTAATGCGTCCGCATAACTAGGAAACACAGGTACTTGTTCCTCCCTCATCGCTGTCCCCATTCGCACATCTGCTTCCCTATTACGCCCAATCACACTCATACACTCGGTCCTCTAACAATTCCAAGATTTCATGCCACTTCAAACGTGTCCCTCTCACTCTTACACACTCTTTCCTCTTAACATTCAAAAACTCTCTCACACTCTCAGGTACTGTCTCAATCAACTTTCTTACCAACCTTTTATTCTCATCTATCCCATCATCTCCAAATTTCTTTCTCGCCAAAGTTTCAAGTCTATATGCATACAAATCAATACTCTCCCCCTTCTGCATCCTTGCTCTCTCAAAATCATCCTTCTTTCGATATTTCACACCCCCTCTTATTCTTAACACTTGCTCCACCAATCTCTCCCTTAACACCTCATACTTCACAGGCACTCCTGAATTTACAACAACATTGTAAAACTCTAGCAACCTACCTTCCAAACAGTCACCCATCTCTTTCACCCAATACTCAGGAGCGTCTGGATACTTGCTCTTACAATAACGTTCATACTCTTTCAAAAACTCTTGTACATCTCTCCCACTATAAACATTAAATTTTGCAACCTTCGGAATCTCCCTAATTAAGATTCCCTTATGCACTCTTACACCCTCACTCGTATCACTCTCAGTTTCAGTCTCACTCTCACTCTCATACATACTGTCCTCAATGCTGGAATAGAGGGAGTCATCTGCGCTAACGCAGCGTTGAACCTTCCGAGAAGCCCTCTTACCAGATGCCCTCCGAGCCCCCTTCATTCCCGCCTTGCCCCTCTTAGCCTGCCCTTCCATCCTCTTACCTTTCTCCCTCTGATCCTCACACTCGCGTGAGGATATTGATAGGTTAGAAAGGGTTCAGCGTCGTGCCATGAAACTTATTCCGGCATTGCGCAATAAGCCTTATGAAGATAGGATTAAAGTGTTAGACTTGTATTCACTCGAAACTAGGAGATTAAGGGGGGAGCTTATTGAAGTTTTCAAAATCGTTAATAACATCGATAACGTAAATTTTGACAAATTGTTCACTTTCGATAATAGTAATACTCGCAATAACGGATTCAAGTTGCGTGGCAGACGTTTCATTACTAATATCGCTAAAAACTTCTTTACGTTTAAAGTAATTGATAAATGGAATAATCTTCCCGCGTCAGTCGTTCATTCTACCAGCGTTAATGTGTTTAAGAACCGTTGACAGACATTTTAAAAATATTAACGTTGTTTAAAATTAAAAAAGAAAGTTAACAACAGGAGCTCTGGTGGTGGTGCTCGAGGATGAGTCTGTTGACGATGAATGCCAGCTTGTGACATGCCAGCGTGTGATGCCAGCAATAAAAAAAAAAAAAAAAAAAAATTAGACTAACACGAATGTAGATGTAGCTCATAGCGTAAACTAACCCACTTTTTGTTTAACTTTACCTACTTTTTTTTTTTTCTTATCCTCCTTACTTTGCATGTCTCTAACTCTTTTCTTGCATGTTTGTAGTTTGCATGGTATGACAGTGAGTTAAGACTGTGTTTGCATGGTTTGTAAGCGTTCTTATTTTACTTCTTTTCATCTTTCACCCCTCTCCTATATTCTCCGACTATTTTTCTGACTTGTCGGCAGTGGCCGGCGGATGATGATGGTGAGACTTTTTCCCTCTTTTTCTGAATGAATGTTAACCCACGAATGATAGGTGTTGCTCCTTACTTAACCCCTTATTCTCCTCTCTTCTCTTAACCCCCTACTCTCTCCTTTCTCTCGGGCTAGCCTTAGAGTGGATCTTAGGGTCTTTGTTAGCCTTAGCTTCTGTAGATCTGTAGATCCTTTCTTCCATCTCTTGACGACAAACTACTAATTCTTTACTCTGTTCCTCTAATCTACTTTGCAATTTCCCCAAAACATTCTCTAATTCTGCCTTCTGTAACTCTAACTGATGGTTCCTAGCCTTTTCTACCTCTAATGCCTCCTCCATCTCCCTCAACCTCCTTTCTAACTCCTCCTTGGTAGGCATCTCTAAAGATGCTACCCTACTTCACTTCTACTCTACTACTACTACACCCAACCTACAACTACCCTTTCACTCTTCTTCTATACAACCCAACCAGGAAACAACCCACCTTTCTGAGTGGAGGTCCCTGTTCGGGCGCCACTTATTTTATGTGGTGGGATTCGGAGTAACCTAATGGCCGCACCACGAATAAGAATTTTTTCTTTTGTTTAAGAACTCCACGAAACCAGGCTGCTTACCTTGAAGGGTTGTTGGATCCAGGCTCGCTGCCCAGACCTCCGATTCCACGACTGCTGGCTCCTGCCACCAACAGTTTCTTACTTGCCAGAATAGCTTCCTTCTGTTAGTGGTTCACTATCTCCGGCATCCCCTTCCTAACAGAACTTAAAGTTCCCTTGGTCCAATAACGGTCTTCAGCCTCAGACAGATCCAGCCTGACTTTAGTTTCCTCTGTTATATTCTTTATTTTCTCTTGTCAAATTACCCTCTTAAACTATATTTTTTATTATTTATATTTCCACACATGCGCCAATTGGTTCCCTCCACTTCTCAAAACTCGAGTTTTGACACACACGCCGACACTTAACCTCAGAAGCGTCTCTTTTACTAAATTTGTTTATTCTTCTTTTCATTTGTTTGTTAAAATGTTAACAATTTAGTACTTTATTATTCATTTACTAACAGGGTTTAACAAGCGACTGTCCAACTCTCTCTCTCTTTTTCCCATACTAATTTAATAAAACTGTTTTATTCCTCATTCCTTGTTTACAAGTTTAACATTTCTTTATATAACTTATTGTTTAGTCTTTTCATTCATTAAAATATTAACATTAACATATCTTATAACATTATTTCTTTATTTATTTGTTTGCTAATATTAATAATTTAGTACTTAATGTTTATTATTTATTATCTTAATGCTTAATAGTTTACTACTATCTTTCTAATTTCTTATAACAGTTATCATTCCTATTCATTATTTGTTTGTTTAAAAGAGAGAGAGAACCATTAAAATCCTTTCTATAACAAATATTTCATTCAAAAATCAAAGAAATTTAATATATAAATAATAATAATCAAGGCCAGGGGGAAAGGGCTGAGAACTAAAAGGGGAAAGGGTTCACCCTCCACAACGGGTTTCAATGTAATACGTTCCAACCCCCCAAAAAAAGGATCGTCTATTTTTTTAATAAAAGTCGAAAGTTCGTCGAATGAAATAGTACCGAAAAGAAATTAGAAAACAATAGGAAAATTGTGTGCTAAATTAAAAAAAAATTGATGAAAATACAAACCGTGTTACATCAAAACCCGCACTAATCAAAACCGCGCTGTTGAAGGTATTACTGTATACAAAAAAAAGTTAAATTTTATAATAGGACTGGATACTTATTCAACCAAATAACTGTTAGGTTAGATAATTACCAATTTTTTTGAAAATTAGCAGACATTATATACCTCAATAAGAAAAATCTAATGGTATTTTTCTCACCATTCTAGCTCAAACAGTTCCAAAGATATGGTGCTCCAAAGTTTGGTGGAAAAAGGTACTTGGTCAAAATGGAGGTGGGTATAGTCCACTGAAATGGCTGTAGCGTCTATACTAACTTAATCAACACTAAAAATCTTGTTTTAGGTTAAGGTAGACATGTGTACCCAAAATTGGTGAAAAGAGAAAAAAATCAGTTGTGACATCAAATGACCTACAGAAGGTCAAATGTCAAATATAAGATCAACTTTTTTTTTTGAACACAGGTAAAATATGAATAGAAACAAAGTTGTAGATCTGCTTAAAACTTTAAAATAGTGTTTAAATGGTCTCTGTAAGTGCAATAGGAGCCGAGATATTTCATGTTAAAATATGGTATGACCTTGGAAATATGACCTAGAGTGTTGAAACAAGCATCATTCTAAATGCAAAAAACTTCACTTTTTTACGTGAAGGTCAAAATATGAGAATAAAAACCCACTCTAATAGACAGATTAACCCCAAACTCCCCCACATTTATGGCCTACCCAAAACCCATAAGATTAATATACCACTCCGTCCCATTATTTCACACAGGGGTTCCTTTAGTTACAGGTTATCTAAATTTCTTGCAGATAAATTATCCCCATTAGTTGGTAAATTTTCAGGCTCGCACATCACTAATTCCTGTGACTTTATTAACAAAGTTATGTCCTTAGATTTAAAACGGGGAAGAATGATAAGTTTTGATGTTGAGTCCTTGTTTACGAAAGTTCCCATTGATGATGTACTTAGTTTTTTAGATAGAAAATTGCCAACATGTAACGTAGAACTAGGCATGCCCACATCTGTATTTTTAGAACTGATAAAACTCTGTGTCACCAATAATGCCTTCTCCTTCGGTGAAGAATTTTATTTGCAACGTTTTGGTATGGGAATGGGGTCCCCTTTATCCCCAATACTGAGTACATTATATATGGAGTATTATGAGTCGGAATTGTTGCAAACAATATGTCCCAGGAATCTAATTTGGTTTCGTTATGTAGATGATATTTTCTCATTTTGGCCTGACCACTGGAACAACTTTGACACTTTCTTTCAGTCATTAAATAATCTTGTTCCCTCTATTAAATTTAAATATGAATGGGAGAACGACAAACAATTACCTTTTCTAGATGTTTTGGTCATTAACGAAAGCGGAAAGCCCAATTTCACGGTCTATAGAAAACCTACTCATTGTAATTCGTACATTCATTATTTTTCATATCATGATGAAGGGGTTAAAAGCTCAATTATTTCTTCCATGTTTCTAAGAGCACTCAGGATTTGTAGCCCACATTTGCTGGATCCGGAAAATTCAAAGATTTGGAACATTTTTAAGGATTTAAAATATCCTGAGTGGTTTATCAGAAAGGCGTATTTTAAAGCCAGAAAATCTTTTTATGCCCCTCGGGAACCTTCAGTTAACCAAAAACAATATGTGAGTTTGCCTTACATTGCCGGCTTAGAAAGAGTAAAACCGTTGACGAAAGAATTTAAGTTTGCTTTGGCGTTCAAATATTCGTCTACCGTGAAAAGTAAATTGGTTAGGAATAACGTTGCAAAAGAGGAACAAGCCTGTGTCTACAGCATTCCCTGTAAAAGTTGTGATTTAGTATACGTGGGAGAAACTGGAAGAAATATTGAAACCCGTATCAAAGAACACAAATATGCCTTCAGAAGTTGTAATACTAATAATGCCATTTTTTATCACGCTAGCCAAAATAATCATGCTATAGATTGGGAATCAAGTAAGGTACTTTATAAATGTAATAATTATGTCAAAAGAAAAATAATAGAATCTGTGTGTATAAAAAAAGTAGATAATTTTAATTTGTGCGAAGGTACTTATAAGTTAGACCCTTTAATGAGATTCTTGGTCAATAAATCCCTTACGGAGTCGTGGGAACGTGTTCGAACCTAAGTGTGAATTTCTTAAATGTCTCTGGATTGGAATGTTTCCTTACTCGCTTTTAGTAAATGTAATAATGGAAGTAATTAATGTGAAAATAAATATATGCAGTAATTATGTCAAAACATTAGGATCTGTATGTATAGAACAAGAAGATATTTTTAATTTGTGGAAATGTAGTTATAAGCTGACCCTGTAATAAAATGCCCTTCTGGTTTCGGGAGAATGATATCTAACCTAGGTGCGAATTTCTCAATGGTCTCTGGATTATTTCCTAATCACCTTTTTTCATTCGTTTTTCGGTTTATAATTTCTGTATAATAAACAACAATGTAATAACCAATGTAAAATAAATTTATAATTTCTGTAATTAATAATTATGCAATATTAAATGTAATAAATTTAATTATAAATGTAATAATTATGTAAAAATAATAGAATCTGTATGTTTAGAACAGGAAGATAGTTTTAAAATTTGTGCGAATGTACTTAATGAAAATGCCCCTCCTGTCTCGAGAGAATGGAATCCAACCTAGGTGCAAATTTCTTAACGGTCGATCCCTGAACTGTTTTTCCCTCTTGTTTTGTTTCATTTGTGTTTCTGTATCCACCCGAGGAGGATGCCAGTGGGCGTCGAAACTGTCGTGGAAATAAACTCTGTCTATTAGAGTGGGTTTTTATTCTCATAAGCATCATTCTGTTTTCCTCACAGAGATCTGTAAGTGTGCTAATTTAAAAAAAAATCAGTGATGGTCACGTTTTTTTCGCCATTGAAAGGGTTCAGCATTGTGCCATGAAACTAATTCTGTCATTGCGCAACAAGCCTTATGAAGATAGGATTAAAAAGTTAGACTTGCATTCATTCGAAACTAGGAGATTAAGGGGGGAGCTTATTGAAGTTTTCTAAATCTTTAATAATATCGATAACGTAAATTTTGACAAACTCTTCACTTTGGATAATAGCAATACAGGAATTCCCCAGTTATTGCGGTTAATGCTGCCAGCAAAAATGCCGCAATAACCAAAACCGCAATAATCAGGATGCATAATACATGTTAATTATGTTAATGCTGCCAAAACTTTTCAAAAACCGTAATAAATCTAATAAACCTCAATAATCAGGATGCATAATACATGTTAAAACATTAATGTTGCCAAAATGAGTAAATGAAACACAGTATATAGTTTTATAAGTTTATTAACATACGTAACATAGTTTTATAAGTTTATTAACATACGTAACATACGTAACTTTTTTTCTAAAGTAATCACTTTGCGTTTCTTCTTAGCACTTCCAATAGCATCTTCAGCTTTTCTAATCACACTCATTGTACAAAGGGTTGATAATGCAAGTAAACTATGCAAGCGAACTGTTCTGTATGAAGACTGCAGCAACACTGAACACCAACCAGCTGCCGGGCGATACTGGGTATACATGTACTGTACGATAACCACGTGCAAACGTTGGAACATAACATTTTTGCCAGACGTATGATTTTCAAATACCGCAATAACTCGAAGTTTGAAAGTGATAATCGGGATTATAGTCGCAAATTATAAACTGCAATAACTCGAATATCGCAATAATCGAAACCGCAATAAGTGGGGAATTCCTGTACTCGTAATAACGGATTTAAGTTCCGTGGCAGACATTTCATTACTAATATCGCTAAAAACTTCTTTATGTTTAAAGTAATTGATAAATGGAATAATCTTCCTGCACCTGTCGTGAACTCTACCAGCGTTAATGTGTTTAAAAACCATCTAGATAGGCATTTTAAAAATATTAACATTGTTTAAAATAAAAAAAATAATTGGCAACAGGAGCTCTGGGGGTCGTAATCGTGGATGAGTCTGTTAATGTCTAATGTCAGTGTGTGATATGCCAGTAAAAAAAAAAAGACAAGAACTTAGTTGTAGCTTTTTGAGTAAATCAACCCACTTTTTATTCTTTATATTTATTTTTCTTCTCTCTTTATTGCATGTCTGTAGTTTGCATGTTTGCATGGTATGATAGTGTTTGAGTCAAGAATGTGTTGTAATGCGTTCTTATTTTACTTCTTTTCATCTTTCATGCCTTTCCAGCCTAGTGGGCTGCATCCTCTACCACCCTATGGAGTGGAGGATCAGTCTGCAACAGTTGGAAGAATGTGTTGTTCTTGAGTTAAGAATGTATTGCATGGTTTGTAAGCGTTCTTATTTTACTTCTTTTCATCTTTTTCTGGCAGTGTGTGCTCTACCTCCCTATGGAGTAGAGGACTATTCTGCAATCTTTCCTATTCTCTCTGACTATTTTTCTGACTTGTCGGCAGTGGCCAGTGGATGATGATGGTGAGTCTTTGTTCTTTTTTCTGAATGAATGTTAACCCATGAGTGATAGGTGTTGCTAGTTACTTAACCCCTTATTCTCTTCTCTTAACCCCCTACTCTTTCCTTTCTCTCAGGCTAACCTTAGAGTGGATCTTAGGGTCTTTGTTAGCCTTAGCTTTTGTAGATCTGTAGATCTCCCATTGCAAGGAAGTTCAAAGCGCAGCCATCAGCAGGTAAAGTTATGCTAACACTGTTTTGGGATACACGAGGCCCTATCCTTGAACATTATATAGAGCGTCGAACTACAGTAACAAGTGCATCGTATTCTGACATTCTTTGGAATGAGTTAAAGCAAGCAATTTGCACAAAATGGAGAGGGAGATTGTCGAAAGGTGTTATTCTGTTACACAATAATGCGTGCCCTTATACTGCTGCACAGACTAGAAAATGCCTTCAAGAACTTAAATTTGAAGTTCTCGACCATCCAGCCTACAGTCCAGACCTGGCACCTTCAGATTTTTACCTGTTTGGACCACTAAAAGACACTTTGAGAGGTCAGCAGTTCCAAGGCAATGATGACTTGAAGGAGGTGGTGTATGACTGGCTACGCACACAGCCAAAAACATTCTTTTGTGATGGCATTAGGAAGCTTGTAGATCACTGGACTAAGTGTATTGAGAAATAGAGAGACTATTTTGAGAAGTGATGTCTTTATAATCTATCAGATGTGAAAATAAAATTATGAAAATAAAAAGTGTGGGTATTTATTGAATTACCCTCATTTATGTGCCATTTGCCAGTTCCACAATTGAAAATGAAATATGGTAGTTTTGATAGGTTCATATGTTAGGGATATGGATAGTGTATTTTGGTTGAGAAATTAAACAAAACATAAAGGAAAATGCATACCAGGTGCTAAAATCCAGCCTATTGAACAAGAGGTTAAAAATTTAAAAGCAGGAATGGTCATTTTGCTTTTAATTTCCCATGTTGGGGAGAACAACCAGGCATGTCGCCAGGTCTATAATCATAGGGGGCCAATTCATAGATGTAGGGGGACCACACACACACACACACACACACACATATATATATATATATATATATATATATATTATATATATATATATATATATATATATATATATATATATATATATATATATACACACAAAAAACAGTTTTATTAGCTTTAGCTATGGCTACACCCAACTATTCAGAATAAATTAAACAGTTGCTAGTGGTAGTCATAATAGTGGTAGCTTTCACTCAAAAACTTCCTTAATTTCATTTACTAGCATCACAGAACCCTTTTCTACTTGTACTGATACAATGGGCTTTATAACTCATCTATTTTAGATGATACAAATGAAAAGGCACAGGACAATGGCACGAGTTTTAATTTCGAACTCACTACTCAGAATGTCCAGCACGTTATGTACAATAACTATCGATATCGCCACATGGTTGCAGCACCAATGCGGCACCAGATTCAAAATAATGTTTATGCCAACTTCTTGTGAAACTGAGAGACCTTATTTTTCCCTCAACATTAGGTACAAGTGTAGATCAATATTCAAGAGAGAGAGAGAGAGAGTTACAAAGAGAAGTAGTACCTCAAAAGGTCTTGTGGCCCATACCAAGGAGGTACCAATGGCAACGGGTGCCAGAGAGAGAGAGAGAGAAACAAGTTCAGGGCGCGTAACCGTCGATTGTAGCCCATATGCCTAATGGAAGGGATTAACTTTGTGGCCCTCGCCTGCACTCGTTCCAGCCTCTCAATATCTTTCCTGAGGGTGGGCGACCAGAACTGCACTGCATACTCCAGGTGCATCCGAACCCGGTGCAGCCGAACCCGGGAATTGTACAGAGAGAGCACAATCTCCTTGTTCCGAAACTGAAATTGCCTCCTGATATAACCCAACACCTTCTGGTCTGGGCTGAGAGAGAGAGAGAGAGAGAGAGAGAAGAGAGAGAGAGAGAGAGAGAGAGAGAGAGAGAGAGAGAGAGAGAGTTACAAGGAGTTACAAGGAAAAGAAGTACCTCAAAAGGCCTTGCGGCCCATACCGAGGAGGTACCAATGGCAACGGGTGCCACGGAAAATTTTCTACACACTCAAATAGTGTGCAAAATTTGGTCTAACCTTTTCTTGAACTGATCCACAGAGGAACTGTTCACAACTTCCGAAGGTAACCTGTTCCATGTGTCACAGATCTTATACGTAAAGTAATTCCCACACACACTAGTCCTAAACCGTTTCAATCCAACTTCCAACCATTGTTGCGAGTTGGGTTATCATTTAAACTAAACATACTTCTAAAATCGACATCGTTGAACCCTCGTAAGAGCTTGAAAACCTCGATCAGTTGACCGCGCAGCCTCCGAGTTTCAAGCGAAAACAAGTTCAGGGCGCGTAACCGTCGATTGTAGCCCATATGCCTAACGGAAGGGATTAACTTTGTGGCCCTCGCCTGCACTCGCTCCAGCCTCTCAATATCTTTCCTGAGGGTGGGCGACCAGAACTGCACAGCATACTCCAGGTACGGCCGAACAAGGGAATTGTACAGTGAGAGCACAATCTCCTTGTTCCGAAACTGAAATTGCCTCCTGATATAACCCAATAGTTTCTGGGCTTTCTTTTCCACCTCTACACACTGTTTCGTAAACTTAAGGTCGCTGCTAATTAGCACACCCAAGTCCTTTTCTAAATCAGTCACCTCGATATTACTGCCCAACATCGAGTAGTCCGACTTGGGATTGGCGTAGCCAATGTGCATCACTGCATTTACCCAAGTTAAACGGCATTTGCCATTTTTCGGACCACTCTCCTATCCTACCTAGGTCCGCACGCAGTTCCTCGATCGCTTCGGGCGTCCCAACATTGGCCCCAAGCTTGGTGTCATCAGCGAATTTGGCGATCCGACTGACGATGCCACCGTCGATATCATTTAGTAAATGGTAAAAAACAGCGGCCCAAAACGGAACCCTGAGGAACCCCACTAGTGACCGAGGCCCAACCCGAACTAGCCCCTTTAATTACCACCCTCTGCCGCCTATTCCTCAGCCAGTTTTCAATCCACCTACCTATTTCCCCACCGATACCCAGCGCGCGCACTTTCGCCATTAGCCGGCGGTGAGGTACCTTATCAAAGGCTTTCTGAAAGTCGAGATAAAGTATATCAATCGCCCTACTCTTATCGTACTCACTCAACATGACGTGGAAAAACTCGAGCAAGTTGGTGAGACACGACCTATGCCGTCTAAACCCATGTTGGGAGAGAGAGAGAGAGAGAGAGAGAGAGAGAGAGGTTACAAGGAAAAGAAGTACCTCAAAAGGCCTTGCGGCCCATACCGAGGAGGTACCAATGGCAATGGGTACCAGGGGAAATTTTGTAAAAGTTTATTTTTCTTTCAACTATCCTAGCAGTAGTAGAAAACTGGATAGAAAAGTAGAAGGCCCCTCTCCCCACCCTCCGCTCCCTCCCTGCCAGAGGCAGGTATGGAAAAAGGTTGAAGGAAATACCTTGACCCTGGAAAAGTAGCCAAGGAAATTTTACAGGAAAGTGGAGAATATATAAATAGCTCTATATTTAGCTTGCTCACAGAGACACCGTGCAAGCGATCTCCTGCAGAGTTTTCATGTGTTTTAGTCTTAAACTATGAGAGTATTCAGTACTTTGTCTAGCCTATTTTTAAACACATTTACACTTTGACTGGAAACAACCTCTGAGGGAAGTTGGTTCCAGATATTAACTATTTTATAGGAAAAGAAATTTCCGCAGACTGAGGTCCTAAATGTCTTTACACACTCAAATAGTGTGCAAGATTTCATCTACCCTTTTCTTGAAACTGATCCACAGAGGAACTGTTCACAACTTCCAAAGGTAACCTGTTCCATGTGTCCAGATCTTATACGTAAAGTAATTCCCACACACACTAGTCCTAAACCGTTTCAAATCCAACTTCCAACCATTGTTGCGAGTTGGGTTATCATTTAAACTAAACATACTTCTAAAATCGACATCATTGAACCCGCGTAAGAGCTTGAAAACCTCGATCAGTTGACCGCGCAGCCTCCGAGTTTCAAGCGAAAACAAGTTCAGGGCGCGTAACCGTCGATTGTAGCCATATGCCTAACGGAAGGGATTAACTTTGTGGCCCTCGCCTGCACTCGCTCCAGCCTCTCAATATCTTTCCTGAGGGTGGGCGACCAGAACTGCACAGCATACTCCAGGTGCGGCCGAACAAGGGAATTGTACAGTGAGAGCACAATCTCCTTGTTCCGAAACTGAAATTGCCTCCTGATATAACCCAATAGTTTCTGGGCTTTCTTTTCCACCTCTACATACTGTTTCGTAATCTTAAGATCGCTGCTAATTAGCACACCCAAGTCCTTTTCTAAATCAGTCACCTCGATATTACTACCCAACATAGAGTAGTCCGACTTGGGATTGGCGTAGCCAATGTGCATCACTTTGCATTTACCCAAGTTAAACGGCATTTGCCATTTTTCGGACCACACTCCTATCCTACCTAGGTCCGCACGCAGTTCCTCGATCGCTTCGGGCATCCCAACATTGGCCCCAAGCTTGGTGTCATCAGCGAATTTGGCGATCCGACTGACGATGCCACCGTCGATATCATTTATGTAAATGATAAAGAACAGCGGCCCCAAAACGGAACCCTAAGGAACCCCACTAGTGACTGAGGCCCAACCCGAACTAGCCCCTTTAATTACCACCCTCTGCCGCCTATTCCTCAGCCAGTTTTCAATTCACCTACCTATTTCCCCCGATACCCAGCGCGTGCACTTTCGCCATTAACCGGCGGTGAGGTACCTTATCAAAGGCTTTCTGAAAGTCGAGATAAAGTATATCAATCGCCCTACTCTTATCGTACTCACTCAAACATGACGTGGAAAAACTCTAGCAAGTTGGTGAGACACGACCTATGCCATCTAAACCCATGTTGGGAGTTCCCAAGCAGCTTGTAGGAATCCAAATGGTCAACGATCCTATCAGCTATTATCCCTTCTAATAATTTACCTACAACTGAAGTGAGACTAATGGGACGATAGTTCCCTGGACTTACGTGATCCCCTTTCTTAAAGATAGGGGTCACGTTGGCTTCCCTCCAGTCACCAGGCACCTGGCCCATCTCCAACGATTTGTTGAAGACTGTAGCCAGGTGGGGAGCCACCTGGTCGCGCACTTCTCGCAACACTCTGGGGAGAAACTGGTCTGGCCCAGGAGCCTTAAACGCGCTCAGTTTGTCTGTTCTATCGGCAACGACTGTCGCGGTACATCTAACACTATCCAGGCCAGCACCTTCGTGCCTCACGCCTCATGCCTGGCTCGGGGATGACGCGGGTATCCTCCCTGGTGAACACTCCCGCAAAGTACTTATTAAGCACATTAGCGATGTCCGTGTTGGAGGTCCGCAGAACGCCGCTTCCATCTTTTAACGGATGGACCTATCATGCTTCTAATGGGCTTTCTACTATTAACGTAACTGAAGAATTCCTTAGGGTTCCCCTTGCAGAGGCTTGCCACCCGTAGTTCTTCGTTATGTTTCGCTAGCCTAACCTTCGCCTTCACTTCCCTACACAGGCAGACATACGCTTCAGTATTCTCGTGGGAACGATTGGCCTTCGCCCTCCTATACGCTACTTTCCTATTTCAGATAGCTGAAGCGATGTCATGATTGAACCACTTAGGCTGTGTTGAAGCAGGGGTGACTGGTTTTGAGGGTATGGCAGCAGACTGCAGCACCATAAACTCATCCTGGAATGCACTCCACACTCCCTCAGCATCGCCGCCAACCTCAAACCCCATCTCTCCTACGCTATCCCTGAGGCTAACAAAGTTCGCCCACTGGAGATCGAGCTTACTGCCTCTCGAGTTACTATGCTTCACCCGAGGGACGCACACGGAACCTAATAAGACCGTGATCACTCCCGCCCAATGATTCATCAATGGTGAGGCCAGTGACGAGGTTGTCTTCGGTCGTGAATACTAAGTCTAGAACGCTTTTGCCTCGTGTAGGCTCGTTGACCCATTGAGTGAGGAAGTTCTCATCAGCAAAGTCAACTAGCCTCCTCCCTTCAGCATCGGCAGTCCTGTTTTCCCACTTTATGCCGTGACAGTTGAAGTCTCCTAAAACTACACACACCCTATCCCCTAGCAGGCTACTGAGTTCGGTGTACAGGGCTGTATCCTCCTCGAGGAGGAGATGCGGAAGTCTGTACACCAAGATTAACCTATAGTTCGTCCCTCCCACGTTCAGATCGACACCAAGCAGCTCCCGTTCCGACCGGAACTGGCAGTCAACCAGACTCAATGTGTCCCTGACATATATTAGTACACCACCCCCCTCCCCACGGGTGCGGCCTTTGCGGAACATTCTATACCCGGGAATTTCGAACTCCCCAACGTAGTCCCTACGATCAGTATGAATCCAGGACTCGGTGATAGCAATGATATCCTGGTATTCTGATGCTAAGAGCGCCCGTAGCTCACCAAACTTGTTCCTGATCGACCTAGCATTAAAAAGCATTGCATGGAGGGAGCCACCCCTGTTCTGACCGCCCCCTAGCACGACCTGTTTCCCGAACAGCCAGGGTTGTTGGGAGTTGAAGAGCCCCTCACTAACGAGGGGACAAACTCCGCAGGAGCCTGAGTCCCCTCCAACGTGGAAGGAGAGTCACTACCTGCTGTTGGAGGGTGACTAGCTGCTGGGGGAGGGTGACTAGCTGCTGGGGGAGGGTGACTAGCTGCTGGGGGAGGGTGACTAGCTGCTGGGGTAGGGGTACTAGCTGCTGGGAGAGAGAGTAAATTTGAATTAGATGAATTGTAAACCACAGCCATAAACCATTCAGCTTTAGTTTTGATGATAGTTATTTGACTTGGGGGGGCAGTGCCCCCATGGCGACAGGCCTGGGAACAACCTGTATAGTTTTAAGAGAGAGGCTGAGAAATTGTAAGCTAAAAATCATAATTTAACTGAAGCTTTAAAAGAAAAGTCGAATAGCATGTCCGAAAATGAATATACCAAAAACAAATCTAAATTATGTATTTATTAGTTGAGATAGCAGCAAAATCCAAATGACATTATATTTTGAAGGATTTTAAGTTTTATTTAATTCGGTTAATAAACTTCTACACATCTTCCATCATTAGTTATTATCTTATTATACAGTATGTTCAAATTCTTTGTGGAATATTTATTTGCTTCACCTATAATTTGCTGTATTGGGTTCTATAGATGACATAAAGTGATATAAAAGAAAAATCAATTTTGCCCTACTAGCGCAATTTTGAGAGAAACAAAATGGCTGCTAGTCAAACACATAAATGCTTATAACTTGAAAAATATACATCCAATTAAAAGACACTATAGAATAAAAATTATTCAAAATAAAAAAGTACATTAGAAAGTGCCCTTTTAATAATTATTTTCTCAATTTTAAATTTTATAAAAATTTACCTCGGTAAATTTCACAAATAAATCACATTTTCTAAATAAATGAAAAATTCTTTGATGACTGAAGTATATTACTTTGATAATAGTTAATAACCTTATATAATTTTGAATATTCAAACTATAATCTACAACAACACTAATCAATGAGAGAAATTATTGACATTTTATTACCACAATTGCAGAAACATATAATCAATACACTTCCAAAAAGATTCCTTTTCAAAAATTGTGAAGTGTTTGCTTTTATGAAATTTTGGTAAATTATTTCAATCTCTAATTAAAAGCTAATTGTCAAAAAGTGAAGTCATTTCTTTCTTGGTTTCCATACATAGCAGCAATGAATGAGACCTAATTCTTGCTCTTATAAATCCATCACAGGATTCTTGGGAATATACAGATGAGGCCGCATTGGTGACAAGTTTTATTGCCCTCTTGACACTGTGAATGAAGTGGATAATTGGGTAGACAGTTTTTTAACCCTAAGTGCATTGAGTTCAATGTTTGTGAGCGCCATAGTGAGGGGAGGTTCAGTCAGCATTTCTTTTGACCAGTAAATAATATCATCCCATGCATTTGCATTGAAATTTATCTCAGGAACCTTAAATTCTCTGATTTTGGACACATTTTCCATCTTTGTTCTAATGTTCATGATGAAATCAACTGCTCTGTTTCATTTTTGTTCTCATGTATCTGATAACATTGTTATCAGAACATTTTCGCAATGAGCAAAATATGCGTTTCTAGCAACGTAAGGCTTCACTACATTCTGAACATCCTTTGGAAGATGAAATCTTTTAATTGCTCCAAATATGTGATGTGGTCCATTCCATATATATGGTCTACTCTTGATATCGAACCAGCTTGGTCCATAATTTGTAACAATGAAGAAAATTATTGAATAAAGAGCCAATGAAGTAGTTTTCTCTGCAATGTATAGGTGGCAGACACGATTTGCTAATGTCAGCCATCAAGAATGGTTCAGTGGTTCAGGTTTTGTATTTTCCAAATCTTTTGGGACATTCCCACTTCTTATTGACACAATAATTTTGTACAAATACTGTTGATCTTGGCTAAGATCATCAATAACCTCTTCTGATATGTGTGTTAAATCAATGCCTTCTCTAATTGGTTTGAAATTGACTGCAGGCATCTTTTCACATTCTTTCAGTGCTACTGCAATTTTTCCAGTGAAACATGTTGGACCTTTTGTTTTACCATCAAAATGTTCAAATAAGTGTCGAAGGGGAAGTGCATTTGTATGCAGCATACAAATGTTTCATTGTAACAGTTTCTTTAGTTTTTCTTCTATGAGGTGGATGATCCCACCCTTGGCATATGTGTTGGTATTTGTACTGTCACATCCTATGAGACGAATGCTCTCATTAATAGCTTACTCTTGAAAGAAGGAGAACAAACTATCAGCTATATCTTGAGCTTTACTAGAAGAAGGAACTACATGGGTTAAATATTCATTTTCTGGCTCAGACACCAAAACATAGTGTTCCTCTCTAATGGAGTCTCCATACCATTTGTTTAATTTCTTCACCTTCACCAAAGTTTTGTCCTTTCTACCGTCAAAAAATTTAGCAGATAGCAGGATTAGCTTTACTCTCCATCACCAAACTTTTTCTCATTTTCTCTCTTTCCTGTCGGATTTTGTTCTTGTCAATCAAAAGCATACTATCTTCTTTAGTGATTGCTCCATAATCAACTAAAGCAGCTGAAGCCAAAGCAGCTGCTGCTCAATCTGAAATTCCAAATCTATCGGCTTCCATCACTACAGTAGGCAATGGAAGTCTCATTTGACCTTGTATGGCAACTGACTCATAGCCTGATTCACTCTGATGTGGGTCTAATTCATATTGTGTGGAAGTACTCTCTACATCTGAAAAATACTCTATTTTGGTTAAAATATGAGTCCTTCATTTCTCTTCTTCTTTTAACCATTCCTTCTTCTGTCTGCAATTTCCTAGACTGCATTTTTTGAATTCTTTTTGGCATGACCTTATCAATGCCCCCTATTTTCATTGTATGCATTGATTGCTGATCCTGTAAAACAGAAGCTCTTCTTTTGGTACCTTCAGTTCTCTTTGACAGGTGCATCTTATGTGAACATCTTCGCAGCTCTCAGGACAGCCAAAGTTTTGATGGGAGATAAAAGGGCATTTACAGGCACTGATATTGAATAATTCTTCCAAGGTGTCATTAAAATTTTCTCTCATTTTCACTACTTTTTGATCTACTAAGATCGTTTGCTTTGCTGATGAACTGCTTTAATTTGATATAAACTGATTTATCAGCTATTGCAGGAATTGAAGCTTTTCTCCAAATACAGAGTATATCTTCAGTAATTTTGTTGAAAATATCAGTTATGTGAAGTCACTGAAGTGGCTTCTTTTAAAAGAACATGTTATTGGCTAGTGATGTAGCGGATGTCATTTTTTTCACATCCGCGGATGTGAATGCGGATGTTTGATTTCGACATCCGCGGATGCGGATGTCTACATTTTCGTTATTTTTTAGGATATATTCGAGATTTGTTGTGTTTAACGTATATAATAAGTTATTATATAGAGAGAGCTGTAGCTATAATGTAGTATAATTGATTAATTGTACAATAATTGCTGTACTTTTCTCTAAACATATAAAATAATATCAAGCATCTAACTAATATAGAAATCAATTAGTGAATTCGTCTGCAAATAAATTCGTTATATTTTGCCGAGTTTCAGCCACAATTAGAAACCATAATTGTGTTACCAGGATGCGGGACGTGAACCCAACTCAAATGCACCACACCGACCTCTTTCCCCAACCTCCACCCTTATAGAAAGAGATCTTTAATTAGCTTGATAACTATTTATATTAAGTTTAAAGTTTTATTAGGCATATTTATAAATGAGTAATTAAAATAAAGTAAACTAAGATGTTCATCGTTTAATATTCAAACTTAATTATAGGAAGGTTATGCTTAAGGAACATTAATTTTTCTGTCTTTTCTGCTGCCAGTCTGTTTCTCTTTTCATCATATATTAATCCAGCACTGCTAAATAATCTCTCGCTTGGTACGTTTGTTGGAGGACAGGCTAAATGTTTCCTTGCAAGTTTACTCAAGTATGGATAGATATTCTGCGTATTTTTCCACCAACTAATAGGATTGTCACATGCAGCCAGGCATTTTTCTTGGTGATAGCTCTCGATCATTTTGACTACATCTTTTGACATTGCGTAGGTCTCGTCATTGCTGCTTGACTCAAGAAACTGAGAGACAGATTCTGTGATAGATTTGCTCGTTGAAGGTGTTGGTTCTGTCACTGAAACTTTTATTCTTTTGGTGGGTGGCGAAGCGACAGATTCAAGAGATTGAAGCTCTTCAACTGCTTTGCCAAGTGATGATTTAACTCGTTCTAATGTACTAGGTGAAAATAACTTAGCTTTGTAACGTGGATCTAAGTAGGTTGCAAGAGAGTAACTTCATACAAGAACATACATTGTAGTGGTTTCTTCACTCCCATTCAGTTGCTGTCTCTGTACAGGGGGTCTTGGTTCGCCCTTGTATGGAATATGTTTGATTGTGTGTGTGTTCATTCCAGGAAATACAGTATTATTAAAAAAAAATTTGCCCCTGTTGATTGTTTAAACATGGTAGTTTTACTCCAGGCTTTTGCTAGTTTTTTAAATATTTTTTTTTATGTAGGAAGGAGGGGTCAAGGGAAAATACCCACAAAAGTGCCCCTCCCATAGAAGAAGAAGAAGAAGAGCCAAAATTAAGGTCATGTTTTTCAGATGCCTAGAGGCACTGCGTTTGAAAGATGGGAGGTCATAGACAGGAGGAAAGATGAATTGAGGAAGATTGTTCCAGAGTTCACCAGTTGAGTAGATGAAAGACTGAAAATATCAATTAACCCTTGCATTAGGTAGTTGGACAGAAAAGGAATAAAAAGGTGTAGAAAGTCTGGTACTGCGTGCTCTCCTTTAAGGAGGAGGCATGCAGTTACAGAGTTCAGAAGAACAATGTTATAATAGCGATAGTAGAGAGAGAGAGACAACATTGTGGTGAAGAGAGGGAGAATGAAGACAATCAGTAAGAGGCAGGGAATTGATGAGATGAAAAGCCTTTGATTCCACCTGGTCAAGTACGGCTGCGTAGGTTGAGCCACCCCACACATGAAAAGCATATTCCATACAAGGGCGAACCAAGACCCCCTGTACAGAGACAGCAACTGAATGGGAGTGAAGAAACCATGGAGGCAGTACTGCACACCTAACCTCTTAGAAGCTGTTTTAGAAAGAGAGTATATGTGATTGTTCCAGGAAAGATAATGAGAAAAGGAAACACCAAAAATGTTAAGAGAAGAGGAAGGATCGAGTTGTGTGTTGTTGAAGGTAAGGGGATAGTTGTGTAGAAGATTCTGACGAGTAGACAGATGGAGGTACTAAGTTTTTGAGGCATCAAAAGCCACAAAGTTTTCTCTGCCCCAATCAGATATAGCAGAAAGATCAGAGGTCAGGTGTCCCATAACTGCCCCATGTGAATAATGAAGTGACTGCTGTGAGGAACACTTTGGGAAGTGGGTGGAGAAGTGAAGGAAATTAGAGATGAAGGCACAGATAGAAGGATAGAAACCGAAGGAGGGCAGTTTTGAAATTAAAGATTTGTGCCAGACTCAATCAAAAACTGATATGTCTAGCACAATGGCAAAAGTTTCACGAAAATTCTGAAAGGAGGATGACCAAGAATCGGAGAGAGATGCAAGAAGAGTGCCAGTAGAGCATCCTTTGCAGAATCCATACTGACGATCTGAAAGAAGATTGTGAGGAGAAAGGTGTTTAAGAATCTTCCTATTAAGGATAGATTCAAAAACTTTAGAAAGGTAAGAAATCAAAGCAATTGGATGATAGTTGGAGGGTTGAGAGTGGTCACTCTTCTTTGAGACAGGCTGAATGAAAGTGAACTTCCAGCAAGAAGGAAAAGTACCAGATGAGAGAGAAAGATGAAAGAGTTTGCCTAGGCAGGGTATCAGCACAGAAGCACAGTTTTTAAGAACAACATCAGGACCATATGCCTTCCTAGAGTTGAGCCCAAGTAGGGCAGAAAAAACATCTTTAGAGGAGATTCTAATTTCTGACATAATAAAGTCAAAGGAGGTGGAGGAAGAGCACCAGAATCATCCAGGGTTGAATTGTAAGCGAAGAGTTCAGCTTTTTCAGGAGAAGAGATGGCAACTTTGCCATCAGAATGGAAAAGAGGAAGTAAAGTTGTTGGAGGTTCTTAGCTAGATGCAAGGAGAATTAGAATTATAGATTTTCACATTTTTGTTGGATGAAGGAATTTTTGGCTAGTCAAAGAACAGATTTTGCACGATTCTGGGTAGAAATATAAGCTGAGTGAGAGTCAGAAGTTGGATAGTGATGATACCCTCTCTGTTACAGATAGCATTAGAACAAGTAAAGTTAAACCAACATTTTTTGAATTAATAGTAGGAATAGAATATGGAATGTATGCCTCCACGCCTGAGAGAATCACCTCTGTGATGTGCTCTGCACACTCAGAAGGACCCTGGCCATGGAAGCAGTAATCATTCCATGGTAAATCACAGAAGTACTGCCTAAGGCCCTCCCAATCAGCGGTGCTGAAGTGCCAAAGGCGCCTCTTAGGAGGATCCAAAGGCCAAATTGGAGCAACAGGAAACACATATAAGACTGGTCGGAGGAGCCCAACGGAGAAAAAAGTTTCACAGAGTAAGGAGGAGGATGAGGAGTAAGAGATAAATCCAGAATGTTGGGCTTATCTCCAAGGTGATCGGGGATACAAGTAGATTGCTATACAATCTGTTGTAGATCATTTAGGATCAAAAAGTTGAAAGCTAGTTGAAAGTGAGGTAGTCAAAGAATTTTGGATAGTCAGTTGAATTAGGAGGAACGTAAACAGTGCAGATGTATTTAGTTTGAGATTGGCATGTAAGTCATAGCCAGAGGGTATAGAATTTGGAAGATTAAAGTTCAGGAATACAAAACAAGTTAGGTCATTGCATACATATATTGCATGTAACATCCACCTTTGGAGTGAAACTGAGTATAGAGAAAGTAAGAGGGTACAGAAAAGGGGTTGCTGTCAGTCATCCCAGACACCCGAGTTTCAGTTTCAGTGAGGAAAAGATGAAAAAGTTTAGAATAGGAGAGGTGGTGGTCAACAGATTGAAAATTTAAGAAAAGGCCATGAATGTTGCAGAAGTTTAAGAAAAGTGAATCAGACAGAGGTCCAGAACATCTCAAATGGGTGGTAGCAGATCCAGCCCCACTGCCTGGGTCTGCATTCCCGATATCAGCCATGGGGAGGGACACTGAGGCTCTTTAAGTTGATGCCATTTTGTTTTAAATTTTGAAAAGATTATTTGTGTGTGTGTGTGATGCATATACAGTGCCCGCGAAAAGTATCCGATCACTCAAGAAAATACAATATTTTCCCTTGATATTCAGAGACACGTAATTCACTTTCTATTTGTTCTAGCGACATCTGGTAACTTTGAGGTTGCTCGCTGATATGAGAGCTATCCAACGCATTCTCAAATTAGTGTTCTGGTAGCCTTCGTTGCGGGTGGCTGTGTCTCAAATTTGTCAGATTTCACTGTTTGTGTAAATTTCTTGATATTTTTTTTTTTTTACAGAAAGTGGTGTAAATAAAATTTATATATAATGTGTGCTAAAAAACAACTTAAGAGTGATTGTCGAGGTGCTATTGTTGCTTTGCATGCATGTGGGAAATCACAGAGACAGATAGCTAAGGAATTAAACATATCCCAAAGTACCGTTAATTTATGGGTTTCACGGGCTAAGAACAATGGTGGCCTAACCACGCCAGTCCCTAAAAAACGATCTGGCAGACCGAGAAAAACAAATTCGCGAACAGACAAACTTATGAAACGTTTAGTATTGAAAAACCCAACAATAACTGCGAAAGAAATAAAATTTAATATGAATAATTTGTTATCTGGTGTTTCTGAACGAACTATCCAGGAGCGGCTCCAAAAAGAACTCGGACTACCATCTCGCCATGCTGCTAAGAAACCGTTCATTAATGAAAAAATGCGTAAAAAACGTGTCGCATTTTGTAAAAAATACATTCATTGGACTGTTGATGACTGGAAGAAGGTTTTATTTAGCGATGAGTCGACATTTTTGACATTCAGAAGTTGTCCAAAAAAGGTTCCGGCCTATTGGCTCAAATAGGATGGACCCTAAATACACCCTAAAGACAATGAAACACCCTCCAAGTGTGATGGTTTGGGGTTGTTTCGGTTACTATGGGCGTGGAAACTTATATTTTCTTCCGAAGAACACAACTATGAATGGTGCACGGTATTTAGCAATGCTACAGGATAAACTTCCAATGGCAATGGCAATCCAAAGGACAAAAACATACATGCATGATGGTGCACCATGTCACAGGGCCAAAATAGTGACAAAATGGATTACTGACAATAAATTTGATATTTTGGATTGGCCTGGTAATAGTCCAGATCTCAATCCGATAGAAAATCTGTGGCTAATAATAAAAAATAAGGTTGAATGCCACGACACTGGCTCAGTCGAAAAATTACAAGAGGCCATCAAAAAGGTATGGTGCAAGGAAATATCAGTGGAAGTTTGTCAAAACTTGATTAAATCCATGCCAAAACGTCTAGAACAAGTCATCCAAACCAAAGGACAGATGACAAAATACTAATATAAGGTTAGTATACATTTAAACATTGTTTTTTATGTAAAAAATACAAATTTCAAGGGTGATCGGATACTTTTCGCGGGCACTGTATATGTAGCGAGGAATAGGGAGAGACGTGTGTGTTTGAGAAGATGATGGACTGCTCACAGGGTAGATAAGACACGGAATAAAGATCAGCTAAGGAGGACAGTGACAGGAGAAACGGGAGTTCCAGCACTCCCAATTCTCTGTCTAATGTCCCTCCCGGAGTACTTCCCTGGTCAATTGGTGTCTACAATCTCTTCCTGAATAAATAATGGCATGTTTTCACTCTGTGAGCGAGGTTTATATAATGGAAGTAGAATGCAGTACATGACAATAGGTTTTTCAGTCTTTGAAAGTACAAAAATTATCATGACATTTACTTTATACACTCAGATCCCACTAATTCAACCCCTTTGGGGCTTTACCATTGTTGAAATACCCGAAGGGTCCCAATTATGGCAAAGTTCTAAAATTTATTGGATATTTTGACATTTCGTCGAAATATAGGGGTTTTCCCGGCAACTTCATTGGGTAATTTGACTATGAAGAAAATGCAAATGAATTTTGGAAACTTGGTGAAATAATGGGGATATTTTGTTGAGCAAGGGCTTCACACACCTTGCATTGAGGAAGCCCAATTGCAGCATCTTTAGACTGGATGCTTAAAGATAATTTTTAGTAAATAAATACTCGCGTATAAATGCATTAATTATGCTAAGAAGCAGGGCTGTGGAGTCGGAGTCAGAGTCGTGGAGCCGGTCAATTTTGAGTGGAGTCCGAGTCGGAAGTGCATAGTTGGATGGAGTCGGAGTCGGTGCAAATCCTTCAATTATAACCATAGCAGCCTAGGCCTAGGCCTAGCTCAATTTTATGAATAAAATAGATTTAACTTAATGTTTTAAATATATAATATAATATATAAATAATATATAATATATGACATATAAATATATAAATATAAATAATATATAAATATAGTTGCTTATAATTAATAAGGATTATAATTAATTAATTAACATAATTAATAATAAGGAAATTTAAAAATTTTGTACTAGCAACCCTAAATCTTTTTCAGATTTTTAGATTTCAGTTTGATAATTTTGATAAGCATCACTGAAAGAAGATTTAATGGAAGCGATCCTTTTTTTAAGAACAAATTCAGTTTAGGTTAGTACATTTTGTTATGGATGTTTATAATAATACAAAAACATCTTATTAATTTGCTAAACCAATAATAATCTTATTTTGTTTAAGTTTCAATCAGTTTGTATTTTGGGATTTATTGTAATTTTTGAATAAAGAGAAAAAAAGCCATTAAGGCATAGTTACAGCCACTAAGTAACCTGATAAGTCATGTGGTGGTGACGAAATGCCTTGTTTATGAATCTCCATTGGCCTAATAAAGCTAATCGTAATCAATTTGGCCTTAACATTCCATCAGAGTCGGAGTTGTAATTATACAAGTCAGATTTCTGGAGTCGGAGTCGGAATGTTAAAATTTTTGGAGTTGGAGTTGGCAAATTTTATCACTGACTCCACAGCCCTGCTAAGAAGTAGCTAAAAAAGTTGTTTTTCAGCACAAAATACGAATGGTAGATGGGTCCCTGGAGTGCAGGTTTGATAGTGTGTCTGGGTCAGATGTACCACATGGTGATTGCTGTGTAATTCAACTATTTTCACCAATCTTCTGAAGTTTGCCAGATATTTCAACACGGAAAAATAGCTGAATTATTGCAATAGCAGAAATATGGAGGGTCAGTTTAGCAGGGTCTGAGTGTACTTAATTTAAGATTCCTGAAAAACTAAGTTATACATATTTGAGATAGTGATTGAATAGAATCCTTATACATTATTCTTTCAATTTTAACTGCATAACATGTAGAAGGATGTACATATTCAATAAATTCTCAACCAATTATGATGTAAGTTCCATTGTATAGTCTCTATCCCCAAACAGATGTTTCCTCATTCCCAATTTCAGTAGAGACTGTTAATTATTGAACACTTTGTTTGTTACTGTTTGTGTGTAATGACCTTGCTTGTGTGCTTGCTTTAATACTTTGTACGAGGGGTGGTCAGAAAATAAGTTTACACAGCGTATAACTTCATAACTAAAGGACCTACATTGATTATGTTTGTATCAGGTGAATTCATTAATCATTGTTGGCAACATTGCACATCGATTCGGCTGCCATCTACCGTACATTGGTTATATGAGTCAGTTGAACATGGTGGCTTGACTGAAACAGTGCCCTGCCCTACGAAGCAGTCCAGGACGTTTAATGGCCGCGCATAAATGTTCCAGTGTTGAACCATATGCAGCTGCATTGATTGTTGTGCCTTTTTGCATGAAGTCTGTGAGTAAAATGCCTTTGTGGTCCCAAAGCACAGTAACTATCACTTTGCCAGCAGACCTCACAATCTTGAACTTCTTTGGTCGCTGGGACCCAGGGTGTTTCCATTCCATGCTGGCACATTTTGTTTACAGAGTACGGTAATGAACCCATGTCTCGTCTCCTGTGACAATGTGCTCGAGAAATTCTTGACCACTGACAGACTCGGAATATCATTGCAGAAATGACAGGGCACTGTTCTAGTCGATCCGCCATATTCAACTGACTCATATAACCAATGTACGGTAGATGGCAGCCAAATTGATGTGCAGGGTTGCCAACAATGATTAACGAATTCACCTGATACAAACATAATCAATGTAGGTCCTTTAGTTATGAAATTATACGCCGTGTAAACTTATTTTCTGATCACCCCTCGTATAAAAAAACAAAATTGTTAACTAAAATACAAAAATAAGTTTTCTATACTTAAATGTAGATATCATCAGTTCCTAACTCGAGTATTGAGTTAACTTATGGCAGTGATGAGCTACCTTTTCTGACCAAGGTCCAGATCATAAACTCAAAACATACTCGAGGACCAAATGTATATTTTGATCTTCATAACTGCATAATTAATAATAACTTGCCTGAAAGAAAACGTTTTGTGTGTGGAATTAGAAGTTAATTTCGTTTAATGGAAATTTTTTTTACAGTTTTTAGCATCATTTAGATTTAAAAGTTTGTGGATTTTCATGAAGATCAATGAGACATTTAGTGCTGTTTCTCTACTAATTTGTCAGTATAGTGTTTGAATATCCTAGAAACATGTTAAAAGCTTTGCTAGCTCATCAAGTTCATTAATGTGTGTTTATTAAGTTATCAAAATCAACATGAGGGGCACAAAAAATTCATGTGGCGGGCTGCAGGATGTTCATCACTGAGTCTTGGAGTATACAAAATATTCAAATTTCCATGGCTTTTAAAAAACAGGTGGGCAAAATCTTTCAAGACTTGAAAATCTCCAAAATTTCAAGACTTGAAAATCTCCAAAATTTCAAGACTTGAAAATCTCCAAAATTTCAAGATTTGAGAAAAAGAGAAAAATAATTTGCATGTCTGAATAAAAGTATGGGGCACCATAAGCTAGAGAACGTTATCAGGTGACTTGTTTAGAACTGTAATTTAAGTAAGAGCTTAACATTTCAAAAACTTTTCAGGGATACTATCGCGTCTACCGCGGAGATGGTACCTGCGGTGTAAACAAGATGGCTACCAGTGCCATAGTACCATAGGCTTAAATGGCTGGACATGGTAAGACAAGCCAAGTTTGAAGTCTTTTATTTATTTATATATATTATATATATATATATATATATATAGAGAGAGAGAGAGAGAGAGAGAGAGAGAGAGAGAGAGGGGGGGGGTTCCTCCTAAGGAGATGTAGTTTAATATTTGAGATGAAGGTAAAGACGTAGAATACTGAAGGCATGTTTAATTTAAGTCCAATCAACAATGTTTTGGGTTACCTCACCCATCATCAGGCTTATCAAAAAATAAACTAAGATTAATAACACAAAATCATAGTAAAATTAGATATAAATGGTTAAAAACCATTGAAAGATAAAAAATAAGTAAAAGAAAAATCATTATAAAATAAAATCAATAAAAGATAAAAACCCAGTAAAAGGCAAAAATCAGTGAGAGATAAAAAAATCAGTATAAACAAGTAAAAAAACAGAACTGTACCTATATCAGGCACATGACCAAAAAAAAAACTAGACAGGACAAGAAAAACAGTGCAGAAGGGAAACTTGGTTGGTTGTAAACTAATTAATATAGAGGGGGAAATAGCTAGAATAAAGATTAAGACTGGGGTTTAAATATTTTGCACAAAGGGATTCATAAATACCGAGGGAGGATAAACAGTTAAAAGACTTCAATATTTTAAAATTATCTAGAGTTACATCCACTTTGCAACTGCTGGAGTGATTCCTAATGGCAGAGAATTCCTTCTTGGAGAGAACTTTGCCAGTTCTATGGCTAATACCCATGTGTGAACAGAATCTAGCCTGCAGTGAACCGACAATGCTTCCAACATATGTCCCCTGTTAAATAAGTATACAACTGAATAGTTCATCACAGGGGGGATTCTGTCCTTACAATGAAAATATTTTACAAGGGTATTGCCATTAACAAATGCCACTTTAAAATCAGTATAAAAATTAAGAAGTTTTATTGTCATACTGATTTTAAAGTTTGCATTTGTTAATGGCAATACCCTTGTCAAATATTTTCATTGTAAGGACACAATCCCCCCTGCGATGAACTATTAGATTGTATACTTATTTAACAGGGGACATATGTTGGAAGCACTTTTGGTTCACTGTTCACACATGGGTATTAGCCATAGAACTGGCAAAGTTCTCTCCAAGAAGGAATTCTCTGCCATTAGGAATCACTCCATCAGTTGCAAAGTAGATGTAACTATAGATAATTTTAAAATATTGAAGTCTTTTAACTGTTTATCCTCCCTCCGTATTTATGAATCCCTTTGTATAAAATATTTAAACCCCAGTCTTAATCTTGATTCTAGCTGTTTCCCCCTCTTTATTAATTAGTTTACAACCAACCAAGTTTAACTTCTGCACTGTTTTTCTTGTCCTGTCTAGTTTTTTTAGGTCATGTGCCTGATATAGGTATGTTTCTGTGTTTTTACTTGTTTTTACTGATTTTTTATCTTTTACTGATTTTTTTTCTTTTACTGGTTTTTTATCTTTTATTGATTTTATTTTATAGTGATTTTTCTTTTACTTATTTTTTCTTTCAATGGTTTTTAACCATTTATATCTAATTTTACTGTGATTTTGTGTTGTTTATTAATTTTAGTTTATTTTTCGATGTACCTGATGATGGGTGAGGTAACCCTAAACGTTGTCAATTGGATTTAAATTAAAATGCCTTCAGTATTCTATGTCTTGATGTTCATCTTGAAATATATATTATATATATATATATATTTTCAAACTTCAAACTTTTATTCAAAAAAGAATACAAGTGACAGAGTTTTACAATTTTTAAATATTTAATATGACATTATGACATTTGTTATGACCCTCATCTGAACATGCACTTGGAAGCATGGAGGCTTTTTAAGCAAAATTAATGGCATTTACCTTATTTATTACATAAAAATAGTGAAAGTGGCAGGTAATAATAACAGCAATAATAATAAATACAATATAAAGTTTACAAAATGTTCCATGATTTTAAATTAACCCTTTTGCTCACGAATTATGACATAGGGTAAAAAAGAAATTTCCCTTTATGTGTGGTTATATAAGAATCAATATGGCTTATTTTTCAGCTACACAATTGTCTACCCAGTGAGTGAAAGGGTTAAATCATATATTGTGTACATTTAGTAGAAAATATTACATAAAACAGTGAAAATGGAAAATAATAATAGTAGTGACAACAAAGTAATAATAATAGCAGCAATAATTGTTGTAAATGTTGAATACTGAACAACCTTTATTGATAAAATAAATACAGTACTTTTACAATTTACAATGACATAAATAATTGTGAAACTGGACTATTTATTTTATTCCAAGTTTACAAATAATAATAATAATAATAATAATGTACAAAATTGATTACTATGATAAAAATGGCAGTAGTGAATTTGTACATCAGTAGGAGCTAATGAAGTACTTTTTTAGTGATGAAGCCTGCCTGATATACATGGAAATTCAATTCCATACATCTGCCCCTTTGAAAGAGTGCATTTCCTTTAGTTTCTATTGTACATTTAGGTTTGTGTATAAAATCACTGGCAGTCTGGTGTAACCAGACTTCCCAGTGATTGTGTGTGTTACAGACAAAGAGAAAATTAAAAAGCAAGTCCAAGGCTTTTCATGTATTTAAACACCACATCAGGCCTTTGTCTTTTTATTTTTCTTTGTGGGTGGTCAATAGGGTGTGTCACTTTTGGACTTTTTTTTTGAAAAGTTATGGTGCTTACCTCTTATATTGTGACAAATTGACCAAAAACCATGAATAAGCCAAAAAAAAGACAATCGGGTAATATTTAGGGTCCCCGCCCCCCATTTGAAAAATAAGCCCCCTATTCACACAAACAATGGTGATTTTTGGAAATATTTTTGGTGATAGTTTCCTTACTAATCGTATTTCAAAATTTTTGCTACCAAAATGTAGAGAATAATAATGCGCTTCAATCTGAATAGTTTTTATTAACCTTTGAGTTAAATTTATTAAAATTTTTTCTCTGTCTTTGGTCATTTTGATGCATTTTATAAGAGAAAAATGCTGCTGTTTTATATCTTTGGAAGATCTGAACTGCAATAAATTATTATCTTATATACTTTGGATGTCACCACCATCCATAGAGCATCATCCCAATGCAGCTCTGCAGCGATGGGCATTCAAAATGTAAATCAAAAAAGCAGATGGGCTTAAATGAGCAACACTTTTTTGGTTTAGAGATTCAACGTGGGAACAACTTTGTACATGTTTAGTAGATTAAAATTAGTAAATTTTGCAAAAAAAAAAAAAATGCTAACTATAGACAAAAATTTTTATTAATCTAAAAAAAATATGCAAAGCCCCCATCATTTTTTTTATTTTTTATTATGAAATACAAACACACAACAATTTTAATCAAATAGAAACAAAGTGCTATTCTTGAAATTATAATGAAAAATTGTAAATGAAATGAAATTATAAATGGAAAGAAATTACAAATTTGAGAGACCCTGTTTGGAAAACTTTGGGAAAACACGCCTATTTTCCTTTACAACTTGAAGCAATGCCTGAAATTCACCTTCATCCCTACATGAGCCATGAAAATCCTGCAAAAGTTTGATATCCCTTTCTGCAGTGTCATTAACAACCTTAGTTGAAGAGAGTATTCTCTTCATCCATTGAAAATCATTGTTGTTGTCCCATGTTACAGCTGGAGTCCTTATCCAATCTCCCATTGAACCAAGGACTTTGAATACAAACCATGAGTTTGGACCATCTAATTGCTGAATTTTAATTTGTTCTTTTAGGATGGGAAATATCAGCTTACCATGTTTGAATTCTGGTGGTTGATTGAAAGAGGAAAGTTTTTTGGCCACCTTGTCCTTTTCACTATGAGGTAAATCTCCAAAGAGAGAGAGGGTTAAAAGTTCTTCAGATAGGTACCAGTAATGACCTTTTAGAGTATTGAGGGCAGCTTCCACTACTTCTGTGTTAATCGTTTTGTACTGAACTAAGTTGTTGTATAGGAGGTCATTTTCAGGAGCCTCAAGTGGGTTGGTGACTGATAGCCAGTACTTGGAGTAGATCAGTGATGTAAACAAGCATACTCTTTCCAGCTTTTTTATTGTAACATTATCATATCTGGCTTGGTCTGAAAATGCTAACGGGTCATTCTCTGTCAGATCAACCAGTGCCTAACACCCTCATCTCTCAGATTTTGCTGAAATTTGGTTTATAGGGAGTTTGTGGGCCCTGAATCCATTTCTGAAATTATAAGGTCAATCCGACCAACGGTTCAAGAGATATGACCTCGGGAAATTTGAGGTCACTTGCGAGGTCACTAACATTTGGCGACCCATAACTTGGGTAATAATGGTCACAATTATATAAAAGTATATATATTTAGAATCAGAAAACGACAAGGAATCCAAATATGCAAGTTTTAGAACTCTAGGTTGAAAAATAAAAAAGTTACACTGTAACCAAAATTTGAGGTCACGATTTGACCTCTCGGGTATCAAATGAGAATTTTTTTTTTAAATGTAAAAAATGAAGGCATAGGCATTGGCTATTAGAATCAGCAAAAAAAAGTTTGTTTATGTTAGTATTTTTCATGTAACTAACATATAAGTGAACACCATATTCATAAGTTGTGCGTCAATTCTACCTATTTTTTCACACTTAAGCTCATAATTTGACCTATAGAAATTAAAATTACATTTTTTTATAGATATAAAAACAAAGGCAAAAAATGTAAAATTGTATTTCACTGCTAATCTACACTGGCAATAATAGTTATAATAGTGAAAGGGGAAGACCTACTTAGAGGATTCATGTGCTAGCCTAATACAATTTTTGCATGCTCGATGCTCTTATCAATTTCTTTTTGTGGAAAAATGTATTGAATTCTGCTGCCTCCTCTTAGGGTAGGACAACTCATTACAGTTAATATATGATGTCCTGGCACTGCACATGAATCCTTGTTTGATGGATAATAATATGCACTTGATCCTGATGACCCAGAGGGATGTAGAAAGTTCACAGTGAAATCATCAAACTCTTCACAATATTCCTCCACAATTCCATACCAAACTTGCATGTCATAAATGCAGCCAACATACTCTCCTGGTTTGACACATTTTAGGTTACCAAGCATTGCAGGTTCATTAGTAAAATGACTTTTCCTTATTCTTTTCTTTTCTCCAATGCCACTTGAAATGGGATACACCATCAGTTCTTCCTTGTTTAGGGGAACAAATCTATGATATTTCTGAGTTCCAGGAATAGCCCTACTATCCTTGAATCGATGTTCCAACCGTTCTTCTGCATCTTTCAAATCAGCTGTAGTTACAAAGAAAAAATTTATCTTCTTGCTCAAGTTTTCTTCACAAAACTGAAACATGTGTTCTGGTGTAAGAATTTGCCTCTCTGTAGTTCTCTGCAAACTGGCACGAGCAGTAGCTCTTTTCACTGTTCCTCCAATCCCATCACATGCATTTTTGCCATGGGATGTAGCAAAGAAGTGCCATTCACAAGACAGACCAAAATTCTCTTCATGGTAACAGAGATTTGTGAAGTTGTATCTGTTCTTATATTGGCCAGCACATCCATCTGAGAAATAGTGCACCTTCTTCAATTGTGGGCATCTGAATTTAACATATGTCATAAGCTTCAATATGAATGAGTAAACCATTATAGTGTTGTGTTTTAGTGATGCAGATAAGAAACAGACACTAAAATGGCTAAGATCCTGGTCTGCAGATGATCTATAATAGATGACAAAAGGGTGAACTGTACACTGTGAATTGTCCACTGTGAATTGTCCCAGTGAAACCCTTGGGCAGCATCCTGGACAATGAAAGAATAATTCTCAGAGAAATCACCTACTATAACTACCTCGCTCTGAGGTGGTAGTGTTTCTTTCAACTGCTTGAAGTACTGTGATTGTTGCTGAGCAACAAAGTGATGACGAACCATGCGGGATATTTTCATGCTTAGGGATGATAAGTATTCATGAAGTGGCTCCACCTTATCAACCATTGTACAACGGTCAACAGTCACCCATTGCTTGTAAGATATTTCATTTGGAGCTGATTTCACACTGTCAAGTAACTCAAGAAAATCCAGGACACCCTCTTCTCTTGGGCAATCATTGCAAAGTTGCATCATGCAAGTCTCTCTTTCTGTACTGCAGACACTGTAATCCATAAGATCCTTGTATGAAAGACCTCTTTCTCCCAATGCAGCCAGCTGCAATTTTGGATTTTGATGGTATGTGCAGACACAGACAGAATGAGTCCCACCACTACCGGCAAGCACACAATATGATGGCCGTAATTTTGCAAATGTGGAAAATCCTATTTTGGGATTCTTTTCATCATTTTTATATAGTTCAAACATCTCTCTTAAATTCCCGAGGACCAATCATTTTTGCACCTTCATTGCACCTTCAGCACTGATAACTTTCACGCAATCCTTTTGGCCAGGACACATACGACTAACCTCTTCTGACTCATAGAATCTTCTAACTATATCTTTGTGTTCTTCAGATATCACTTTTCCTTTGCTCATTAGTGGAATCTTCGGAAGGATTCCATGTTCTGATTTAAGTGAATGGCTTCTTTTCACCATGTATGTTGTAGTTTGAAAGAAACTAGCTGTTTTTTCAATTGTGTATGGTGAGAGTGTCAATATTTGTAGTTTGTGATGGTGACATTTGCTCTCCAGGAATGACTGTTTCAATTCATTCATTAATTTGTCTAGATGTTTTTCAGATTTAGTTTCAGGTTTTGAAGTATCACTTACCTCCTCGGTAATTTGAACACCATAACTGAGTTCTAGCCTCTCCTTCAGGTGTTTCTGAGCAGATGATAGCTTACCACGAGCCTTGCGCTTTTTCTGGCTTAATGACAGCCCTTCTGAAAAGAACAGAAAAAAAGGTTTCACACACCTGAATATTAGTAATTAAATATTAATTATAGTACCTTAAATGCTATATAATTGGCTATATAGTAGATCAAACAGACCTTGTAGTAAAGTATAAGTTATTATATTAATTTATTACTTACTTTTTTTAACTGGTGTTTGGTCCAGAAATGCTAGAACTGGTTCAACTGAAGTTGAAGGATTTTCCTTTATCAAGCAATCACTGTCATTTTCCAGATCTTGAATTGAAGAGATGTTACTCAAGCCACTGATAGTAGATGATTCATTTGAATCCTGCTCAGACTCGTTGTTTTCAGTGGTACTAAGTATAGTGGGGTTTTTCATTATCAGTGTCCAGCAGTTCACACACAACAATGAGTCTTTTTTCACTCTTCCAGCACATTTTTCAACAAGTACATCAGTCACTTTTCTAAGATTGATTGTTATGCGTTTCTTGTGTTTTTGAATAGGGTCCTGGCAGTATTTCGAGTGCCGAACCATTGTATTTTGATCTGTAAAGATATAGGATTTACAATTAGGTAATATATATTTTTTAGAAAATATATAGCTATACACACTTAATATTTTAGGCCTTGATAGTCTCTGAGGCTCATTAAAACACCATACCCACCAGCCACCCACAGTGCTGGCTGGAACTGTACTAACCTGTAGACAAGGAATTTTGCAACTATCTGTGTTGATTCTGCACTTAGACAAGTAGCAACATGTTTCAACAGGTTTGTTTAGGCTACATGTGAGCTTAGTCTTCCCCTTTCACTATTATAACTATTATTGCCAGTGTAGATTAGCAGTGAAATACAATTTTTATTAAATTCTTGGAGCTTGAGGTCAAATTGATAGCTAAGATATAAAAATTCCTTGAAATGACAAGCAATTTATAAATATGGTGTTCACTTATAAGTTAGTTACATGAAAAGTACCAACATAAACAAACTTTTTATGATTGTTTCTATTAGTCAAGAACTCTGACTTTGTTTTTTATATCTATAAAAAATGTAATTTTAATTTCTATAGGTCAAATTATGAGCTTAAGTGTGAAAAAATAGGTAGAATTGACGCACAACTTATGAATATGGTGTTCACTTATATGTTAGTTACATGAAAAATACTAACATAAACAAACTTTTTTTGCTGATTCTAATAGCCAATGCCTATGCCTTCATTTTTTACATTTAAAAAAAAAATTCTCATTTGATACCCCAGAGGTCAAATCGTGACCTCAAATTTTGGTTACAGTGTAACTTTTTATTTTTCAACCTAGAGTTCTAAAATGCATATTTGGATTCCTTGTCATTTTCTGATTCTAAATATATATACTTTTATATAATTATGACAATTATTACCCAAGTTATGGCTCGCCAAATGTTAGTAACCTCGCGAGTGACCTCAAATTGCCCGAGGTCATATCTCTTGAACCGTTGGTCGGATTGACCTTATAATTTCAGAAATGGATTCAGGGCTCACAAACTCCCTATAAACCAAATTTCAGCAAAATATGAGAGATGAGGGTGTTAATTTCAATTTTTTTTGGTTGATCTGACAGAGAATGACCCTAACATCTTATTCGTATACAACATGACAGCCATCCATCTGACACGATGGAGAGCTCCTGGCTGATTCAGTGTATTCCTCTGGCAGGAATTTCTCCTAAAACGAGCATAGTTGTTTCAGCTACCTCTTTATAATCATCCCTGGGAAAGCTCTGGTTATCTTTGAGCAAATCTGTCATAAAAACTATGACGCATTTTTTCAGGTCCTTGAGATGTCTGTCATTGATAGATAGCTGTTTGAAGGGTTGCTTAGTATCTAGCTTCTCCCATATAACATCTCTGAAGGTCTTGAAAGATTCGTTTTCAGGTGAAGTAGATTTTCCAAATACCTTTAGATACACTACTGACAAAACTCGTTCTGCCATATGGTGGCGACAAGCGAGCCATAATAATTTTTTTCCAAAGAGGTCTTCCAGTACTTTACAAGCCCCTTTTATCCAGCCAGTGTTGGATGAAGTAGTATCGAATACCATTCCGTAAACCTTATCCTGTAATTTCCATTCTTGGATTGTGCTAAAAACAGTACAAGCTTGTGTCGATCCAGTTGAGACACCGATATTGGGTATCGAGAGAAGTTTCTCAACATTCTCTCCTGATATAAGTATTGCCAATTGATCCTGCTTTCCTCCTGAAACATTCAGTATCATTTTGCTGTCCCAGTGGACTACACAATATTGAGGTGGGTTGAACGACTCTTTAATAATGTCAGCAGTAGCTTTCCTCGACTTCTTCGCAGCTCGCGCAGAAGTACTTTTCGATAATGACATCTCTTTTAAATCTAGCCCACATTCAGCTGCTACCACAGATGCTAATGTTGAGCATTGTCTGAATGATAGTCCTAAATGATCAGCTGTATTAGATATTAATGTTGACTATAGTAACTTAGGACGTTTTGATAGGCCTGGGCTCGGAGTAAAATCATCTTCACCATTACTTGAGTCCACTATCTCACCTTCAGATGATTCAAGTTTGTGTCTCTCTTCTTCTAATGCCTTTCGCTCTTTTTCTTTCAATTTTCTTTGTTCTTCACCTTCTATTCTAGCAGTCTTTTTGATCAGTTTGGCTACATAAGCTTTATTGATTGGACCCAGAGAATATATTCTAGCACTTTGCTGATCTTCCAAAAAGCGAAGATCCTCATTCTTCTGTTGTATAGTTCTCAATGTATCATTTTGGATCTCATTACATACATTTTCAGTTGATATATCAAATACGTTATCTAAATGAGGAAGAAAAGATGTTTTTTGGGTTTCATAACATTTCTTCTTTATATTTTTACCCAACTTCTCATGCTCTTTTATCAAATCCCACAATATTTTTTTGGGTCCTTTCTGCTTTCTAACAGATTTTGATGGTATGCCAGCCATAATCCACACCTTTTCTACCTTATCAAAATATTTTCTTCCTTTGACACATTGTCGCTTTTCATTTGATCTCTTCTCAAGAAGAAAAAGTGACTGAGAACTTCACTATTCGTTGGAAGCATGCTTCCTTCTCTTGCGCATATGTCTTCCACTAACTTTCCCAATAAAGAATCATATTTTCTTAGGTCTGTTCTTAATATTGGCTTACTGTTAGCCATTACTATTTACTAATTTTAATAAGCTATGAAATCAAGCAAATCTATAATAGAATTCTGAGAGAAAAGCAAATTTATCATACATTTGGTTATATTTGCATACTTTTTGTAGATAAAACCTGGAAATACTGTAAATAAATGTTATAGAAATGAAAATGGGGGGGAAAAATTTCATAAGGTCCACTCAAATATCAGCACCATATACAGCTAAAATAGTTTTAAAACATTCACAATAAGAGGATACCGTTATTCTCTACATTTTGGTAGCAAAATTTTTTAAATACGATGATTAGTAAGGAAACTATGACCAAAGATATCTCAAAAAATCACCATTTTTTGTGTGAATAGGGAGCTTATTTTTCAAGTGGGGGGCAGGAACCCTAAATATTACCCGATTGTCTTTTTTTTGGTTTATTCATGGTTTTGGGTCAATTTGTCACAATATAAGAGATAAGCACCATAACTTTTCAAAAAAAGTCCAAAAGTGACACACCCAAGTGGGCAACACATTACTTTTACGTTTGATTGTGAAGTTCAGCCCATTTATTTTACACACACATATACATACATGTAAAGATGTTTATATTTAAATGTTTATTCGTGGCAGGGTGTTATATTTGGTTCTTTCAGAAAATTAATTTTGTGGTACTACTACTTTTGAAATAACTATTAATTGACGTTTTTTATGAAATGTTGATAACTGTTCTTGGGAAATTGGTTCATTATTTACGGTTCTACAATTTGTTTTGCGTAGTTATTTTAAAGATTTTTTATTCTGTAGATTTTTCTGTTCACAAGTTTCCATATAATTTGTGGGTTCCAAGAATAAATTATTTTAGGAAGTATTTTAGATGTTTCATTGAACCCCTTTTATCCATTGACTGTTGTCTCAAGGTTGTTCCGAAGTAAATTTTATGATATTGTTTATTTGGAGGAACAATTAATTTTGAACAATTTTTGCAAACATTCATAAAGGACAGTTGCTATTAAGAAGAAACCATAATTAATTTATTCCAAATGATGTAGCACAAAAGTCAAATGAGTTTTTTGAGATGATCTTTCAGATGATAATGTGTTAACTGGATCCCTTAATTGATAAAAGTAAGCAAGATTTGTACTTTAGAAGAAATACTTATCTTTTTGAAATTTTCATTTTAGCACCATTCATACCAAGAAAAACCAACAATTAATTTTTTTTCTGTTTGAATTTCTTATCACAGATCTATTCGAATAGTCACGCATGAACTAGCCTTTGAGTGCTGAATTAATCTTTCACCTTAAGTGATACAAATATTTGAGAAATAGATAATGTACTCTTTTACAATACGAGATGAATTCTCTGGAAATTCAGCTGAAAATTATGGTAGTCACATTAATTATTATTGGAAATAACAATATGATGTTGCGATAAAAGAGTTTGAAGTTTAGATATGAAAAAAGTATTAAATTCTCTTTTCATACTTAAAAGTTAGGATTATTTGTACTGTACTAAGAATATACACCGTGCAACCAAAAGTATTGCTATTGGGACACTCTAAATAAAGCTCAAGGTGTATTTAATAGGGTGTTGACCCGCTTACAGAATCAATTCCCGCAGGGACTTTCCACCAATGTTTTATTGGTTTCAGGAGGGATGTTGCACCATTCTTCCCAAGTAAAGTTTCCTGTGAAATGAGAGAAGTTAGTCTCTACCATTTGTTTCTGATGCACCTTAGTAGTTCATTCCAGAGGTGTTCTGTCGGGTTGAAATCATAGCTGAGAGCAAGTTATTTTTTTTTAATGCAGGAAGGGGGGCCAAAGGCGAATGCCCGCAAAAGCGATCCCCCCATAGAAGATGAGAGCCAAAATCAAGGTCTAGTGCATTCGAGATGCTTAGACACACTGCGTTTGAAAGATTGATAAAGATTGTTCCAGAGTTGACCAGTTGAGTAGCTGAAAGAGTGAAAATACTGATTAACCCTTGTATTAGAGAGCTGGACAGAAAAGGAATGAGAAAGTGTTGAAAGTGTGGTGCTGCATGCTCTCCTTAAAGGAGGAGGCATGCAGTTAGAGAGAGTTCAAAAGAGCAGTGTCCGTTAAAGAGAGAGAGAAGCAACATTGCGGCGAAGAGAGAGAGATTGAAGACAGTGAGTGAGAGGTAGGAAATCGATGAGACAAAAAGCCTTTGATTCCACCCAGTCAAGTATGGCTCTGTGGGTTGAGCCACCCCATACACGAGAAGAGTACTCCATACAGGGTCGGCCTTGTATTTGTGTCAATTGTGCGTCCCTGACACATGGTTCCTCCTGTTCAAATCCTCCCCGCTACGCCAACTGTGGAGAAGATCACGCCGCCGCCTCTTCTTCCTGTCCGACTTACCTATTCGAGCGTGAAGTCCTGTCGGTCCGAGAATCTGACAGTCAGTTTTCAGGAAACGAGGGCCCGCGTCAGGTCCTGATTCGCACGCCCAGGCCTCTCCTTTGCCCAAACACCGCTCTTCCCGCCCTACAACCCACCGTTCGCCCCAGACTTCGACCACCTCTGTACCGTCCTCTTCCACACCCAATTATCCTAGGCCTGATCAGGTCTCAACCACCCGTCCCCCTATCCCGTCCTCTACCTTCTCGTCGTCTCCACCCCCTCTTTACACTTCCTCCAACCCGTCCCCCCAAAACTTCCAATTCCACTGTCCCCATCTGCTCCACCTCAGTTGCAACTAACCCACTTACCCTCCTGAAACCATTGCTGAAATTTCAGCATACATATCGAAAACCGCTCCCTCTTCTGGTCTTTCCTCGCCCCCGCGCTCTTCCGTTAAACGACCCATCGCCAGCCCTCCTCCACCAGTTTTCTTCCTCCTACCCTCGTATCCCTTCCGCCTTCAGAAGGTGTTTCCCTTCGCGACCGTCCCCATCCCTCCTCTATTCCTGATGGTGGTCATGCGGCCTCTGAAATTCAAATTCAAGCCGACATCCACCCTACCCCTCCTTCCACCACCACCCCGCTCCCTCATTAACCTCCCGATGCCCTTGGCATCTTCACCTCCACCCCGGAAACCGGATTTACCTCTGTCCGCTTTGAACACCTTTTCTTTTCCGCCCCGCTCCCTCCTTGACCTCCGGATGCCCCAGCATATTCCCCTCCACCCCAATCTCAGAAGTTAGATTCACCCCGCCCTGCTTCCTCCCCCCATTCTCGCATTCCCCGACCCTCGCGAAAACTAAGCCCCCTCCGTCCCCTTTCATCCGTTCCTCAATCACCCCTTCTTCAACCCCCCCTCCCCCAGCTTGTCTTTCTGGTCATGTCCCTAAATCTCGCCCGATTACGTCTCTCGCTCCCCCTGTATTCTGCTCTTGATGGCAGCTATCCTTCATTGGAATTGCCGAGGCCTTCCTCTTTATCCAAGATTTGAACCCAGTGTGCGTCTGCCTTCAGGAGACCCAACTTGGGGTTCGCCCCTTGCGCCCGCTGCGAAAGTTTTCGTCATATCTCTCACCCCCTCCGTCTGATGCTGATGCTGTCCCCCGTGGGGACAGCCGTTTTCATCCGTTCTGATGCGCCATCTACTCCCCTTCCCCTCAACACTCTTCTCCAGGCAGTAGCGGCCCAGGTTTTCCTGGACCGTGTATATTCAGTTTGCCCTTTGTATCTCCCCCCGTCACAGGAACTTTCTGTTGACGATCTTTCCGTTCTCCTCCTGCAGCTTCCTCCCCCTTTCCTCCTCCTGGGAGATTTCAATGTGCGCCATCCTCTGTGGGGTGATACTGTCACCAACCAGCGGGGTGGTATTGTGGTTTCCCTTCTTTCAACTACTATTGTTTGTCTTCTCAACACCGGCCAACCCACAGCTTTTCACCTCCAGACCCGTACATTTTCCTCCATCGATCTTTCGCTTACTTCTCCCTCCGCCTTCCTTGACTTCTCTTGGTCTGTCACTCCAGACCTTTATGGTAGCGATCATTTCCCCCTCCTCCTCCGTACGTCCCGGACTCCCAGCTCCTCTGCTCTTCCTACCCGATGGTCACTCGCTAAAGCTCACTGACCTCTTTTCTACTCCAAAACCTCAAACCTCTTCAGCTTTGAGCAACTTCCCGACTGTTGATGCTGCCTCCACCTACCTCACAGATTATATCACCTGTGCCGCTCTGTCCTCCATTCCCAAATCTACATTTCTCCGCACCCCTGCCCCTTCGGTTCCATGGTGGACCCCGACATGCACTCTGGCTGTTCAGGCTAAGAAGTCGGCCTTTCGCCGTCTTCAACGTAATCCATCCCTAACAAATTCAATAGCCTTTAAACGTGCGCGAGCTCAGGCCCGTCGCACAGTCCGTGAAGCCCGCGGCTTTTCTTGGCAGACTTGCGTCTCTCACCTCCCGCACCCCTTTCTCCCGAATCTGGAACAAGGTTCGGAAAATTGCCGGAAAATCCTCTTCTCATCCTCCTCCTGTCCTCACGATAGACGGACGCCCAGTATCCTCTCCTACTGCAGTGGCCTCGACCTCGGCCTCGACCATAGCCTCAATCTCCCGACACGACCACCGTGATCCTGCCTTCCTCCAACGTAAGGCTTTGCTTGTTCGCTCCCCTTACCTTTTTCAGACTCCTAATAATTTCCCCAATAACCGCCTTTTTTCTATGTTGGAGCTGAGATCGGCGTTAGCTTCTTGCGGCAACTCTGCACCCGGCCCTGACGGCATTCATTTCGAAATGCTTCGTTACCTACACCCTTCGGCTTACTTCTTTCTCCTCACATTCTACAATCAGATCTGGGTAGGGGGCACCTTCCCTTCCTGTTGGAGGGAAGCAGTGGTGCTCCCCTTCCCTAAACCCGGTAAGGAACTGACATCTCCCCTCAACTACCGTCCAATAACCATCACTAACTGCCTCTCAAAACTTTTAGAGAAGATGGTTTCTCGGCGATTGATGTGGCACCTAGAACGCCACAATTTACATTCCCCTACACAGACCGGTTTTCGCAGGGACCGTAGCACCATTGACATCTTAGTTCAGTTGGAAACTGCGGTCCGTGTCTCATTTGCAGAGCGACGTCATTTTTATGCACTCTCTTTTGATTTGGAGAAACCGGATGACACCACCTGGTGGTGGTGGATCTGCCTTAAACTTCACTTTCTGGGCTTCCGAGGTTTCCTCCCTTCCTTTATCTCCAACTTTCTGGGCTTCCCGTTCCTTTCGAGTTCAGGTGGGTACCTCCCTCTCCTGTGCATTCGCAGGAGGAGGGAGTCCCCCAGGGCAGCGTCGTTTGCTTCGCTTTGGCGATCGACGACGTGGTGACGGCTCTGCCCCCGGGGGTTACGGCCACCCTTTATGTAGACGACCTTGCCATATATTGCTCCGGCTCTCGATCTGCCTTCCTTGAACGTATCCTCCAGCGGGTCTTAGATTCGGTTTCCAAATGGTCCATGGACCACGAGTTCCGATTTTCCCCATCGAAAATGGTGGCAATGAACTTTCACCGACGCCGTCGCTGCACTGCCGTTCCTTCTCTCTCTATGGATCACCAGTCCCCGTTGTGCCCGAAACTAGATTGTTGGGTCTCCTCCTCGATTCCCACTTCTGGATCCCCCACTTAGTCTCTGAAGGCTTCGTGCCTTCAGACTTGTACCCTTCTCAAGTTTCTCATACTGACTGGGGTGCTGATCGCCATACTCTTTGGCGGCTCTACCACTCCCTGGTCCAAAGTAAGTTGGATTATGGCTGTCAGGCCTATTCCTCCGCTCCTGCCTCTGTTCTGCGCATGCTGGACCTGATTCGCTCCTTGGGTATGCGCATCAGCACTGGCGCATTCCGATCTTCTCCAATCGTTAGTCTGTATGCAGAGAGAGGCCATCTCCCGTTGGATGCCTATCGTACCTTGGAAGGTCTCAAATACCTCTGTGTTCGGCAGTTTCTCCCACCCCGGTCTTCCAATCCCTCTATGGCCCTTCCACTGTGGCATACTTTGACCGTCATCCCCACTTGATCCGACCGTTTGGTCTCCGAATGACCCCGTCCTGTCTTCTCTAGGGGTGGAGGGGCAAGTGCTCTCCTTTCTCCCCCCCCCCGTGGACCATTTCTCCTCTCCGTATCTGCTCCCTCCTTTGTACTGTACCAAAGTCCCAGTTCCACCCATCCGCCCTTCGACAACTATTCCTATCCCATTCCTCTTCCCATGCTGACTCTATCCCAGTGTTCACTGGCGGCTCTCGCTCTCCACTTGGAGTGGGATGCGCGGCCGTCTTCCCATCAGAAATTAAATCATTATCCCAACCCCCCAGCGGCTTCCATCTTTACAGCGGAACTGTCGGCTATTCTTTTGGCCCTTCGGTTCCTTTCTCAGTTCCCCTCTACATCGTTTATTATTTATTCTGACTCCCGTAGCGCTCTTGAGGCCCTGTCCTCTCTTGTCTCTCCGCACCCACTGGTGCGACAGATCCAGGAGTAGCTGGTCCTTCTTTCATCATGCCGTAAGGTAGTCGCCTTTTGTTGGGTACCTTCGCACGTTGGTGTTCTGGGCAACGAACGCGCGGACGCCGCGGCGAGGGAGGTGTCCTCCCTGCCTTTCGACCCTAACACGCCTCTCCCGGCGTCGGACTTTACGAGGGTTTTCCGGGAGGCACTCCTTCGGCGGTGGCAGCACCAGTGGAAGGATATATCCGGGAATTCCTTGAGGGCGTTGAAGCCCACGATTCGACGGTAGCTTTCCTCCTGTCAGACCGTCGGTTGGAAACCGCTCTGATGCGTCTACGCATCGGTCATACTCGCCTCATGCATGGGCGTTCTATGACGAGAGATGTTGCCCCCTTCTGCCCATGCGGCATTCCTCTCTGTTTCACTTTTGCTTTTGGTTTGTCTTGCCTTTGCCGTTGCCCGCTCCCAGTTCCTTCCTTTTTTCCCTTCAGGCTGCACTCTTACTCTTACTCTATTGTTGGGTGACTACTTCAGTACCAAAGGACCCGCTTTTCTCTCTTCTCCGTCAAACTAGCCTTCTACTCTCTATTTAATATGACTTTGGTGACTGGGTGTAATTTCTTCCTCCCTTTGCTGATCGTGGTGTCTACTTTTCTCTCTCTCACGACTTTTCCTTTTCATAGTCCCCCTTACCGCATCTCCTTGTGTTCTCTCTCTACTTTAGTTTCGGCGCGTTATGACCTTAGCAGTTGAATCGCCGGTGAAGCACTGCTATTCATTCATTCATTCATACAAGGGCGGACAAGACCCCTATACAGAGAGAGCAACTGAGCGGGGTGAAAAAACCGCGAAGGCGGTACAGCACACCTACCCTCTTCGAAGCTGTTTCGGAAAGAGAGTATATGTGATCTTTTCAGGAAAGATCATGAGAAAAGAAAACGCAAAGAATGTTAAGAGAAGAGGAAGGATTGAGTTGTGTGTTGTTGAAGGAAAGGGGATAGTAGTGTGGAAGATTGTGACAAGTAGAAAGATGAAGGAACTGAGCTTTAGAGGCATTGAAAGCCACAAGGTTTTCTCTGCCCCAATCAGAGATAGTAGAGAGAGAAGCGGTCAGGTGTCCCATAGCCGTCCTACGCGAATCACAGAATGCCTGTTGAGAGGGACGCTTTGGGAAGCGGGTGAAGTGAAGAGTGGAATCGGGCCTCACCCATCCGTTCCCCTATCCCGTCCTCTATAACGACCTTTCGTTGTCTTCATCCCCCATGTTCTCCTTTCCACCCGCCCGTCCCCCAAGAACTTCCAATTCTACTGCCCCCATCCGCTCCACCTCAGTAGCATCTAGTCTGTTTACCCGCCCTCCCGAAACCATTGCTGACATTTCAGCATATATCTCAAAAACCGCTCGCTCTTCTGTTGAACGACCCACCGCCAGCCCCGGCGTTTAGGTTCCCCTGTTAAGCTTTCTTGCTCAGGTACCCCGTCTCCTCGTCCTCTCAATCCCTCTTCCACCATTTCTCTTCCTCCCGCCCCCAGTGATCCCTCTTGTTTTGCCGGCTTCTCGGAGTTACCCCACTTCCCTTCGCGACCGTCCTCTTCCTTCCTTCCTTCCTTCCATTCCTGATGATAGTCATGCGGCTTCCAAAATTCAAGTTCAAGCCGACATCCACCCTCCCCCTCTTCTCCATCGCCCTGCTCCCTCCTTAACCCCCCGATGCCTCCGGCATTTTCTCCTCCAACCCCACCCCGCTTCATACCCTATCTCGCTTTCCCCTCCCCCGAAAACTAAACCCCCTCCATCGCCTTTCATCCGTTTTTCGACCACCCCTTCCTTAACCCGCCCCCTAGTTTTGTCTGCTCGCTCTTCTAGTCACTTCTAAGTCTCGCCCGATTACGTCTCTCGCTCCCCGTGTATTCCGCTCTTGATGGCTGCTCGGCGTTAGCTTCTTGCGGTAACTCTGCTCCCGGCTCCGACGGCATTCATTTTGATATGCTGCACTACCTACACCCTTGAATTTTTTTCTTTCTCCTCACCCTCTATAATTGGATTTGGCGGAGAGCACCTTCCCATCCTTTTGGAGGGAAGCAGTGATGCTCCCTTTTCCTAAGCCCGGTAAGGACCCGACATCTCCCCTTAACTACCGTCCAGTAGCCCTCACTAGCTGCCTCTCAAAACTTCTTGAGAAGATGGTTTCTTGGCGCCTGATGTCGCACCTCGAACGCCACCATTTGCTTTCTCCCACACAGACCAGTTTTCGTAGGGGCCGTAGCACCACTGACATCTTGGTGCAACTGGAGACTGCGGTCTGTGTTCATTTGCAGAGCGACGTTACCTCTATGCAGTTTTCTTTGATTTGGAGAAGGCATATGACACTATCTGGCGGTGGTGGATCTGCGGAAAACTGTCTCTTGAGTTTCCGAGGCTTCCTCCCGTCCTTCACCTCTTCGCAAGAGGAAGGGGTTCCCCAGGGCAGCGTACCGAGTGTCTTCTGTTTCGTTTTGGCGATTGATGACGTGGTGACGACTCTGCCCTCTGGGAGTACAGCCACACACTATGTTGACGATCTTGCCATATATTGCTCCAGTTCCCAATCCACCTTTTTTGAACGTCTCCTCCAGCGAGCCCTGGATTCGGTCTTCAGATGGGCCACAGATCACGGGTTTCGTTTTTCCCGCTCGAAGACGGTGGTGGTACATTTTTGTCACCGCCGCCGCTGCACTACCATCTCTCCCTCTTCTCTCTATGGCTCACCGCTCCCGTAGTCCCTGAAACTAGATTTTTGGGTCTCCTTGATTCCCGCCTCTCCTGGATTCCCCACCTGAAGTCTCTGAAGACTTCATGCCTTCAGACGTATGCCCTTCTCAAATTTCTTTCCCATACCGATTGGGGTGCTGACCGCCATAACCTTTGGCGGCTCTACCACTCCCTTGTCCAAAGTAAGGTGGATTATGGCTGTCAGGACTATTCCTGCGCATGCTGGAGCCTATCCGTTCCCTGGGTGTACGCATTAGCACCGGCGTATTCCGATCCTTTCCTATTGTCAGCCTTTATGCCTTTTTCCCGCTGGATGTCCACCGTACCTTAGAGGGTTTAAAGTACTTCTTTTGCGTCCAGCAGTTTTCTTTCAACACAGTTTACCAATTCCTCTTCGGCCCTTACGCTTCGGACTGCTTTCACCGTCGCCCCCATCTGGTTCGACCGTACAGTCTACGGATGGCTCACGTCCTGCCTTCTCTGTGGGTGGAAGGGCGAGTTCTTCCCTCTACCTTCCCCTCCGAATCTGCTCTTTCCTCTCTACTATCCCAAAGTTACAGTTCCACCCTTCTGCTCCCCTTCAATTATTTCTATCACACTCCTCTTCCCATTCTGGTTCTGCCCCCGTGTTCATCGACGGCTCTCGCTCGCTACTTGGAGTGGGTTGTGCGCAGCCTTTCCGTCGGTAGTCCAATCGTTATCCCTTCCCATAGTGGCTTCCATTTTCACGGCGGAACTCTCGACTGTTCTCTTGGCCTTTCGATTCCTCTCTCAACTCTGATTTACGTCTTTCACCATCTACTCCGACTCTCGCACAACTGCGTATTGGTCACACTCGCTTTACGCATGGTCATCTTATGACGTGGGGCCTTGCCCCTTTTTCCCCTTACGGTATTCCTCTTTCCTTCTCACACACAGGAGGAGATTGTAGACTCCAGTCGACCAGAGAAGTACTCCAGGGGTGGACGTTAGGCAGGAGATAGGGAGTGCTGGAACTCCTGTTTCTCCTGTCACTGTCCTCTTCAGCTGATCTTTTTCTCTCATCTACCCTGTGAGCAGTCCAGCATGCTCTCAAACACACACTTCTCCATCTATTCTTCACTACATATACACTCATTTAACACTACACAATCTTTTCAAAATTTATAAAAAATAAAAGTGCATTGTTGAGCTTTGAGATCTTGATTTTGGCTCTTTCTTATAAAGGGGGGCATTTTTGCAGGCACACGCCCTTGGCCCCACCTTTCTACATTAAAAAAAAATTACTTTTAGTTTCCCCTGCCTATGTTGCCGCCCGTTCCCAGTTTCTCCCTTTCTCCCATTCAGGCTCCACTCTTACTTCAACTCATTTGTTAGGTGACTATAAAAACTACATAAGGTTATGGTTGATTGCTGTCACCCTCATCCGTTGGAAATTTTCAGCAGATATTGTTGGAGAGTTGATAACAAAAAACCCACGTCTTTTCGTTTAAAAGTTGTGTTTGGGGAGGTCTTCAAAAGACCTTGTTAAGTAGTGTTTTTATTTTGGTTAATGTTTAATTTATATGCCTTCGGTATTCAGCGCTGCCAAATGGTAAATAAGGAAATTGTCATACCTTATTATTTCGTTGGGCCTCGCTTCTGGTTGTTGGGCGCGCGGCTCTCTCTCGATGTAGGTGATGGGGTTACGCGACGAGTTTATTCGGTTTAAATAATATAGGCAACACTATACTTAAATACCTGAATGAATAGGCTTAGCCTTTTGTGTTATTAGTTTTATATTAGTAGGCATTCACTCAGAGTTTATAGAAAGATTAAGCACTTCTTCTTTGCCTAAGGCAACGCTCGGAACTAAGCAGCCCTGAGATGAGCTAATATGTTTCTTTTGTCTTTTTAAAAATTTGCTGACTTTACAAAGGCCCCAGACGTCTAATTTTTGTTTTTTCATTATTTCTTCTCGAAATAATTTTCATGAGTAATACGTTTTACTTATGTGGACCCAATGCCAACATACTGGGTTCTATATATGGCAATTATTTTCATTCCCAATAGGCTATGTCGCCAATCCCGAGGCAATTTTGTAGTTATTTAATTCAATAAATTAATGATTTGTATTTAATTAAGAAATAAAAGTACCACATACGATACCATGTTGTAGGCATGTATAGTTTTTCCATTGTGACTGTACGCCTATATCGAAGGACATACTTTCCTCGTTTCTCCGCCAGACTGGGCTCCTACTCTCTATTTAATGTAACTGGTATAATTTCTTCCTCTCTTTGCTGTTTGTACTGCCTTCTTTCTCTTTTATTACTTCTTCTAAGGTATTTAGGTCTGAGCCTTGTCCTCTTCATTTTATAACGAACCTTTGTTTACCAAAAAAAAAAACCAACTAGAAAAGGGCATCGTAGGGTCCAACCGGTCTGTTGCTGTTTGGTGTTATTTGCATATTCCTTTGTAATTAGCTGATTTTCATTTGTCAGTAAATTTGGTACGCTTCTGCATCAAGAAAATGGTAGGGTATCAATAAAATAATTTGAATTTGACAAGTGAAATAAATGAGTATAGTCTGGAAGCCGTGGGGTGGAACCCAAAATTTTTGGTTAGAGTTTTTTCTCTGTTGATTACACTAGGCAACAAATTTCAACTTTTTTTTTTGTTACAGACACGTGAACTACTGATTCCTACTAAAGCGCTGATGCTGATTTCAGATCTGATATCAAAATTTCTCTATCACGTCCAGATTTTGTGTAACGGAAAACCCCTATTTTTCATTTTTTTTCTCACCCGCTTCTATTACGAAAGCCGTCTAAGCTACTTTTCCGTGCCACGTTTTATGTTAAGCATACTTAAATAATTAGTGAACAGGGATGTCTTTCCTCCTTTATTCTGGCTTAAGACAGACAGCGGAATTCCGCTGGCGGAGTTACCACCCTGCGCCCAACCATCCACCCAAAGCGCGTTAGTATTTTGTGTTACTACTGAAAGGCAATTCCTGTTCTTAAGTGAAACTTTGGTGTGTCCTCTTCCTTTGTCGCTTGTAGATGACGAGCTCTCCTTCTGCAGGAACCAACAATAATCTCCCATCATATTTGGGTTGAAATTACCTTGGTATCTGTTTTCCATAACTGAGATCTGTTGGTGGAAGCGCTCACCATGCTCGTCACTTACAGCCCCAAGGTTGGCCGGGAAGAAGTCAAGATGAGAATGTAAAAAATGAATTTTCAAAGACATTCTGCATCCCATTATTTCATAAGATTTAAGCATGTTTCTACGAGTTTACGGTGGTTTCAGCTTGTGGTTTCCAAGAAAATTTTTGACAACTTCAACGAAAGATGTCCATGCTCCTAGTTCATTCTCATTTAGGTTAGATGGAAACGATGAGTCGTGGATGACACTGCGGATCTGTGGTCCAGTGAAAACTCCAGCTTCTAGCTTAGCATCTGTCAATATTCCTTTGAATTTATCCTTTAAATATTGGAAACCACTACCTTGATGATCCATACCCTTCACGAAATTTTCATAAGGCCAAGTTTAATGTGAAGTGGTGGAAGATGTACTTTCTGAGGGTCAATAAGTGCTGGGTGTTTCACATTGTATTTACCAACAACATGTTCAGTTCTAGATGGCCAATCATTTTTTTGTAGTGGTTCTTGTCATCTCTGCTGTTCCATAGACACAAAAAGCACATATGCTTTGTGTAGCCAACTGTAACCCAAGAAGTAATGATACAACTTTAAGGTCGCCACAAATATTCCATGTGTGGTCCTTATATTTGATGAGTCTTAGCAGCAGTTTCATCGATTCATAAGTCTCATTAAGGCCAGTGGCATGTGCTACAGGTATTGAAGGTTTTTCATTGCCGTTGTGCAGTAATACAGCTTTAAGGCTAGCTTTACTAGAGTCAATGAACAGTCTCCATTCTTTTGGATCATAGCGACAGCCAATCCCTTGCATCAGACCACTGATATCGTGGCAGAAACAAACGTTTTCTTCCTGTAAGTAAAATGATGAAAACTGCAAATGGCGATGGCGGAAATGGGAAAACTTTGGTGTTTGGTTGGAGAAGATTAAATTCTTGAAGTCTTGAACCAAGCAACTCTGCCTTTTCTTTTGGTAATTCCAAATCGCGCACTAAGTCATTTAACTCCGCTTGACTTAACAAATGTGGGAAAATATTTGCATCTGGAACATATATGCCATCTTTCCCTGTCTATATCACTAGCAGAATCTTCAGATGAACTGCTGTCTGTTATCGTTGCTGGTGGAAACTGGTGGTGGATTTGTTTCATCATGTGGTACTGGTTTCATTGCTGATTCGCAGTTTGGGTACGTGATCTTGATTTGTTTTTCTTTGTGAAACCAGCAATCTTTATCAAACAAAAATAACAATCATTGAAGTGATTTTCGGCTCACGCCAAACCATGGGGACTGAGAACGGCATAGCTTTTCTTTACCATTCATCCAGCTAGTAACATTGCATGCACTGTGCACAGCAAATATGTGGTGCCCAGTCTCCTCTGTTGGTCTCCTAACTACAGTCAAAATAACATTGTAGGCAAGTTTAATCTTTGTTGTTATGTTTTACGTTGTGGCTTAGGTGTATATTGTCCACAGACAAAGCAGAAGTTGTCTGGGTGATTTACACAAGCACGTCTATTTGATGCCATTTTGAATTACCATACAATATCTGAAAAAACGTAGAAAGTAATTATTACGATGTGCAAAATAAAAAGAAATACACACCGTAGTACAAAACAAATGCTATAAAAACACACAAGTCACCACAACTGTCACTTGCTCATCAGCAGAGAGCTTCAACAACCGTTCTGCTTGACTGTCACGTAGCGACTCGGGATAAATTTTATTTATCAAAATTGTTCGAATTTGTATATAGTTGGCAAAAAAAATTGCTTTAACCTTGAAAAGCAAGTTTCATATTACTGGCATTAAGCCGATTAAAACCAAAATCTGGACGTGTAGAAAATTTTACTAAAAGTGATTTGCATTTTACACAAAATCTAGACGTGATAGAAAAAATCTAATTATAGATTTGAAATCAGCATACCGAAATTAGCTAGGAGCACCTATTTGGTCTTCTGTAACAAAATCTTTGTTGCCTAGTGTTATTTATCTTTGGGATGTATATAGTGATATACAGGTGGATGTGAAGTTCTCACCTTTGGGCGATTTTAGATATCCCAGATGGTCGCCACAACTACGAAAATACCCTAAATATCCTCTGTATCTCGTATGTTATTTTATTTATTTTGATTGGGTTCAAAATCCCAGCTGAGCCTTGAACGGCCAAGCTCTGAAAGGCTAGACTAAAACTTAGACTTGGAGGTCGTATTAGGTCCTACGTCAGGGTTGCTGACTCGATGTGGGCCTACTTTAGGCTTCAGTAACATAAAATTAAGAAAAAACAAAAGTGGCACTATTTATGGTCTTCTTTCTAAACCTTGCAACACGAACACAACCTGCACGATGCAACAATCCTGTATCTAAACAGCTAAACTGAATTGGAAGAGAGCTCTCTATAAGACCACGTCCTGTAAGTGCCGCATTCAACAAACGAGTAGAAAGGACGCTGCCAGTGCCCAAACAATGATGCCACAAGAGCCCAAAAATGCTATCTCTAAATTAAGTGAATTTTTCACTAACTTTAGTTATGATAGATATATGTATATCAGTGGCGTGCGGTGATTTTTCGTCAAGGGGAAGCAATTCAAGCAAAAACAACGAAGATTATATAAAATAAAAATAAAACTTAAAAAATACTCGTATATAATAAAAACAAAACACACATAATCATCTACTTACTTTACTTATAGGTTAATTCTATTCTATTCTTTCTTTTTTATTAAATATATCTATTATTTCTTCGTAAAAGGCATCGGTTTTCATATCCTTAAGAAGCTTTTTCTCAATTGAGATTAAAGCTAAACTTGCAAGCCTTTCTTACCCTTGCGCATTTCTAGCGTAGTTATGTATTCGCTTTAAATGAGAGAATGACTGCAGACAGCACGTAAAGTTGCCAGATATTTCAAGAAAATTAACTATAAGATCTGGACAGCGATTTCTAAATTGCTTCCTTTTTGACATAGGGAAGGATAAAATAACGATAAATATATATTCTTTTCGCTTAACATGGCCAGGAATTTTTTAGTAGAAAACTATATATGAAACTTGTGTATTCAATAAATACTACATATTAAACATTAAATGAGTTTTTAGAATGGAAAGAAACAATTTGTAAGAGTAAAAAAAAAAGCGAAAGTTCTTGGGGAAAAAGGATGCATTTCGTCAATTGTTGGACAACTCGAGATTTTTTGCATCGGCTTTCTTAAAGGTTTTTGCACGAACGCAACCAATGTATATACTATGTATCACCTGATTACCAATCAAATGCTATAAATAGTATAATAAAATGATTTTGTACAAATTATTAACACATATTGAACTGTTTAAACTTTAAAGTATAATACAGCATTTTCTTCTTTCTTTGAATAGGGAAGCATTGCTTCCCTTGCTTCCATGGACCGCACGCCACTGATATATATATATATAATATTATATATATATATATATATAAGAGAGAGAGAGAGAGAGTTACAAGGAAAAGAAGTACCTCAAAAGGCCTTGCGGCCCATACCGAGGAGGTACCAATGGCAACGGGTGCCAGGGAAAATTTTCTACACATTCAAATAGTGTGCAAGATTTGGTCTAACCTTTTCTTGAACTGATCCACCAAGGAACTGTTCCTGTTATTAAAAGTTTATTTTTCTTTCAACTATCCTAGCAGTAGTAGAAAACTGGATAGAAAAGTAGAAGGCTCTCTCCCCACCCTCCGCTCCCTCCCTGCCAGAGGCAGGTACGGAAAAAGGTTGAAGAAAATACCTTGACCCTGGAAAAGTAGCCAAGGAAATTTTACAGGAAAGTGGAGAATATATAAATAGCTCTATATTTACCTTGCTCACAGAGACACCGTGCAAGCGAACTCCTGCAGAGTTTTCTTATGTTTTAATCTTAAACTATCAACGTGTTAAAGTAATTCCCCACATATACTAGTCCTAAATCGTTTCAAATCCAACTTCTAACCATTGTTGCGAGTTGGGTTATCATTTGAACTAAAACATGCTTCTAAAATCGACATCTTGAACCCGCGTCACGTAAGCGTCGATTGTAGCCCATATGCCTAACGAAAGGGATTAACTTTGTGGCATTTTCACCAGTTTCCAATCCACCTACCTACTTCCCCACCAATACCCAGCGCGCGCATTTCGGCCATTAGCCGGCGGTGAGGTACCTTATCAAAGGCCTTCTAATCAATCGCCCTAATCTTATCATACTCACTCAACATGACGTAGAAAAACTCGAGCATGATGGTGAGACACGACCTATGCCGTCTAAACCCATGTTGGAGTCCCCAAGTAGCTTGTAGGAATCCAAATGGTCAACAATCCTACTCGCTATTATCCCCTCTAAATATTTACCTACAACTGAAGTTAAATGGTGTTATTTATAGAGGTTCCAAGCCTCTCTTCCCACGCATGAGATAGCAGTAGCGTCCTAATCGTAACAGTAGAGAAAAAAAAAAAAAAAGTTTTTTTTTTTTTTTTTTTTTTTTTTTTTTTGCAGTCAGAGGAGAACATCCCTAACCTAAGCTAAAAGGACAGAGTGGGATGGGAAGGGGTCCTAGTAACCCACGGGACAGGTTTGTACAACAGACTTCACCCGCCCTCCCGAAAGAGAGAGAACCTAAAGGAATTGGCAGCCAATTTCTCTAGAATCCCACGACTCGGGACCGGAGGGCTGTCGCACCCCAAGTATAAAGTTTACAACACCCAGAAGGAACGTGCATAACCTTTATACCCCCTGCGGAGTCAGAGAGAGAGAAGAAGAGAGAGTTACAAGGAATTACAAGGAAAAGAAGCACCTCAAAAGGCCTTGCGGCCCATACCGAGGAGGTACCAATGGCAACGGGTGCCGGGGAAAATTTTCTACACACTCAAATAGTGTGCAAGATTTGGTCTAACCTTTACTTGAACTGATCCACCGAGGAACTGTTCCTGTTATTAAAAGTTTATTTTTCTTTCAACTGTCCTAGCAGTAGTAGAAAACTGGATAGAAAAGTAGAAGGCTCTCTCCCCACCCTCCGCTCCCTCCCTGCCAGAGGCAGGTACGGAAAAAGGTTGAAGAAAATACCTTGACCCTGGAAAAGTAGCCAAGGAAATTTTACAGGAAAGTGGAGAATATATAAATAGCTCTATATTTAGCTTGCTCACAGAGACACCGTGCAAGCGAACTCCTGCAGAGTTTTCTTATGTTTTAGTCTTAACTATGAGAGTATTCAGTACGTTGTCTAGCCTATTTTTAAACACATTTACACTTTGACTGGAAACAACCTCTGAGGGAAGTTGGTTCCAGATATTAACTATTTTATAGGAAAAGACATTTCCGCAGACTGAGGTCCTAAATGTCTTTACACACTCAAATAGTGTGCAAGATTTCGTCTAACCTTTTCTTGAACTGATCCACAGAGGAACTGTTCACAACTTCCGAAGGTAACCTGTTCCATGTGTCACAGACCTTATACGTAAAGTAATTCCCGCACATACTAGTCCTAAACCGTTTTAAATCCAACTTCCAACCATTGTTGCGAGTTGGGTTATCATTTAAACTAAACATACTTGTAAAATCGACATCGTTGAACCCGCGTAAGAGCTTGAAAACCTCGATCAGTTGACCGCGCAGCCTCCGAGTTTCAAGCGAAAACAAGTTTAGGGCGCGTAACCGCCGATTGTAACCCATATGCCTAACGGAGGGGATTAACTTTGTGGCCCTCGCCTGCACTCGCTCCAGCCTCTCAATATCTTTCCTGAGGGTGGGCGACCAGAACTGCACAGCATACTCCAGGTGCGGCCGAACAAGGGAATTGTACAGTGAGAGCACAATCTCCTTGTTCCGAAACTGAAATTACCTCCTGATATAACCCAATAGTTTCTGGGCTTTCTTTTCCACCTCTACACACTGTTTCGTAAACTTAAGGTCGCTGCTAATTAGCACACCCAAGTCCTTTTCTAAATCAGTCACCTCGATATTACTACCCAACATCGAGTAGTCCGACTTGGGATTGGCGTAGCCAATGTGCATCACTTTGCATTTACCCAAGTTAAACGGCATTTGCCATTTTTCGGACCACACACCTATCCTACCTAGGTCCGCACGCAGTTCCTCGATCGCTTCGGGCGTCCCAACATTGGCCCCAAGCTTGGTGTCATGAGCGAATTTGGCGATGCGACTGACGATGCCACCGTCGATATCAGTTATGTAAATGATAAACAACAGTGGCCCCAAAACGGAACCCTGAGGAACCCCACTAGTGACCAAGGCCCAACCCGAACTAGCCCCTTTAATTACCACCCTCTGCCGCCTATTCCGCAGCCAGTTTTCAATCCACCTACCTATTTCCCCACCGATACCCAGCGCGCGCACTTTCGCCATTAGCCGGCGGTGAGGTACCTTATCAAAGGCTTTCTGAAAGTCGAGATAAAGTATATCAATCGCCCTACTCTTATCGTACTCACTGAACATGACGTGGAAAAATTCGAGCAAGTTGGTGAGACACGACCTATGGCGTCTAAACCCATGTTGGGAGTCCCCAAGCAGCTTGGAGGAATCCAAATGGTCAACGGTCCTATCAGCTATTATCCCTTCTAATAATTTACCTACAACTGAAGTGAGACTAATGGGACGATAGTTCCCTGGACTTTCGTGATCCCCTTTCTTAAAGATAGGGGTCACGTTGGCTTCCCTCCAGTCACCAGGCACCTGGCCCATCTCCAACGATTTGTTGAAGACTGTAGCGAGAGAGAGTTACACAAGGAGTTACAAGGAAAAGAAGTACCTCAAAAGGCCTTGCGGCCCATACCGAGGAGGTACCAATGGCAACGGGTGCCAGGGAAAATTTTGTAAAAGTTTTTTTCTTTCAAACTATCCTAGCAGTAGTAGAAAACTGGATAGAAAAGTAGAAGGCTCTCTCCCCACCCTCCGCTCCCTCCCTGCCAGAGGCAGGTACGGAAAAAGGTTGAAGAAAATACCTTGACCCTGGAAAAGTAGCCAAGGAAATTTTACAGGAAAGTGGAGAATATATAAATAGCTCTATATTTAGCTTGCTCACAGAGACACCGAGCAAGCGAACTCCTGCAGAGTTTCCTGAGGTTTTAATCTTAAACTATGAGTGTGTTCAGTACTTTGTCTAGCCTATTTTTAAACAGATTTACACTTTGACTGGAAACAACCTCTGAGGGAAGTTGGTTCCAGATATTAACTATTTTATAGGAAAAGAAATTTCCGCAGACTGAGGTCCTAAATGTCTTTACACACTCAAATAGTGTGCAAGATTTCGTCTAACCTTTTCTTGAACTGATCCACAGAGGAACTGTTCACAACTTCCGAAGGTAACCTGTTCCATGTGTCACAGATCTTATACGTAACGTAATTCCCACACACACTAGTCCTAAACCGTTCAAATCCAACTTCCAACCATTGTTGCGAGTTGGGTTATCATTTAAACTAAACATACTTCTAAAATCGACATCGTTGAACCCTCGTAAGAGCTTGAAAACCTCGATCAGTTGACCGCGCAGCCTCCGAGTTTCAAGCGAAAACAAGTTCAGGGCGCGTAACCGTCGATTGTAGCCCATATGCCTAACCGAAGGGATTAACTTGTGGCCCTCGCCTGCACTCGCTCCAGCCTCTCAATATCTTTCCTGAGGGTGGGCGACCAGAACTGCACAGCATACTCCAGGTACGGCCGAACAAGGGAATTGTACAGTGAGAGCACAATCTCCTTGTTCCGAAACTGAAATTGCCTCCTGATATAACCCAATAGTTTCTGGGCTTTCTTTTCCATCTCTACACACTGTTTCGTAAACTTAAGGTCGCTGCTAATAGCACACCCAAGTCCTTTTCTAAATCAGTCACCTCGATATTACTGCCCAACATCGAGTAGTCCGACTTGGGATTGGCGTAGCCAATGTGCATCACTTGCATTTACCCAAGTTAAACGGCATTTGCCATTTTTCGGACCACTCTCCTATCCTACCTAGGTCCGCACGCAGTTCCTCGATCGCTTCGGGCGTCCCAACATTGGCCCCAAGCTTGGTGTTATCAGCGAATTTGGCGATCCGACTGACGATGCCACCGTCGATACATTTATGTAAATGGTAAACAACAGCGCCCCAAAACGGAACCCTGAGGAACCCCACTAGTGACCGAGGCCCAACCCGAACTAGCCCCTTTAATTACCACCCTCTGCCGCCTATTCCTTAGCCAGTTTCAACCACCTACCTATTTCCCCACCGATACCCAGCGCGCGCACTTTCGCCATTAGCCGGCGGTGAGGACCTTATCAAAGGCTTTCTGAAAGTCGAGATAAAGTATATCAATCGCCCTACTCTTATCGTACTCACTCAACATGACGTGGAAAAACTCGAGCAAGTTGGTGAGACACGACCTATGCCGTCTAAACCATGTTGGGAGTCCCCAAGCAGCTTGAGGAATCCAAATGGTCAACGATTCTATCAGCTATTATCCTTTCTAATAATTTCTACTACAACTGAAGTGAGACTAATAGGACGATAGTTCCCTGGACTTTCGTGACCCCTTTCTTAAAGATAGGGGTCACGTTGGCCTCCCTCCAGTCACCAGGCACCTGGCCCATCTCCAACGATTTGTTGAAGACTGTAGCCAGGTGGGGAGCCACCTGGTCGCGCACTTCTCGCAAAACACTGGGGAGAAACTGGTCTGGCCCAGGAGCCTTAAACGCGCTCAGTTTGTATATTCTATGAGCAACGACTGTCGCGGTACATCTAACACTATCCAGGCCAGCACCTTCGTGCCTCACAGCTGGCTCGGGGATGACGCGGTATCCTCCCTGGTGAACACTCCTGCAAAGTACTCATTAAGCACATTAGCGATGTCCGCGTCGGAGGTCCGCAGAACGCCGCTTCCGTCCTTTAAAGGACCTATCATGCTTCTAATGGGCTTTCTACTATTAACATAACTGAAGAACTCCTTAGGGTTCCCCTTGCAGAGGCTTGCCACCCAGTAGTTCTTCGTACGTTCGCTACTAACCTTCGCCTTCACTTCCCTACACAGGCGGACATACGCTTCAGTGTTCTCGTGGGAACGATTGGCCTTCGCCCTCCTATACGCTACTTTCCTATTTCGGATAGCCGAAGCGATGCCACGATTGAACACTTAGGCTGCGTGAAGCAGGGGTGGACGGTTTTGAGGGTATGGCAGCAGACTGCAGCACCATAAACTCGTCCGGAATGCACTCCACACTCCTCATCAACATCGCCGCCGACTCTAACCCCATATCTCCTACGCTATCCCTGAGGCTAACAAAGTTCGCCGCCGGAGATCGAGCTTACTGCATCTCTAGAGTACTACGCTTCACCCGAGGGACGCACACACACGGAACTAATAAGACTGTGATCACTCCCGCCCAACGATTCGTCAACGGTGAGGCCAGTGACGAGGTTGTCTTCGGTCGTGACACTAAGTCCAAAACGCTTTCGCCTCGTGTAGGGCTCGTGACCCCACTGAGTGAGGAAGTCTCATCAGCAAAGTCAACACTAGCCTCCTCCCTTCAGCATCGGCAGTCCTGTTTTCCCACTTTATGCCGCGACAGTTGAAGTCTCCTAAAACTACACAAACCCTATCCCCTAGCAGGCTACTGAGTCGCGTGTACAGGCTGTATCCTCCTCGAGGAGGAGATGCGGAGGTCTGTACACAAGATTAACCTATAGTTCGTCCCTCCCACGTTCAGATCGACGCCAAGCAGCTCCCGTTCCGACCGGAACTGGCAGTCAACCGGACTCAACGTGTCCCTCACGTATATTAGTACCCCACCCCCTCCCCACGGGTGCGGTCTTTGCGAAACATTCTATACCCGGGAATTTCGAACTCCCCAACGTAGTCCCTACGATCAGTATGAATCCAGGACTCGGTGATAGCAACGATATCCTGGTATTCTGATGCTAAGAGCGCCCGTAGCTCGCGAAACTTGTTCCTAATTGACCTAGCATTAAAAAGCATTGCACGGAGGGAGCCTTCCCTATTCTGACCGCCCCCTAGCACGACCCGTTTCCCGAACAGCCAGGGCTGTCGGGAGTCGAAGAGCCCCTCACTATTGCTGTTGGAGGGGGACTACCTGCTGGGGGAGGGGGACTAACTGCTGCTGGGGGAGGGGGACTAACTGCTGCTGGGGGAGGGGGACTAACTGCTGCTGGGGGAGGGGGACTAACTGCTGCTGGGGGAGGGGGACTAACTGCTGCTGGGGGAGGGGGACTAACTGCTGCTGGGGGAGGGGGACTAACTGCTGCTGGGGGAGGGGGACTAACTGCTGCTGGGGGAGGGGGACTAACTGCTGCTGGGGGAGGGGGACTAACTGCTGCTGGGGGAGGGGGACTAACTGCTGCTGGGGGAGGGGGACTAACTGCTGCTGGGGGAGGGGGACTAACTGCTGCTGGGGGAGGGGGACTAACTGCTGCTGGGGGAGGGGGACTAACTGCTGCTGGGGGAGGGGGACTAACTGCTGGGGGAGGGGGGCTAACTGCTGGGGGAGTAGGTTTAACCGTTTGGGGAGCAGGATCAATTGCTGGTTTGGGGGGTCTTAGTTTAAAAAGATTATACAAATTAATGTTCAGTAAATCACCATACTTCTTTTTCCCCTTCTGGTTAAAATGTATCCCGTCCGTACCAAAGTATTCCCCATTTCCGTGGAATGTAGGCCAAAAATCGACAAACTTTAGGCCTTTTTCATCACACATGCGTTTAACTCTTTTATTTATGCTAATGGCTTTACTTAGAGTATAGTCACTAGCACGCATTCGAGGGAGAATTCCTACGACCATACCCATGTCTGTCCTATCCCTAACCTTGTCAGTTAGGTTCTTAAATTCTTTAATAATGGGCTCTGTCTGCCCTCCTGTCCCTCCCATAAAAACGTCATTGCCACCAACATGGACAATGATAGGGCAACTCTTATTTTTGATATTAATTTTGCCTAATTCCCTATTAATTATCTGGCTTGTGGCACCCGGAAAACATCGGAGCTTTCTCTTGGTCGCCCGTCTTGCTCCGAAAAAGTCCCCTTGATTCCTTACCATAGAATCCCCAATTAAAAAGGATTCATCCTCCTCATCAGCAAGTAAGTGAAACTTATTTTTTATGGTAATGGGTTCCAAATCCTTATGTTTTGGTTTTGGTTTGGAGGGTCTTTTATTTTTGACCAATTTGAATTCTTGGTCCTCCGTTCCATTTTCCGGAATAGTCACCGTGTTTTCCAAGCGTGCCACGCTTTGCTCTAGATGCTTAATTTTACAATTTAAATCTGCTTGTTTGTTTTTAGTTTGATCTTGTCTACTGGGATGGATTTCCAGTGCTACGAGCCTAGCTTCAAGCTTTTTTACTAATTCCTTTAGCTCTTTCACTTCCTTTTCGTGGTTGTCTCTAAGTTTACAAAACAAACATATACTAAGGGATGTGATATCGCTGATACTACCTTCTGGGAAGTCAACGCACCAATGATTAACTTTACATTTAAAGCATTCTGCTTTCAATTTAGCTGGCCCTGTCATTTTTTTTTTTTTTTTTTTTTTTTTTTACGATACGTTAATTTAAATAATACAATATGTTCCTTTTAATTAATACGATACGTTACTTTTAAATAATACAATATGCTACTTTAATTAATATAACGAATGGTGAGAGGGGTAATGGTGAGTTCGGAAGTAAACACGTGTTACAGACCGGAAACTGAGTTGAATACAGAATTGAATGGAACCTGTGGGTTGCCGTTAGTAACAATGCAGTCTGATATTAATTTAAATAATAATAAATGCTATTTTAATTAGTATATTGGTTAGTGAGGGAGGATTGGTGAATGCCGAAATACGAAATAATTAGTATATTGGTTAGTGAGGGAGGATTGGTGAATGCCGAAATACGAAATAAACACGCGCAGACGAGTGGCACGTGTTTCAGACCGGAAATGGAATTGAATACGGAACTGAATGGGATCTGTAGGGAGCCGTTTATAACAATGCAGAATGATGTTACTTTAAATAATATAATATGTTATTTTAATTTATACAACGGATCGTGGGAGAGAAGTAGTGAATGCGGGAGATGGACCTGCGAGAGCACGTGTTACAGACCGGAAATGGACCTGCGAGAGCACGTGTAAGACCGGAAACGGAAATAGACTCGAACATACAAATCTTACTATGTAACTCGTCTGAAAATGCAATCTGTAACTACCGTCTAAAACAATGCAAACTTATTTTATTTTAACTTTCCCAGAGAAATTCAGCCGAAAAAACAGAATTTAAACAATATGGAATTATGTTCGTTAACCGGAAAAGGAGTAATTTAAGTATATTTAATAATAAATTGTCTAATTATTAAGCAATAGTGCTTGCCCTAATCTCAATAATAAAGTAAATAAATATTATACTTATCTAACAAATATACAATCAAACTTAGTCACTATTAAAAAAGATACTGGAGAGACCACACAGCACGTCCGCCTCCGATGAAGTCTAATGAAGAGAGAGAGAGGAGAGAGAGAGAGAGAGAGAGTTACAAGGAGTTACAAGGAAAAGAAGTACCTCAAAAGGCCTTGCGGCCCATACCGAGGAGGTACCAATGGCAACGGGTGCCAGGGAAAATTTTGTCTTTCAACTATCCTAGCAGTAGTAGAAAACTGGATAGAAAAGTAGAAGGCTCTCTCCCCACCCTCCGCTCCCTCCCTGCCAGAGGCAGGTACGGAAAAAGGTTGAAGAAAATACCTTGACCCTGGAAAAGTAGCCAAGGAAATTTTACAGGAAAGTGGAGAATATATAAATAGCTCTATATTTAGCTTGCTCACAGAGACACCGAGCAAGCGAACTCCTGCAGAGTTTTCTGAGGTTTTAATCTTAAACTATGAGTGTGTTCTGTACTTTGTCTAGCCTATTTTTAAACAGATTTACACTTTGACTGGAAACATCCTCTGAGGGAAGTTGGTTCCAGATATCAACTATTTTACAGGAAAAGAAATTTCCGCAGACTGAGGTCCTAAATGTCTTTACACACTCAAATAGTGTGCAAGATTTCGTCTAACCTTTTCTTGAACTGATCCACAGAGGAACTGTTCACAACTTCCGAAGGTAACCTGTTCCATGTGTCACAGATCTTATACGTAACGTAATTCCACACACACACTAGTCCTAAACCGTTTCAAATCCAACTTCCAACCATTGTTGCGAGTTGGGTTATCATTTAAACTAAACATACTTCTAAAATCGACATCGTTGAACCCTCGTAAGAGCTTGAAAACCTCGATCAGTTGACCGCGCAGCCTCCGAGTTTCAAGCGAAAACAAGTTCAGGGCGCGTAACGTCGATTGTAGCCCATATGCCTAACGGAAGGGATAACTTTGTGGCCCTCGCCTGCACTCGCTCCAGCCTCTCAATATCTTTCCTGAGGGTGGGCGACCAGAACTGCACAGCATACTCCAGGTACGGCCGAACAAGGGAATTGTACAGTGAGAGCACAATCTCCTTGTTCCGAAACTGAGAGAGAGAGAGAGAGAGAGAGAGAGAGAGAGAGAGAGTTACAAGGAGGAGTTACAAGGAGGAGTTACAAGGAAAAGAAGTACCTCAAAAGGCCTTGCGGCCCATACCGAGGAGAGGTACCAATGGCAACGGGTGCCAGGGAAAATTTTGTCTTTCAACTATGCTAGCAGTAGTAGAAAACTGGATAGAAAAGTAGAAGGCTCTCTCCCCACCCTCCGCTCCCTCCCTGCCAGAGGCAGGTACGGAAAAAGGTTGAAGAAAATACCTTGACCCTGGAAAAGTAGCCAAGGAAATTTTACAGGAAAGTGGAGAATATATAAATAGCTCTATATTTAGCTTGCTCACAGAGACACGAGCAAGCGAACTCCTGCAGAGTTTTCTGAGGTTTTAATCTTAAACTATGAGTGTGTCTGTACTTTGTCTAGCCTATTTTTAAACAGATTTACACTGACTGGAAAACATCCTCTGAGGGAAGTTGGTTCCAGATATCAACTATTTTACAGGAAAGAAATTTCCGCAGACTGAGGTCCTAAATGTCTTTACACACTCAAATAGTGTGCAAGATTTCGTCTAACCTTTTCTTGAACTGATCCACAGAGGAATGCTTCACAACTTCCGAAGGTAACCTGTTCCATGTGTCACAGATCTTATACGTAACGTAAGTCCCACACACACTAGAGAGAGAGTTACAAGGAGTTACAAGGAAAAGAAGTACCTCAAAAGGCCTTGCGGCCCATACCGAGGAGGTACCAATGGCAACGGGTGCCAGGGAAAATTTTGTCTTTCAACTATCCTAGCAGTAGTAGAAAACTGGATAGAAAAGTAGAAGGCTCTCTCCCCACCCTCCGCTCCCTCCCTGCCAGAGGCAGGTACGGAAAAAGGTTGAAGAAAATACCTTGACCCTGGAAAAGTATCAAAGGAAATTTTACAGGAAAGTGGAGAATATATAAATAGCTCTATATTTACCTTGCTCACAGAGACACCGTGCAAGCGAACTCCTGCAGAGTTTTTCTTATGTTTTACCCTTAAACTATGAGTGTGTCAGTACTTTGTCTAGCCTATTTTTAAACAGATTTACACTTTGACTGGAAACAACCCCTGAGGGAAGTTGGTTCCAGATATTAACTATTTTATAGGAAAAGAAATTTCCGCAGACTGAGGTCCTAAATGTCTTTACACACTCAAATAGTGTGCAAGATTTCGTCTAACCTTTTCTTGAACTGATCCACAGAGGAACTGTTCACTACTTCCGAAGGTAACCTGTTCCATGTGTCACAGATCTTATACGTAACGTAATTCCCACACACACTAGAGAGAGAGAGAAGAAGAGAGAGAGAGAGAAAGAAGAGAGAGAGAGAGAGAAGAAGAGAGAGAGAGAAAGAAGAGAGAGAGAGAGAGAGAAGAAGAGAGAGAGAGAGTTACAAGGAGTTACAAGGAAAAGAAATACCTCAAAAGGCCTTGCGGCCCATACCGAGGAGGTACCAATGGCAATGGGTGCCAGGGAAAATTTTGTCTTTAACTATGCTAGTAGTAGTAGAAAACTGGATAGAAAAGTAGAAGGCTCTCTCCCCACCCTCCGCTCCCTCCCTGCCAGAGGCAGGTACGGAAAAAGGTTGAAGAAAAATACCTTGACCCTGGAAAAGTAGCCAAGGAAATTTTACAGGAAAGTGGAGAATATATAAATAGCTCTATATTTAGGTCCTAAATGTCTTTACACACTCAAATAGTGTGCAAGATTTCGTCTAACCTTTTCTTGAGAGAGAGAGAGAGAGAGAGAGAGAGAGAGAGAGAGAGAGAGAGAGAGAGAGTTACAAGGAGTTACAAGGAAAAGAAGTACCTCAAAAGGCCTTGCGGCCCATACCGAGGAGGTACCAATGGCAACGGGTGCCAGGGAAAATTTTGTCTTTCAAACTATGCTAGCAGTAGTAGAAAACTGGATAGAAAAGTAGAAGCTCTCTCCCCACCCTCCGCTCCCTCCCTGCCAGATGCAGGTACGGAAAAAGGTTGAAGAAAATACCTTGACCTGGGAAAAGAAGCCAAGGAAATTTTACAGGAAAGTGGAGAGAATATATAAATAGCTCTATATTTAGCTTGCTCACAGAGACACCGAGCAAGCGAACTCCTGCAGAGTTTTCTGAGGTTTAATCTTAAACTATGAGTGTGTTCTGTACTTGTCTAGCCTATTTTTAAACAGATTTACACTTTGACTGGAAAACATCCTCTGAGGGAAGTTGGTCCAGATATCAACTATTTTACAGGAAAGAAATTTCCGCAGACTGAGGTCCTAAATGTCTTTACACACAAATAGTGTGCAAGATTTCGTCTAACCTTTTCTTGAACTGATCCACAGAGGAACTGTTCACAACTTCCGAAGGTAACCTGTTCATGTGTCACAGATCTTATACGTAACGTAATTCCCACACACACTAGTCCTAAACCGTTCAAATCAACTTCCAACCATTGTTGCGAGTTGGGTTATCATTTAAACTAAACATACTTCTAAAATCGACATCGTTGAACCCTCGTAAGAGCTTGAAAACCTCGATCAGTTGACCCGCGCAGCCTCCGAGTTTCAAGCGAAAACAAGTTCAGGGCGCGTAACCGTCGATTGTAGCCCATATGCCTAACGGAAGGGATCAACTTTGTGGCCCTCGCCTGCACTCGCTCCAGCCTCTCAATATCTTTCCTGAGGGTGGGCGACCAGAACTGCACAGCATACTCCAGGTACGGCCGAACAAGGAATTGTACAGTGAGAGCACAATCTCCTTGTTCCGAAACTGAAATTGCCTCCTGATATAACCCAATAGTTTCTGGGCTTTCTTTTCCATCTCTACACCACTGTTTCGTAAACTTAAGGTCGCTGCTAATTAGCACACCCAAGTCCTTTTCTAAATCAGTCACCTCGATATTACTGCCCAACATCGAGTAGTCCGACTTGGGATTGGCGTAGCCAATGTGCATCACTTTGCATTTACCCAAGTTAAACGGCATTTGCCATTTTTCGGACCACTCTCCTATCCTACCTAGGTCCGCACGCAGTTCCTCGATCGCTTCGGGCGTCCCAACATTGGCCCCAAGCTTGGTGTCATCAGCGAATTTGGCGATCCGACTGACGATGCCACCGTCGATATCATTTATGTAAATGGTAAACAACAGTGGCCCCAAAACGGAACCCTGAGGAACCCCTAGGACCGACCCCACTAGCTGCCGTACCTTAGGCCCCACGAACTAGCCCCTTTATTACCACCCTCTGCCGCTATTCCTTAGCCAGTTTCAATCCACCTACCTATTTCCCCACCGATACCCAGCGCGCGCACTTTCGCCATTAGCCGGCGGTGAGGTACCTTATCAAAGGCTTTCTGAAAGTCGAGATAAAGTATATCAATCGCCCTACTCTTATCGTACTCACTCAACATGACGTGGAAAAACTCGAGCAAGTTGGTGAGGACACGACCTATGCCGTCTAAACCCATGTTGGGAGTCCCAAGCAGCTTGTAGGAATCCAAATGGTCAACGATTCTATCAGCTATTATCCTTTCTAATAATTACCTACAACTGAAGTGAGACTAATAGGACGATAGTTCCCTGGACTTTCGTGATCCCCTTTCTTAAAGATAGGGGTCACGTTGGCCTCTCTCCAGTCACCAGGCACCTGGCCCATCTCCAACGATTTGTTTGAAGACTGTAGCCAGGTGGGGAGCCACCTGGTCGCGCACTTCTCGCAAAACACTGGGGAGAAACTGGTCTGGCCCAGGAGCCTTAAACGCGCTCAGTTGTCTATTCTATGAGCAACGACTGTCGCGGTACATCTAACACTATCCAGGTCAGCACCTTCGTGCCTCACAGCTGGCTCGGGGATGACGCGGGTATCCTCCCTGGTGAACACTCCGCAAAAGTACTCATTAAGCACCTTAGCGATGTCCGCGTCGGAGGTCCGCAGAACACCGCTTCCGTCCTTTAAAGGACCTATCATGCTTCTAATAGGCTTTCTACTATTAACATAACTGAAGAACTCCTTAGGGTTCCTCTTGCAGAGGCTTGCCACCCGTAGTTCTTCGTTACGTTTCGCTAGCCTAACCTTCGCCTTCACCTTCACTTCCCTACACAGGCGGACATACGCTTCAGTGTTCTCGTGGGAACGATTGGCCTTCGCCCTCCTATACACTACTTTCCTATTTCGGATAGCCGAAGCGATGCCACGATTGAACCACTTAGGCTGCGTTGAAGCAGGGGTGACCAGTTTTGAGGGTATGGCAGCAGACTGCAAGCACATAAACTCATCCCGGAATGCACTCCACACTCCCTCAAACATCGCCGCCAACCTCTAACCCCCATCTGCTACGCTATCCCTGAGGCTAACAAAGTTCGCCCGCCGGAGATCGAGCTTACTGCCTCTCGAGTTACTACGCTTCACCCGAGGGACGCACACACGGAACCTAATAATACCGTGATCACTCCCGCCCAACGATTCGTCACGGTGAGGCCAGTGACGAGGTTGTCTTCGGTCGTGAATACTAAGTCTAGAACGCTTTCGCCTCGTGTAGGCTCGTTGACCCACTGAGTGAGGAAGTTCTCATCAGCAAAGTCAACTAGCCTCCTCCCTTCAGCATCGGCAGTCCTGTTTTCCCACTTTATGCCGCGACAGTTGAAGTCTCCTAAACTACACACACCCTATCCCCTAGCAGGCTATGAGTTCGGTGTACAGGGCTGTATCCTCCTCGAGGAGGAGATGCGGAGGTCTGTACACCAAGATTAACCTATAGTTCGTCCCTCCCACGTTCAGATCGACGCCAAGCAGCTCCCGTTCCGACCGGAACTGGCAGTCAACCGGACTCAACGTGTCTCTGACGTATATTAGTACCCACCCCCCTCCCCACGGGTGCGGTCTTTGCGAAACATTCTATACCCGGGAATTTCGAACTCCCCAACGTAGTCCCTACGATCAGTATGAATCCAGGACTCGGTGATAGCAACGATATCCTGGTATTCTGATGCTAAGAGCGCCCGTAGCTCGCGAAACTTGTTCCTAATTGACTAGCATTAAAAAGCATTGCACGGAGGGAGCCTTCCCTATTCTGACCGCCCCCTAGCACGACCCGTTTCCCGAACAGCCAAGGCTGTCGAGAGAGAGAGAGAGAGAGAGAGAGAGAGAGAGAGAGAGAGAGAGAGAGAGAGAGAGAGACGAGAGAGAGAGAGAGAGAGTTACAAGGAGGAGTTACAAGGAAAAGAAGTACCTCAAAAGGCCTTGCGGCCCATACCGAGGAGGTACCAATGGCAACGGGTGCCAGGGAAAATTTTGTTTCACAACTATGCTAGCAGTAGTAGAAAACTGGATAGAAAAGTAGAAGCTCTCTCCCCACCCTCCGCTCCCTCCCTGCCAGAGGCAGGTATGGAAAAAGGTTGAAGAAAATACCTTGACCCTGGAAAAGTAGCCAAGGAAATTTTACAGGAAAGTGGAGAATATATAAATAGCTCTATATTTAGCTTGCTCACAGAGACCGAGCAAGCGAACTCCTGCAGAGTTTTCTGAGGTTTTAATCTTAAACTATCAACGTGTTAAAGTAATTCCCACATATACTAGTCGTTTCTAATCCAACTTCTAACCATTGTTGCGAGTTGGGTTATCATTTGAACTAAAACATGCTTCTAAAATCGACATCTTTGAACCCGCATCACGTAAGCGTCGATTGTAGCCCATATGCCTAACGAAAGGGATTAACTTTGTGGCATTTTCGCCAGTTTCCAATCCACCTACCTACTTCCCCACCAATACCCAGCGCGCGCACTTCGGCCATTAGCCGGCGGTGAGGTACCTTATCAAAGGCCTTCTAATCAATCGCCCTACTCTTATCATACTCACTCAACATGACGTAGAAAAAACTCGAGCATGATGGTGAGACACGACCTATGCCGTCTAAACCCATGCTGGAGTCCCCAAGTAGCTTGTAGGAATCCAAATGGTCAACAATCCTACTCGCTATTATCCCTCAAAATATTTACCTACAACTGAAGTTAAATGGTGTTATTTATAGAGGTTCCAAGCCTCTCTTCCCACGCATGAGATAGCAGTAGCGTCCTAATCGTAACAGTAGAGAAAAAGACAATACTAAAAGTTTTTCTTTTTTTTTTTGCAGTCAAAGGAGAACATCCCTAACCTAAGCTAAAAGGACAGAGTGGGATGGGAAGGGGTCCTAGTAACCCACGGGACAGGTTTGTACAACAGACTTCACCCGCCCTCCCGAAAGAGAGAACCTAAAGGAATTGGCAGCCAATTTCTCTAGAATCCCACGACTCGGGACCGGAGGGCTGTCACACCCCAAGTATAAAGTTTACAACACCCAGAAGGAACGTGCATAACCTTTATACCCCCTGCGGAGGGGGAGAGAGAGAGAGAGAGAGAGAGAGAGAGAGAGAGAGAGAGAGAGAGAGAGAGAGACTTTGAGACTAACACAAATTAGGTCCATGAAAATATACAACAACACTAACCTATCGCTTAATCACTTTCAGTGTACAACAATAAACCAGCTTGGAAAAGGAACATGACCATCCTTTCCTCAAACATTCATGAAACACCAGGACGGGCAATCGTCAACACTGCAACAAACCCCCAGCCTTCTTTCACACACGCACACACACTTGGCTACTCTACAAAACCGCGACATTTATCTAATCTAAAAAAACCTAACCTTACGTTATAGTTATATCCCCTTTTTTCCTGATAAAAGATATTACTTAAAAAGATAAACTACCGCGACGTTTGGGCTACTTTACGAAAACGCGACATTTTCAGATTTTCAATGTATACTTCACCTAACTTTCATTATAACCTCTTTTTTCATAGTACTTAATAAAAAAAAGGTTTGAAACTATGGCGACATCATGTGCGTACGAGCAATGTTATGGAAAAACTATACACGCCTATTATACAGTTTAGAGCAAGACCTACTTCAACCCCAGGCTTAAACACGCTTACAATACAGTACCTTAAAAGTAATATTTCGATACAAAATAATAAATTATTGTATTATATAACTACACATTACGCAGAGCTCACTTCAGTTGGGGGAAAGCTCGAAGGCGTTAGGGGATGTCCTAAAACTTCCCTTTAAGTTGTGTGTAAATTGCCGGAGTGAACCCAAACAACAATTGGGTAGGCCTAACCCAAAACCTGTAAGCGAGATGACGTATATAAATTAAATTTATATAAAAACGAAACTCGCTTTCGGTCTACAATACCAACTGACGATAAAGTAGGCATTAGCCTATTGACAACAACGAAGGATCGCAAAGCTTAACTGGTACGTCAAAAGAGACAGCCTACAGTTAATTCCACCCACATCCCGACTGGCTTCCCATAAAAACCTAGGGCAAACTAATCTAACCAATAAAAAAACTAAGTCTCTCTTGAAAACACACACACACACACACACACACACACACACACACACACACACACACACACAGTTAAAACGAAGAAACGTAGGCAGACTGAATGAATGAAGTGTATTTTGAAATAAATAAATAAATTCACTCGCGCGCGCACACACACACACACACACTTGGTATGAACTCCATTGGAAATTCTCATCCGATCGCTAAGGCGACAGGCAATCACACACATACAGTTTTCATAGTATACATATATATATACATATACATAGTATATATACATACACACACACATATAATATATATATATATATATATATATAATATATATACAGGCCCGGATTTAGCTATAGGCGAACTAGGCGATCGCCTAGGGCCTCGCGCCAAAGGGGGCCTCGCTCAAGCCGTTTTGCGCGTTCTGTTCAAGTGATATTAATGATTTAGAACTCTATGAAGAACTTAAAATACTTTGCAGGTTTATACCTGAGAAAACAGATCTCGGAAATGCCCTTCTTTATATAGTGCAAAAACAACTAAGTGAGATTTATCCTAATGTTTATGTTGCACTTCGAATAGTATTAACTAGTGATGTAGGTCACATCCGCATAACATCCGCACATTTTCTCGCATCCGCATCCGCATTCGCATCCGCACTTTGGACTGCGGATGTCGTGCGGATGTGGACCGTTGAGATAAAACGTCATTAATAAGCGGAAATTATCAAATTCTACTATATTAATAGAACTAGTTCATTGTGCGCAAAAGTGATGCAAGCGACAAGACGAGAGGCTGTTCTTGTATGAAGTTACTCTCTTGCAACCTACTTAGATCCACGTTACAAAGCTAAGTTATTTTCACCTAGTACATTAGAACGAGTTAAATCATCACTTGGCAAAGCAGTTGAAGAGCTTCAATCTCTTGAATCTGTCGCTTCGCCACCCACCAAAAGAATAAAAGTTTCAGTGACAGAACCAACACCTTCAACGAGCAAATCTATCATAGAATCTCTCTCTCAGTTTCTTGAGTCAAGCAGCGATGACGAGACCTACGCGATGTCAAAAGATGTAGTAAAAATGATCGAGAGTTATCACCAAGAAAAACGCCTGGCTGCATGTGACAATCCTATTAGTTGGTGGAAAAATACGCAGAATATCTACCCATACTTGAGTAAACATGCAAGGAAACATTTAGCCTGTCCTCCAACAAACGTACCAAGCGAGAGATTATTTAGCAGTGCTGGATTAATATATGATGAAAAGAGAAACAGACTGGCAGCAGAAAAGGCAGAAAAATTAATGTTCCTTAAGCATAACCTTCCTATAATTAAGTCTGAATATTAAACGATGAACATCTTAGTTTACTTTATTTTAATTACTCATTTATAAATATGCCTAATAAAACTTTAAACTTAATATAAATAGTTATCAAGCTAATTAAAGATCTTTCTATAAGGGTGGAGGTTGGGGAAAGAGTTCGGTGGGGTGCATTTGAGTTGGGTTCACGTCCCGCATCCTGGTAACACAATTATGGTTTCTAATTGTGGCTGAAACTCGACAAAATATAACGAATTTATTTGCAGACGAATTCACTAATTGATTTCTATATTAGTTAGATGCTTGATATTATTTTATATGTTCAGAGAAAAGTACAGCAATTATTGTACAATTAATCAATTATACTACATTATAGCTACAGCTCTCTCTATATAATAACTTATTATATACGTTAAAACACAACAAATCTCGAATATATCCTAAAAATAACGAAAATGTAGACATCCGCATATGTTGAAATCAAACATCCTCATCCGCAGATGTGAAAAAAATGACATCAGCTACATCACTAATACACATACATATATATATATACACATATACATATATATATACACATATACATATATATACACATTAGTGATGTAGCGGATGTCATTTTTTCACATCCGCGGATGCGGATGTGAATGCGGATGTTTGATTTCGACATCCGCGGATGCGGATGTCTACATTTTCGTTATTTTTTAGGATATATTCGAGATTTGTTGTGTTTAACGTATATAATAAGTTATTATATAGAGAGAGCTGTAGCTATAATGTAGTATAATTGATTAATTGTACAATAATTGCTGTACTTTTCTCTGAACATATAAAATAATATCAAGCATCTAACTAATATAGAAATCAATTAGTGAATTCGTCTGCAAATAAATTCGTTATATTTTGTCGAGTTTCAGCCACAATTAGAAACCATAATTGTGTTACCAGGATGCGGGACGTGAACCCAACTCAAATGCACCCCACCGACCTCTTTCCCCAACCTCCACCCTTATAGAAAGAGATCTTTAATTAGCTTGATAACTATTTATATTAAGTTTAAAGTTTTATTAGGCATATTTATAAATGAGTAATTAAAATAAAGTAAACTAAGATGTTCATCGTTAATATTCAGACTTAATTATAGGAAGGTTATGCTTAAGGAACATTAATTTTTCTGCCTTTTCTGTGCTGCCAGTCTGTTTCTCTTTTCATCATATATTAATCCAGCACTGCTAAATAATCTCTCGCTTGGTACGTTTGTTGGAGGACAGGCTAAATGTTTCCTTGCATGTTACTCAAGTATGGGTAGATATTCTGCGTATTTTTCCACCAACTAATAGGATTGTCACATGCAGCCAGGCGTTTTTCTTGGTGATAGCTCCTGATCATTTTTACTACATCTTTTGACATCGCGTAGGTCTCGTCATCGCTGCTTGACTCAAGAAACTGAGAGAAAGATTCTGTGATAGATTTGCTCGTTGAAGGTGTTGGTTCTGTCACTGAAACTTTTATTCTTTTGGTGGGTGGCGAAGCGACAGATTCAAGAGATTGAAGCTCTTCAACTGCTTTGCCAAGTGATGATTTAACTCGTTCTAATGTACTAGGTGAAAATAACTTAGCTTTGTAACGTGGATCTAAGTAGGTTGCAAGAGAGTAACTTCATACAAGAACAGCCTCTCGTCTTGTCGCTTGCATCACTTTTGCGCACAATGAACTAGTTCTATTAATATAGTAGAATTTGATAATTTCCGCTTATTAATGACGTTTTATCTCAACGGTCCACATCCGCACGACATCCGCAGTCCAAAGTGCGGATGCGAATGCGAGAAAATGTGCGGATGTTCCGCGGATGCGGATGCGGATGTGACCTACATCACTAATACACATATACATATATATACACATATACATATACACAAACTCAGAATGGTCCCCTGAGAAATTTATATGTTAAACACAGACCGTGCATGGAACAAGGAACTCTTCTGGGAAAATTAAATCCACTATAGTCGAATAAGTAATGGTAAATGACAAATACCATAGTTTTTCTTTTTCATGATGCTAGCCCGACGTGGGCCACGGCTCTCTCGCAAAGCTATATTTATGGGATCTCTTTGCGAGAGACCCGTTGCCCACGTCGGGCTAGCATCATGAAAAAGAAAAACTATGGTATTTGTCATTTACCATTACTTATTCGGACTATAGTGGATTTAATTTTCCCAGAAGAGTTCCTTGTTCCATGCACGGTCTGTGTTTAACACAATACATATATATACACATATACATATATACACACATACATATATATACACACAAATATATATACACATATACATATATATACACATACATATACACATACATATACACATATATTATACATATACATATATATCACATATACATATATATATATATAATATATATATATATATATGACGCGTTCGGTGGAGAAGGGGCGAAAGCCACAAAATTCGAAAAATGAGTTTTTTGTCGTATAATTATCCTTTAAAACCTTTGCTTTACCTATGCAAAAAATTAGATGTTAGTCTGCACTCTTTCACGGTAAAATTTAGGTTTTAATGTATCTCAGAAAAATTCACTCCGCATCATTGCTTCACATTGAACACATCTATCTACTTTCTGGTCACTCGACAATGCCCTGTGATGCTCAATTTGGCCAAATGGAACAAAATATAAAAAATAATTACAGCAATATTATTTACACCAAAAAAGATAATGTTACGGCCATAACTACAGCCGTTTCGCAGCGCTTCCTAGTTGTAGAAATGAAACAGGCTGATTTTCTCGATTTTGACGTCCTAAAAACGTGCATTGTCATTAGGAAATCAACAACTACTAAATTTACAGATGCAAGAAAGTTAATATTTGACTTTCAACACAAAGAAGGCTACGTAATATCTACTGCATACCGCACAACCCCAGATAATAGCCATCCCGTCAGACTGCAGAAAGGGAAAAAATCCTAGTGTCAGTTTATTCAATCTAGCCCAGCAGACACTGCAACCAAAGTATTCCCAATTGCTGCCAATAACTAAGGAAAAAATAAAAGATCTCAAAGAATTATCAGACCTAATGCCTGCAACTGTAGTGAACTATTATACAAGATTGTTAAAGGAACTGGAAGAAACCGAAACAGTTGAAGCAGGTAATACAACATTCGACGAAGAGGACCAAATAATGGATTACACCAGTTAACATCAGAAGCTATCAATAAAAATATTGTAAAATTTCTTGGCGTTTATTATATCGACATATTACACAACATATTTTACTCAAATATGTGTTCAAATTCATACAACATTCAATAAACCGGAAAAATACAAAGGTTTAAAGTTTACAAACTTTAACTGCATTTTGTGGCATAATTCGAAAATGTTGCGTTCGCCCCTTCTCCACCGAACGCGTCATATATACATATATATATATATATATATATATCCCCGCAAGGGGGTTCTAAGCTCGTGCTCTTTAGTGCTCTTTGTGCTCATTTGTACGCACTTGTTCCTGGAGGTTTCACGTGCGCCCTCCCGGCCCTAGCACCCAAGGATGATGGGGGCTCGACCCTGCAGTCCTTGGTCTTTTTCCACTTCGACTCTCCCCTCCACCCTTTCTTTTTCCTCTGTCTTTCCTCTCACTTTTTCTTTGTTTTTCCGCCGAGATATGCCCTTTTAAATAGAGGCGAATCGGTTCTTCCTGAACTTAAAAAAAAATATATATATATATATATATATATATATATATATATATATATATATATATATATATATATATACACACACATATATATATATATATATATACATATATATAAACATATATATAGGGTGGGGCACGGGAATCAAGTGTTTTTTGAATAGCTAGTAATCGGCCATTAGGAATGGGAGGGGCGTGCGGTAGGTAGCATTCCATTCCTGGGTTCATAGCATTTAACTTTAACTAACACTCACCTTTATCTTTCAGGTGCCATCATGGAGCAGTGGACGTTACAACACCGCATGTTCGCGTATGATCATTTTGTTAGGAGTGGCGAGTCAGTGACAGCAGTTCAGCGTGCGTTTCGCCGCAGATTCAACATTCATCGAAATGACTCTGTTCCCGCTCGTGACACAATCTTACGTTGGGTTAACAATCTTCGAACAGGAGGCTCAATAATGAAAACAAAACCGAAGGGGCCGCAACGCACTGTGCGTACTCCAGAGAACGTTGAAAGGGTCAGACAAGCGATGTTGCAAAGCCCAGGCCGCTCTGCTCGGAGACATTCAGCTGCACTCGGAATCAGCAATCGTACTGTTAGACGGATTTTGCATGAAGAATTACATTTTCACCCATACAAGTTAGCGATGGTGCAGGAATTGAATGTAAACGATTGCCCCCAACGACTGAATTTTGCACAGGAAATGCTTGCACTTTATGAGCAGAATGAAAACATGATGGTGGTAATGAGTGATGAAGCCCATTTTCACCTTAATGGGGCGGTCAACAATCAAAACTGTCGGTATTGGGCTGCTGAAAATCCGCGACAACTCCATGAAAAACCGCTGCATAGCCCTAAGGTTACAGTTTGGTGCGCGGTGGGAAAGTTTGGCGTCATCGGTCCCTATTTCTTCGAACAAAATGGGGTTACCGTTACCATAACATCTGGGCGTTACATTGAGATGGTGAACACCTTTTTCATCCCTGAGTTACGAAGAAGGCGTATTGCTCGTCGACATTTGTGGTTTCAGCAAGATGGGGCCACGCCACACACCGCCAGAGCGTCAATGGCTGTTCTTCGCCCCCTGTTTCCCAACCATCTCATTTCGAGATTTGGTGACATTGCATGGCCCCCTCGGTCCCCTGACTTGTCCACATGTGACTTCTTTCTATGGGGGTACCTCAAGTCACGTGTCTACGAGGACAAGCCCCGTACATTAGATGCATTGAAGGAAGCGATCCGTCAACAAATCATCCAAATCAACAGAGACCTGCTGGGAAGAGTGGAGGCCAATTTTCGTAAACGCCTTCAACAATGCGTCGACGGCCAAGGACATCATATGCCAGATATAATTTTCGGTACATGATTATTATGACATGAAATGCTATGTTCTTACGAATGTTGTTCTACCAATATATTTTCTTTACAAAAATAAATATCATTTTCCTGATTATTCCAAAAACACTTGGTTCCCGTGCCCCACCCTGTACATATACAATCTTAGTGTGGACCAAAAAAATGAAGGTTTAAAAATCTTTGTTTCACATGAGTAATGTTATTCCTTTTGCTTACCTTAATCAAATTACAAAATTTGAAACCTTTACGTCAAGTTTTAGGGGTCCCGAGAAAATTGCACTTTTCCTTTTAATGCTGAAAAAATTAGTTTTTCCTCATTTTCATAAGTTCTGCTTTATTTTTTGTTGGAAATTCTTTACAATTCTTGAAAACTGTTTTGAGCAGGTATTGTTTGTCCTCTTCTTTAGTTGTCACTGCTTGATTAAATTTTTCAATCAATGCAACACCCCGCTCAGCTGTGTCATTTGTCACTAAGGGCACGAACTCTAGCACAGCCTCTTTGGTACTCAGGATCTATTCCCCATGTTGATGCAGAATTTTCAGTGAAGAGAGAATTGAGATGTAGAGCATCAAAAGAGATTTAGTCCTTGAAGTAACAAAATCAGAAATCCTTTTTTCTTTAAAAGAAGCTAGGGTTACCTTTGCTTCTAAACGTTTCAGTCCCTTATTTCTTGGAGGCATTTTGATATTATTTCGCATTTGCTCCTTTTCTTCAAGGGATATGCTTTTGTCAAAGAAGCTTAATCCAACAAGTGTTTCTGAGAGGTACCACAGATGTCGTTTAATGGCATTTTGGGCTTGCTTGATAACACTTGATATCAAAGAATTTTCCTCCATTATTGCAAGATCTTGCAAAAATTTAAGATCAACATTTGGGGCTTCCTCTGGTTGAGAAGCTTTTGCCCAAGATTTTGCGTATACCAATGCAACAAATAAACAAATTTCTGTTATTGCATCAAGTTCTTTTTTAGTCATCTTAAATTGATTTTGGAGAAGAAAAAGCTTAAATGCATAAATTCCTTTTGCCATCCATCTTGCATGATGGTACGCTCCAGGTCTCTTCAAGGGAGTATTAGAAATGCTTTCTTCTCGAAAAAACAAGAGAACAAGTTGAAAAAATTCTTTATAATCATCTCTTGGCTGTTTAGAGTTGAGTGCCTCCTTCATGATTAAGACTGTTTGATTTTTTTAAATCTTGAACTCTTTCAATTATTCTGCAGCTTTGGGAATCAACAGCAGTTGTGATTTGAGAATGATCCATAAAATCCCATTGAGTTTTGAATCTTTTGAAGATTGGAATATCAGGTTCAGAGGAATGGCCCATAGAAGTCCGGAAGACTTGAGATAGGACAATCTCATAAATATGGTGTCTGCAGGCTAAATATAAAAGCTCTTTTCCAAGTTCTTGTTCAATTTTAGTGCAAGATCCAGCATGGATTCCGGTATTGGATGTTGTTGTGTCAAATGACAGCCCAATAATTCTCTGGGTCATATCATGTTCTTGCAGGAGAGAAATGCAAACACGAGCCATCTCCGTACCCGTGCCAGCAGTGACTTTAGGAATTCCCAGCAATTTCTCTTCACCATTCCCACTGACTAACACTGCAATCCTTTCCGTTCTTCCTTCGCCTGCAAGAAAAAGTTAAAATATATAATTTATATATAATTTATATATATTTATTTTTAATATTTTATTTTATATATATTATATATTTAATATTTTATTTTATATTTAATATATTTATATATATTAAATTTATATATATATATATAATTTTAAATTAAACTTGACTTATTTTAAATTAAAACTTGAGTTATTTTAATTTGAACTTGAGTTATTTTAATACATTATTATTGCCAACAATGGTTACGCAACTAAATATTAAGTTATGAAAATTAATTTGTACGAATACTTTTTTCCCCACCTAATTTCGTAAATTTAATTTGTCGAGTTATTTATTCGTAATTTTGGTTCGTTCGTTTAATACATATTAATTGTATGTCAATAGCCATCTTTTGTTCAACTTTGAAGTAATTCGTTTGATTGTAAGTTTATTGAAAAACAATTTTGCAGGTGTACGAATACTTATTTCCCCCCACTGTGTGTGTGTGTGTGTGTGTGTGTGTGTGTGTGTGTGTGTGTGTGTGTGTGTATATATACTGACAGGGACGGATCTAGAAGTTGCGAGGCCCTAGGCAGATCTAGAAATTGCGAGGCCCTAGGCCTATATATATGAAAATATGGACTTAATTATCGGTACTATACCAGCAATATTAGAATCCCGCATAGACAGAACTATGCCAGCACTTAAAAATTAAACCAAACCAAAATAATCACGCATGGAAATTGTATAAGAAATATAAATAAACCATACAAATAAGTATAAATTATAATATGAATCAAGATTTGTATCGAAAATATAAGACAATGATTTCTAAGATTTATATAATATTATAGGTAATGACTTTCCATAGTATACAAACGTTTTTCATATGTGATGTATAAGAGATGTTGACATTTCATTTTTTATAATAGTGAGCGATCGACTTATCAGGCTAAATATTAATGCTTTAATATTTGGTTCAGATGCTCATTGAATATTACAGCAATGCTTTTCTACTTTTCTTCGAGCTAAACTCTTCAATTAATTGAGAATAATCTAATGAATTTGTTATATCGTTTTCTATTGATAACATACCTAATGATTGCAATCTCGCTTGAGACATGGTGGAACGCAAATATGTTTTAATAAGTTTGAGACGCGAGAAACAGTAACTGGGATGGTTAATACTATTCGAAGTGCAACATAAACATTAGGATAAATCTCACTTATTTGTTTTTGCACTATATAAACAAGGGCATTTCCGAGATCTGTTTTCTCAGGTATAAACCTGCAAAGTACTTTAAGTTCTTCATAGAGTTCTAAATCATTAATATCACTTGAACAGAACGTGCAAAACGGCTTGAGCGAGGCCCTAGGCGATCGCCTATAGCTAAATCCGGGCCTGTACATACATACATATATATATATATATATATATATATATATATATATATATATATATATACATACTATATACATATACATAGATATACATACATACATATACACACTATACATATACATACATATACACACACATATATATATACACACAACACATATATATATATACACACACATACACATATATATATACACACACATATATACATATATATATACACACACACACACATACATACATATATATATATATACATATACATATATATATACATATACATATATATATATATTACATATATATATACATATATATATATATACATACATACATACATACACAATATACACATATACATACATACCCAATATACACATACATATACACATATATACACATATACATACATACACAAACACAATTAGCACAAATAGGACAAGACAAGAGGGCAGTGAAGTAAACGAAGTAAAACTGTCCCCCAATAAGGAGCAAAAAACAAAAGCCAAGAGTAAATATGGGGAAGGAATTATATGCAGGTATTATATAAAAGATAATTGCAGATTTAAAAGAGGACAATGTATATATGAACATCCCCCAATATGCAATTTCTTCTATAATAATGGTCATTGTAAATTTGGAGACGGATGTAAATTCTACCACCCGGACATTTGCAGAACTTACGCAAAATATGGAACCTGCAAATTCGAGAATAAATGCTACTATCAACATCTCCCGACGGACTCAACGAACAAAGGAAAAAGTTTAAATGACAATAGGAATAAAAATAACAATATGAACAATAGGACCACAATAAGCGAACAAGAAAATTTTTTCAACATCTCAGACACCTTACGAATGCTAAATGTCATCCACATGCAGTTGACACAGCTGGAAACCCCCGAGCCAAATCGCTACCGGGCAAGAAGCTACCAATACAAGTAGGAGGAAACGGATCTCTTTCGGAGGATCATAGAGCAACGAATCAAGCGATATAGAAGGAAAACGAACTTGAAATGCACAAGGGGCAACGAAAAACAGAGAACATAAAAATTGTCCTGGCTAATATTCAAGGAATAAGACCAAACCAATCACTCATTAAGGTTTCGTACCTGAAAGGATTTATGGACGAAACAAGGGCGGACATCGCATGCCTCACAGAAACTCATCTTAAAGATTGCCAAGGAAATTGTGAAAACTGCGAACATTGTATTGATAAGAAAGAGATAAATATAGAGGGCTTCAACTTACTAAGAGCGGATAGAACGACGAGACGGAAAGGTGGCTGTGCTATATATGTACAGGAAGGTCATATGACAGAGACGATAATAAGTAAATCAAACAGCTATGTGGAACTCCTAGCAGTGAAAATAGAAAAACTAAACTTGATAGTAATAGTCATCAATAGACCTCCAAGCACCCCAACCGAAAAATTCTCGGAGGCCATTGATGACATTAGAAAGCTAATAAAGGCCATAAACCCTCCATCCCCCAATATAATGATCTGCGGAGACTTTAACTTCCCATTTATAAAATACAAAAAGGTGAATAGGAATATATATATTCACCAGGACAAGGGGGGCACAAGAGAAGATCAGGTACAAGCAAAAATATTGATGGCTCTCACAAACGAGTTTATGCTGACACAGGAGATAACAGAAAATACCAGAAAAAAATAACTGCCTGGATCTGGTATTCACGAATAACACGAACTTGATTGCTGATATAAAAATAACCCCAACCATTATCTCAGACCACAACTTAATTGAGATATCAACAAATATGATGGCAGCATTAGAAGACAATACACATATTGTGGAAAGAAGTAAATTCGGGGCCTTTAACTTCAACTCGAAGACCATAAATTAGGAAGCAATCAGATCGCACATGGCCCAAATAGAATGGAGAACAATTTTCGAGAATAAAACAACTGAAGAAATGCTAACAACCTTGGAGGAAAAACCGCTGAGAATTTTAGAAAAATATGCTCCGAAATCACAGCCAAAAGGAAAGAGGAGCTGGTTAGAAAGGCAAAAGAGAAGACTATTCCGCAAAAGAAAGAGAGTGGAGGCGAAGTTAGGAAACTGCGGAGATAATGACAGGAAAACAATAAAAGAAAAACTGGAGGGTATCGATAGGGAAATACAAGCCCTGATTAAAGACCATACAGAGAGGGAAGAGGAAAAGGCGGTAGAAGCAATAAAGGAAAATCCAAAATACTTCTATAGCTATGCAAAAGGAAAACAAAAACGCGCGCCGCTATTGGGCCCTTAAGGACGGGAAATAATGAACTAACCGACGATCCAAAAGAAATATCTGATACATTGAGAGCTCAATATGAATCAGTTTTCAGTACCCCAAAAAGTGACAAAGCGATACCTGACATAAATGCATTCTTTGAAGAGGAATTGCAAGGAGAGTATATAACACACTGAGTTTACACCAGAAGATGTAGCGAGAGCTATAGGACAAATGAAACTACATTCAGCTGCAGGTCCGGACAATTGGAACGCATTATTGATTAAAAACTGTAAAAATGAAATAGCTACACCTTTATACTGGATATGGAGAAGATCCCTAGACACTGGGAAATACCGAGCATCTTGAAAAGAGCAAACATTGTCCTATATATAAAGGAGGGGACAGATCTCAAGCAAAGAACTATAGACCAGTGTCATTGACGTCCCACCTCACCAAAGTATTTGAAAGAATAGTTAGAGAGAAAATTTATGATTTCCTGGAGACACGGGAAAGATTCAACGAAAATCAGCATGGATTCCGATCAGGTAGATCATGCCTATCGCAACTAATAGAGCACTACAACAATATCCTAGATGCATGCATTGGAAGGCAATGACAACTACGATGTTATATACACAGATTTGCTAAAGCTTTCGATAAATGTGACCATGGTATAATAGCACATAAAATTAAAGACATGGGAATAACAGACAAAGTGGGAAAATGGATCTACAACTTCCTTAGTGATCGTCTGCAGGTCGTCAAAATTCAAGGTATATCATCATCAGAATCGGAAGTACGCAGCTCAGTACCACAAGGGACAGTACTGGCCCCACTCCTGTTCATTATCATGCTAACATAGACAGCGGAGTAAACAGCAATAGTATAGTAACATCCTTTGCAGACGATACAAAGATCAGCAGAAAAATCAGCGATGTACATGACGTGGAGGCCTTGCAGAGGGACACGAACAAAATATACAAATGGTCAGAAGGCAACAACATGTAATTCAACGCCGAAAAATTTTAGCTCTTGAGATATGGTAGAAAAGAAGAACTTAAACAGACTGCATATTATGCTCCAGATAGACAGGAAATTCAGAGAAGCATGAAAGCGATTGATCTCGGGATAATAATGACAGATGATGCGAAATTTGAAACACAAAATCAGATAGCGATAAATAAAGCAGAGAGAGTCGCCGGACAGGTTCTAAGAACGTTCAAGAGAAGGGACAGGACAGTAATGATTCCCCTGCTAAAAACACTGATTATACCAAAACTTGAATACTGCTCAGTTTTGACGTCCCCATATAAAAAGGAAGAAGCTAATAAACTAGAAGAAACGCAAAGGCATTTCACAGCCAAGATTGATGGCTGCAAAGAACTCAACTACTTGGAAAGACTACGTGAACTAAATCTGTACTCACTGGAAAGAAGAAGAGAGGTACATCATAATCTACATATGGAAAATGATCGAAAAAACTGGTACCAAACCTAAAACTAAACCCAATTATCATTCAAACAACACTGGAAAATAGGAAAGGCAGATGTGTAGTGTTCCCAAATGGGGCCAAGACTTTTCAACCAGCTTCCTAAGGACCTTAGAAACGTAACGGGGTCAAAGTTGAAGTCTTCAAGAAAAGACTGGATGCCTGGCTCAGGACAGTACCAGATGAGCCGGGCGTGCCTGGCTATGTACAGTGGAGAGCGCAAGAAAGCAACTCGCTCCTCCACCAGGCCAAACCTAGAGGCGGGCCACCAGCTTGACCTCCGTGTGAAGAGAGACCAACGCACGAAACAACATAAGGTTCATAAGGTAAGGTTCATGCATATATATATATAATATATATATAAATATATATATATATAATATATATATATATATATATATGAAAAATTATTTCACGAAAGTGACACGTGAAAAATATTATGATGAATAACCACGAAGGAAAAAGAACACCAAAGGGGTGCTCAAGCGCTTTCGTCTAATGACATCCTCAGGAACACTGGAGTGAAACGACAGATCAAGGCAATATATAGGTTACAAAAATAAACAAACATACATACATATTCATATATATATACATATAATATATATATATATTATATATACATATACATATATATAGTAAGCTAGAAAAAATTGTGGGAGGAGCAAACATTTATATGGGAGATTGACACTTATAGCACTTCAGCCGACATTCAATATAAATTCAAATGGCTTGTTTATGAAACAGGTCACAAAAGAATAAAGAAATAAAAATAAATATAAATATAAATTGAGAAAAAATTAATTACAAAATAGTGTCTTAGTGAAATATATGTCACAGCCTAAATAACTATAAGAAATAAACCGGCAAATAAAAAAACCACAAATATATATATACATACATATATATATATATGCACTTTGGCGACCTTCAATATAAAATTCAAATGGCTTGTTTATGGAACAGGTCACAAAAGAATAAAGAAATAAAAATAATTATAATTATAAAATAAAAAGTGCCATAGTGATATATATGTCCCAGTCAAAGAAATAAAGAAATAAACCAATAAAAAAATTAAAAATAATAATAATAAATTGAAAGATAAATTTAAGAGAGGCACACCAATTTATAAGGGAAAATTACCACAGGTTTTTTAGTATTGTCTGAATCATGCATATTATAGTCACAAACGAATAAAAAAGTACAAGTAAATATAAATTGAAAACAAAATGATGCCTAGATGATATATAAAGAACCAAAATATATACAACATATATACGGTATATATACGAAATATAAACGCAATATATACAGAATATATATATATATATATATGCATAAGGGAAAAAAATTACAAAGATTTGTTTTTATAATTATTGTCTGAAAAAACGGTAGGTCGCAAAAAGAATAAAGAAATAAAAATAAATATAAATTGAAAAAATTACAAATAATACATCTACACATGTATACCCGCGTAACCAAATATATATACATATACACACATATATACAAACGCACACACACACACATATATATATATAATACATACAAGCATGACCTTCGCGAAATGAGAAATCATCGCGCAGAACATTTGTGAGGTTGTAAGGTAAGGTACATACAACATATATATATATATATATATACACATATATATACACATACATACAAACATACATATAACACACATACATACATACATATACACATATATACATACACACACATTTAACTGCAATGACCACAAACATACTCACATACACATAATACATACACATACACGCATACAGCAAAAAATTGAAAAATAAAATTGTAAGAGAAACCTACAGATTTATAAGGGAAAAAAAAAAAAAAAAAAAAAAAAAAATTTTTACCAAAGATTTAACAACCTGCCCTTTTTGTTTAAATCCATCTGAAGGAATTCAGAGCAACGGGATCGAGTTGAAACAGACCTTTTACTCATGTTAAGGTTATTTGTAAGTTGAATTATAGCCGACTCAAGAATATTTCTATTAACAATGTTGCTAGAGTGAAACAAAACTGAAACATTATTCCAATCAATACAATGGGATAACTCTGAACAAATGGACAAAAAGGGCACTGACAACTGTCCGTTCTAACGGAATATTGATGCTGTTTTACACGCGTTGCAAATCCTTTCCGTCTGACCTATGTAAAAGGAATCACATTGCTTACACCCAATTTATAGATAATGCCTAATTATTGGTAGGGCTATTTTTTACTATGATGTTTTTCACAATATTGTTATATGAAAAAACTACACTGATATCCAAAAGTTTAAGTACATTAGCAATGCCTAAGAAGCCCGGGAAAAATGGAAGTACTAAAATTTCTTTGACAAGGTGCGAGTGTTATTATTCACCCGATAGAAGGTTCGTTTAGCCTTATTAAGACAAGATTCCATGAACGCAGATGGGTAACACAACTCACTTCCAATACCGTTGATATTTTCAATTCGGCATCGATGTATTCCGGACTGGCGATCCTAAGAGCGCGGAGAAACATTGAGGAAAATATGGCCTTTTTAATAGGGGTGTCATGTCCAGAGTAAAAGTGTACGTAGGACAAATTGTTTGTTTTTTTCCGATAGATACTAACTTAAAACCCGGGCTATCCTATGAACACGCACATCCAAAAACGGGATTGAGTTGTCTTGTTCCACTTCTAAAGTAAATTTAATGGAGGGGACTTGGTCATTTAACTGAAGGAGGAAGTCATCCAGGTCACGATTCAAGGGCCAGATAAAGGTCTGTTTCAACTCGATTCCGTTGCTCTGAATTCCTTCAGAATGGATTTAAACAAAAAGGGCAGGTTGTTAAATCTTTGGTAAAAATTTGTTTTTGTCTTTTTTTTTTTTTTTCCTTATAAATCTGTAGGTTTCTCTTACAATTTTATTTTTCAATTTTTGCTGTATGCGTGTATGTGTATGTATGTATGTGTATGTGAGTATGTTTGTGGTCATTGCAGTTAAATGTGTGTGTATGTATATGTGTGTATATGTATGTATGTATGTGTGTATATGTATGTTGTTGTATGTGGTATATATATGTGTATATATATGTATATATATATATGTGTATGTACCTTACCTTACCTTACAACCTCACAAATGTTCTGCGCGATGATTTCTCATTTCGCGAAGGTCATGCTTGTATGTGTATATATATATATGTGTGTGTGTGTGTGCGTTTGTATATATGTGTGTATATGTATATATATTTGGTTACGCGGGTATACATGTGTAGATGTATTATTTGTAATTTTTTCAATTTATATTTATTTTTATTTCTTTATTCTTTTTGCGACCTACCGTTTTTTCAGACAATAATTATAAAAACAAATCTTTGGTAATTTTTTTCCCTTATGCATATATATATATATATATATATATTCTGTATATATTGCGTTTATATTTCGTATATATACCGTATATATGTTGTATATTTTATGGTTTTATATATCATCTAGGCATCATTTTGTTTTCCAATTATATTTACTTGTACTTTTTATTCGTTTGTGGACTATAATATGCATGATTCAGACAATAACTAAAAAACCTGTGGTAATTTTTCCCTTATAAATTGGTGTGCCTTCTTAAAATTTATCTTTCAATTTATTATTATTATTTTTTAATTTTTTATTGGTTTATTTCTTTATTTCTTTGACTGGGACATATATATCACTATGGCACTTTTTATATTTATAATTATAATTATTTTTATTTCTTTATTCTTTTGTGACCTGTTCCATAAACAAGCCATTTGAATTTATATTGAAGGTCGGCCAAAGTGCATATATATATATATGTATTATATATATATTTGTGGTTTTTTTTATTTGCCGGTTTATTTCTTTATAGTTATTTAGGCTGTGACATATATTTCACTAAGACACTATTTTGTAATTAATTTTTTCTCAATTTATATTATATTTATTTTTATTTCTTTATTCTTTTGTGACCTGTTTCATAAACAAGCCATTGAATTTATATTGAATGTCGGCTGAAGTGCTATAAGTGTCAATCTCCCATATAAATGTTTGCTCCTCCCACAATTTTTTCTATGCTATATATATGTATATATATATATATATATATGTATATATATTATATGAATATGTATGTATGTTTGTTTATTTTGTAACCTATATATTGCCTTGATCTGTCCTTTCACTCCAGTGTTCCTGAGGATGTCATTAGACGAAAGCGCTTGAGCACCCCTTTGTGTTTCTTTTTCCTTCGTGGTTTATTCATCATATATATATATATATATATATATATATATATATTAGTGATGTAGCGGATGTCATTTTTTTCACATCCGCGGATGCGGATGAGGATGTTTGATTTCAACATCCGCGGATGCGGATGTCTACATTTTCGTTATTTTTAGGATATATTCGAGATTTGTTGTGTTTAACGTATATAATAAGTTATTATATGGAGAGAGCTGTAGCTATAATGTAGTATAATTGATTAATTGTACAATAATTGCTGTACTTTTCTCTGAACATATAAAATAATATCAAGCATCTAACTAATATAGAAATCAATTAGTGAATTCGTCTGCAAATAAATTCGTTATATTTTGTTGAGTTTCAGCCACAATTAGAAACCATAATTGTGTTACCAGGATGCGGGACGTGAACCCAACTCAAATGCACCCCACCGACCTCTTTCCCCAACCTCCACCCTTATAGAAAGAGATCTTTAATTAGCTTGATAACTATTTATATTAAGTTTAAAGTTTTATTAGGCATATTTATAAATGAGTAATTAAAATAAAGTAAACTAAGATGTTCATCGTTTAATGTTCAAACTTAATTATAAGAAGGTTATGCTTAAGGAACATTAATTTTTCTGCCTTTTGCTGCCAGTCTGTTTCTCTTTTCATCATATATTAATCCAGCACTGCTAAATAATCTCTCGCTTGGTACGTTTGTTGGAGGACAGGCTAAATGTTTCCTTGCAAGTTTACTCAAGTATGGATAGATATTCTGCGTATTTTTCCACCAACTAATAGGATTGTCACATGCAGCCAGGCGTTTTTCTTGGTGATAGCTCCCGATCATTTTTACTACATCTTTTGACATCGCGTAGGTCTCGTCATTGCTGCTTGACTCAAGAAACTGAGAGACAGATTCTGTGATAGATTTGCTTGTTGAAGGTGTTGGTTCTGTCACTGAAACTTTTATTCTTTTGGTGGGTGGCGAAGCGACAGATTCAAGAGATTGAAGCTCTTCAACTGCTTTGCCAAGTGATGATTTAACTCGTTCTAATGTACTAGGTGAAAATAACTTAGCTTTGTAACGTGGATCTAAGTAGGTTGCAAGAGAGTAACTTCATACAAGAACAGCCTCTCGTCTTGTCGCTTGCATCACTTTTGCGCACAATGAACTAGTTCTATTAATATAGTAGAATTTGATAATTTCCGCTTATTAATGACATTTTATCTCAACGGTCCACATCCGCACGACATCCGCAGTCCAAAGTGCGGATGCGGGTGCGAGAAAATGTGCGGATGTTCCGCGGATGCGGATGTGACCTACATCACTAATATATATATATATATATATATATATTTTTTTTTTTGTATTGGGGCGTTTACCGCCACTTCCCGCTATATGGTAGCGGATATCATGGCGAGGCGGAATGCGAGAGAGAGAAACGGAGACGGAGAAAAGGCACTAGAAAAGGGAGAACAGCGGACTACAGGTGAGAAGTCACCTAAAGCTCAGATAGGATGCGAGATTGGGAGAGGAAGAGGAAAAGACGGTCAAGCGAGAAGAGAGGGCTCTCAGCGAGCATAAGGCGTAAACGTTCGGGGAGGGGGAAATCAGAAAGGAACGGGAAGGCGCGACGACGTACTGACGACAGGGTGGGGCATTCCACAAGGATGTGAGAGACGGTGAGGGGCGACTGGCAGGAGGAGCAACGAGGAGCCTCCTGCCGGAACATAAGATAGCCGTGCGTGAGGCGCGTATGGCCGATGCGAAGCCGCGCAAGGACGACCTCTTTGTGTCTGGAGCGGTGGAAAGAGGACACCCAATATGACAGACGGGGGCGGATGGACCAGAGTTTAATATATATATATATATATATATATATATATATATATATATATATATATATATATATATATGAAAATTATTTCACGAAAGTAACACGTGAAAAATATTTATGATGAATAAAACCACGAAGGAAAGGAAACACAAAAAGGTGCTCAAGCGCTTTCGTCTAATGACATCCTCAGGAACACTGAAGTACATAAAAGGTTACGGCCTATATATAGGTTACAGAAAGGAAAAAATAAATAAATAAATAACATACATACATACACACAAACATATATATATATATTAGGGTGTCCCAGCCTCACATGTGAAAATAAAAATTTGCAAGTGTCAAATCGCACACCCTTTAATTAATTACACTTGAAGAAAGGAAAACATGGGCGAAATTTCATTGGCCTATTAGGAGGGGAAGGGTCCCCCATTGACCTTGTTTATTCGACCCTATATGAACAAACGTAAATGCTCAGCATTAATCATTCTAGAATGGAAGAATGAAATGTAAATTCTTTCTAATGACTAAATTAAAGGAAATGGAAATTCTTCCTAATGGCACATTTCATTTCGGGAGACAGGATCTTTTTGTCTGCTGAGGGGAACTGCTGGCGGTGGTATTCGACGACTTGGTACACGAGCTGCCGTTCCTCCTCGTTTTTTGTCAGGCCCTCGTTGAAATCTTCCGCCAGTTTCACCGCCCGTTCTGCCGCGTCGTTCACAGACTTCAACGATGGTGCACATCCTTCGAGATCTTTGTGGGTTTTTGGAACCGGCAGCTTCAGGCAATGAAAAAGGTTTTGAGTCCTTTTCGTGACCAAGGTGCTCAAATCCGACCGTCTCACGGTCAAGACACTCTTTCCCTCCAGCCGACGCAGATCTTTTGGGTTTTCGGTCTTCTTGTGCAGGTTTTGGAGCATGGCCGTCTTCTCTGCATCGGTGGTTTTGGAGAACATAGCGAGTCCGGCTAAATCTTCGCTTAGGTACCAGAGGTGGCCCCGGAATTTCGTCAATGCGGCGGTACCTACATCATGATCCACCGCCTTGTACCGCTCTAGGTCCTCCAACAGCTCCAGGTCATTGACGGGCGCGTCCGCCGTCAATGGAGCCTCGAACCACCTCTGGAGGTAGATGGTGACGGCAAAGACGTTTATCCTGCGTAGTGACCGGACCTCGTGAGCGGTCAGGTGGAATTGGCTTCGGAAGATGAACATCTTAAGAGAGTAAATGCCTTTGGCCATCCACCTGGCCCGGTGGTATGCTCCAGGACGATTGTACCGGAGATCTCGTTTGCCATGACCATCGAGGAAGACCAGAGCGAGGATCAGGAACTCCCGGTAATCGTCTCTTGGGTGGCCAACTTCAAGCTGGTCTTCAATGAAGTGGACAATCTGCTCTTTTTTCAACGCCACCCATTCCGAAAGGATGTCGCTTGGGCCATCGCCGTTGAACGGAGAAGCCTACTTCTGGTCGATGAACTCCCATTGGGATTTGAAGCGAGCGAACAGCGCAATTTCGGGGCCAGAAGACCTGAAGAACAGGTCAAAGACTGAGGTGATTACCAATTCCATCATGTGGTGTCTGCAAGCCAGGAAAAGAACGCGGCGGTCCATTTGGTCCTGGATAATCGTACAAGCGCCGCTGTGAATACCGGTATTCGCCGCTGTTGTGTCGAAGCAGAGACCGGCAATCCATGGTTGAACTTGCGGCCAATCGTCCAGCACCTTCAGAACAGCTCCAGCCATCCGCTGTCCCGTGCTGTCAGGGATTTTTGGGATCGCCAACAACTTCTCAAGATTCTTCCCGCTGACCAGCACTGGTATGCGATCCGATTTCACTCCATCCGAATCAGGGAGGAGTTTGCCATCAAAGTGGACGACAAGCGGCGTATCAGGATTGAACTCGGTCTTGATTCCGGCTGCCAAGTTCTTCCTGGACTTCTGCCGTGAACGGTGAAGACTTGATTTGGACAAGGTGACCGAAGATAACTCAACTCCCGCGGCAGCGAGTGCTGGAGCCACAACGTGCATCGCTTGGCGTACTGAGGTTCCAGTTCGATCCAGGGCTACAGCAAAATTGGGATATTGGATGATCCTCCTTGCCAATACCTGGCCGTCCTTGGGAGGGGATCGAGGAGCCGAAAGACCAGGAGAGGAATATTGGACATCATCATTGGATGCTTCGGCCATGGACTCCGAAGAAGAAGACCCACTTTTCACCGTTCCTTTTGCTTGCAGTGAGTCCATCTCTTCGCGGCTTTTCTTCTTCCTCTTCTCTTCAGCTGCTCTAGTCCAGGCAATTTGTAGTTAGACCTGGGCAAAATTGCTTCAGAAGCTTTCTAAACTGTTTCCAGCTCAGGAACCATTGCCGAATAACATATCCAAAATCCGACAAAATTGGACCCCGAGAACACCCCCAAAAATGAAATTCAAAATGGCGGACTGGATGTTTCCTACGAAAAAAAATATATATATAATTTACGCTTTTATTTATAGAGATACATTTGATGCTTTTTCTTTCAGTTGTAATGTTTTAAATAATTCAACAATATACAACACAACCAGTTATTACGCAAATATAATGTTATATAGCTTTTTACAGATTTTTATAATCAATAATACAACAATTATTTTTTCCCAGTTTCAAGTTATGTTCATTACAGAAGAAGTGATACCTGGTCACAAACATACAGAAATTAATCCTCTTCATCACTATCATCGGATAGATTACCGGTAGTTGGGTTGTTATCGCAACCACTGATTTGGCACTCGCCACAAGCGGCTGAACAGGGCATTCCATTACGCTTGCATCCACATCTTGAAGTAGCACATTTCGTCTTGCAGGAGCAGCGGATCATGTTGAGTAGATAATTTGGAGCTGGTGGCTTGTCGCAGGCTGTAGGGTAGTAGGAATTATTCTTTACATACCAACCCCACTGTTCTGCATCGATCTTCTCTTCTGTAGACTTCCAGATTAGTATTTGAAAGTATGTGCGAAAGCTGTGGTACTTTGTGGACGCATCGGTAGGTGGCAAACGTTCGGGTGTAACAAAAGATTTAGCTGTAGCTACCTTTTCAACTAACATTCGATGACGTAGTGCGTTAGTGGATTAAAGTGTTTTGCAGCCATACAACAGAAGCATTGCCTTTCTTCCAGCGGCTTCAATGTCAGAGTGTTGGCAACAATCAGAACAGAATGTATTTGCAACTGAACGGAGTTCAGCCACCTTCATCAGTGTGTCGAATGCTTTGGCTTTACCGATCGAAAAAAATTCTGGATGTGCTATCACAGCCCGTGAAAGCATGCACAAACAGGAGATACTTGCAGTTGTCATTGCCTAACAATGATTGAATGCTGAGAATATCATACACAGGATTAGGAGATGGTCCCCGTCTTATATCGCTGCGATAGTACAACTTGAAACCACTGTCCTTGGCATGGTACAGAAGGAGAATCAGCAAGTCGGTGTCTTCCCCTATTACTGTTGTAGTTGCATTTTCTGATGAGGAAACTGCTGCACGAACGATGTCCACATCAGCATCCCCATCTGCGTTGTGAACAGTACACCCGTGCTTCTTCAACATCTCACCTACGAGGGAAATAAATGCTTGCTTGTTGTTTTCATTAGCCAAGAAGTGTTCCTTCTGGCCAACAAACTTCATGCTTGGACTGAGATTCACATTTCTGCTTGTCTTGGTGCTGCGTCTTCTGTGGGTCATGTCCTTGATCGTAGGAGAGCTGCTGCAGCCATCAAAAACAATGATTGCTTTTCCATATGTTTTCAGAGTGAAATCGGCATATGAGTTGGCGATGCTGTCATATGTTTCATCTTGACGCCAGGAAACACGATGTAGTAGAGATCCACCATCCAATACGTACTGGTCTGTGCACTGAATTTCTTGAACTTCTTTCATACGTAAAGTGTCAGTGTATTTGATTTGTGAAAAATGCTCTGTATGAATTGGTCCACAATTAACCCACCCCTTATATCTCCAGTCTAACTATAGAGTAGATCAAGTCTAGCCTAGAGGGGTCAGCCTAGAGATTCCGGAAATGGTCCAGAGCGGGCAGATAAATTGAGGTCCACAGTAGGATTCCTCACCAAACTAGGTTAGGGCAATCTACCTTTACCTTTGTTAAGCTATGAGTTGATGCTGGGTCTTAGGCCACAATGTAGGCCTAATTTGTCTGACCCAGCTTAATTTAATGCGTTTACTTCTAAGTTAGAAGATAGAAGATTTAACTGGGCTAAAAACACAATTAATCACTTACTGCTAGTTATTAGAGAGTCCCTTTTGCTGTCTTGTTTAATTGTTAAGAGCGTACTTGCTGGTGGGGATCTTTATCGTTGCCTGTTCTTGTCCCTTCTCCAGTTCCGTCCTCTCGCCCCGTTCCTCGTTTTCGTTCTCCTTTGTTCTCCTCTTCGCGGGCTTTTTCCACCAGCGTTGTCTTGGTTTTTTCCTCGGTTGGTTGATCGGTAATGTATATCTATTACCGAGCACGCTCTTGTCACACAGTATATAAATACTAGTGTGGAGAATAACTCTGGTGAGCAACCAATTGGTTTCATCCACCCAGTTATTGACATAAAAGGAATTTAATAATTGTTAGATTAACTACCTACCTACTCAGTGAACCATTTTCGTTACCTCCCAACTACCCACTCATCAGTTTTCCATAGATTATTGCATGAGCTAGCTGAGACTTATCGGGTTTCCTCAAGATACTTCGTGATTCGAACAATGCAGGAGGATATGCACACAGTTCGTAACACATGACATCTTCAAGATTCATGTCTCCGCCAGTGGCAACAGTCATCATTCTCTGAAACAGTAGTGCAAGATCTACTTCTATATCTGAAGCATCAGTGATCACAACGCGAGAAGCAGATCCTAGTGTTTTCACTTTGTCAGATCTTTTGGCAGAATATGTAAAGGCTTGTTTCCCAATCATTTTTACGACAATGTTCGTACCGATTGAATGCAATTGATGAACGTTAACTCCAGGATCAGCAGTTAGCCCTGTTACAATGTTGCAGAGACCCGAGGTAGAATGGAATGGGGATAAGGATTCCAGACGTTCAAGTACTTTCTTCATGTCATTACTGTCCCTGATTTGTCTACTTCCCCTCATTTCCTTGTGCTGTTCACTACTTTCCAACAAAACTCTGGTGTATTCCTGCATTGCTAAGTTATAAGTGGAACACAGAGGCATAGAAAAGAGCCACGTTGTCCTTTGGATGTCTGTAAATCCACTTCCGCGTGTCAGTCCGCCTCTGCTTTTCAGGGAACGCATTAGTACTTGTTCTATCACCAGGTCTGTGCCGAGTCCGGCCCATAATCTGTCGCTTCTTCTTACCACAAGCTTACCTTCCTGGAATATTTTGTTAACGGCTGGATTTTCAGAAGGCAAACTTAACATTTTCTGCAGGTACAGGTATATCGATTTCAGGTAATTGTGATGTCCGGCTGCTGCAATTATGGGGATGGTCTCCAGCATAGCTTGCAAGTGCAAATCCCACGAGCCGGTTCTGTCTGCTGTTATCAAGGAACGTGCAATGTGATCATTCGCTGATATTCCAACCAGAGTTGACTTGTTTGCGAAGTAGATTGTAGGTCAGTTTTCTTCGCATCCAAAGTGGTAGCAATCTGAGACAATGCATTCGAAGATTCCACATCCTCAACTGATTGTTTGGCGGTCATAACATCGTCGAGCAGGTCACAAGCTTCCTTATGGAGGTCATGAGTAGTGATGTGAGTCGTTTTTTATTGTGTCGTTTTTTTTGTTAAAAACGAAGATAGTGTTTTTTTTTTTTTATTGTTTTAAACTTATTCCATATTTTTCTTCCTTTAATCTAATAATTATATTAGTATTACCTATAATTTACTATACTACCATGCTTATACAGTTATACCTAGTATATATAGTCATCTTTTAGAAAAACTGAATCACGCAAAAAGTATATAATAGAAAGGAAAAACAAACCCTCATTTTTTATATGTATATATATTTTTTAACTAGAACATAAAACATTCTTCCTTGTTTCAAACAATATACCGTACATAATTGTGATTGGCAAGAGTACCAGTATATACTGTATATTCCAGATAGAAAAAAAAATATTCACCTTTTTTGAACATTTTTGTTAACCTAATGTTGTTTAACCTTCATTTCCATGGAAGAATCATCACTAGATTGGGTAGAGCATATATGCTAGTTTCAATATCACAGGTACTGGTATAATATACATAATAAAAAATACATAATACTGGTATAAAACAATATATAATTGTGATTGGCAAGAATACCAGTGTGTGTGTGTGTGTATATATATATATATATATATATATATATATATATATATATATATATATAATATATATATATCAAAGCTATTGACTTCTCCTTAGGGAACCGGAGCTTACAGATGAAAAGAAGGATCAACACAACGGCAAACATTTTCATTTATTTGTACATCAGACGTTTCGACAAATCTTTTGTCATCATCAGTGAGTTAAGTCTTAAAACCTTAAAACAAAATTGAAAAGTGAAAGTTACATCAATACAATATTAAGACCATTAAAATTAAAACCTTAAAGCAAAATGAAAATTGCATCAATACAAAATTAAAACATTTAAATTTCATCACTATAAAACTAAAATTAAATTAAATTTCATCACTATAAAACTAAAATTAAATTACCTCAATAGGTAAATACACAATGTTTACATCCACCTCCATACTTGGCAAAGTCTAAGAGACCACTAGGTGGTCAGGGGATTAGAAAGGGTATATCTGTGAAACACGGTTGGTTGTCAAAAGAGTCGTAATTTGTAGGATGAGCTATTATTATTAAGGGAGGGTTTGTTTCTATAGATGTACAAAGATTCTAAAATTCGGAGTTCTGTAAGGTTATTGGATCTAGTTAAAATTTCAAACTGAGTTTTGTGAAGGGGATGGTCGTTTTCATTACTGTGGTTTCTAATTGCGGATTGTGGAGGGCTACTGAGGGGACGGTTGGTACGGACTGACAAGCCCAAATGTTGAGAAAGGCGCACCTCCAGTTGGAGTTGAGTGCTGCCAATATACGCAGCCTTACAGCTGTCGCACGTGTATTTGTAAACAACATTGGGGCATACAGTTTTGGGGAATTCATCTTTGAACTTTAAAAAATTTGATAATTTAAGTGGGTTGACGAAGGCGAATCTAAAATTTATTTGGGGATAACTAGACTTGAGTAGTTTGGACAATTCACCTCGAATACGCAATGATAAATAACCATAAAAAGGTAATTTAATATATCTGGTTTCTTTTTGTACTGTAGTTACGGGGAGTTTAGTATCAAAAGTGTTATTTAAAAATTTCTTTAATTGGTTATCGAATAGATGAGAAGGGTAGTAATTGTTAATAAAGTACTGTTTTAAAAATTTAAATTCTTCGTTTAACGAAAAGTAATCCGAACAAATACGGTAACTTCTTGTTAATAATGTTACTATAGCACTAATCTTATATTTATAAAACATACAACTTAAATAATTGGTTCCCAAGCCAGTAAAAGTTTGTTTCCGAAATAGTGAAGTATGGAACTTATTATGGGCCCGTTTAACTAAAACATCCAGGAAAGGTAAACTATTATTTGTTTCGTTTTCACACGTGTACTTAATATTACTATGTTGTTTATTAAGATAATCACGAAAAAGTTTTACGTGTGAAGGATGGTTAAATATTAAGAAAGTGTCATCCACGTATCTTCTGTAATATAGGGTTTAAAACTACTAGGACAATTTTTCAACCAAATTTCTTCGTAATGGCAAAGAAATGCATTTGCTAGTGTTGGGCTTAACGGGGAACCCATAGCTACCCCATCAATTTGGCTGTAAAGGTTGCTATTAAATAAGAAAAGATTATCAAAACACACTATTTCGAGAAGGTTTTTAAATTGAGTCTGAGTGAGGCCATTAATAAGAGTATTATCAGTAGTGAATAACTTATTTAGTATGATATTTAATGTTTCTTTTAACGGGACATTAGTAAACAATGATGAGACATCAAAACTGGCCATAGTAAGAGAATCGGCATGATTGATCTCTTTTATCTCTTTAGCAAAATCAAACGAGTTGTTAATAGAATAATCATTAAAGGTGAGTTTTGAAAGCAAGGGAACGAAGAATTTGGCTAAGTTATAATTGAATGTACCACATGCCGAAAGAATAGGTCTTAGTGGGAAATTTGGCTTGTGGACTTTAGGTAAACCATATAGAATTCCTGGATTAGAACCAGAAGCAAATAAAAAATTGTATGTATTGTCAGCAATAATATTACTATTTTTTAATTTACGCAAACACCTATTAAGTTTATCTTCGAGTTTTAGTAATTTAGACAGGACATTCTCTTTTACCCTTTTAAATTTAGACGTATCCGACAAAATTGTCTCCATTCTATTTATGTAAACTGTTGAATCAATCAGCACTACTCCTTTACCCTTATCCGGTTTTGTAATGATGACAGAGTTATCCTTTTTCAAATTATTAAGAATTTTAAAGTATTAGAGAGAAAGAAATATTGTCGTTAGGCTTAAATTTTGATCTACCTCATTATAAACTAAATTTTTATAAATTTTTCTCTGGCTTTGAAAATCTTCTCATGACAATTAAGAATTGTGAGATCCGACCAAATTTCTCGTTTCATAACTTGGTAAAACAAGTGGAGAGCATCTCTTTTAAGAATTTTTATAATTTTAAACCCCATAAGGTGTTTTCTCCCCTCTTTAATAAGCAAGATTTTAAAATTCTTAATAATTTGAAAAAGGATAACTCTGTCATCATTACAAAACCGGATAAGGGTAAAGGAGTAGTGCTGATTGATTCAACAGTTTACATAAATAGAATGGAGACAATTTTGTCGGATACGTCTAAATTTAAAAGGGTAAAAGAGAATGTCCTGTCTAAATTACTAAAACTCGAAGATAAACTTAATAGGTGTTTGCGTAAATTAAAAAATAGTAATATTATTGCTGACAATACATACAATTTTTTATTTGCTTCTGGTTCTAATCCAGGAATTCTATATGGTTTACCTAAAGTCCACAAGCCAAATTTCCCACTAAGACCTATTCTTTCGGCATGTGGTACATTCAATTATAACTTAGCCAAATTCTTCGTTCCCTTGCTTTCAAAACTCACCTTTAATGATTATTCTATTAACAACTCGTTTGATTTTGCTAAAGAGATAAAAGAGATCAATCATGCCGATTCTCTTACTATGGCCAGTTTTGATGTCTCATCATTGTTTACTAATGTCCCGTTAAAAGAAACATTAAATATCATACTAAATAAGTTATTCACTACTGATAATACTCTTATTAATGGCCTCACTCAGACTCAATTTAAAAACCTTCTCGAAATAGTGTGTTTTGATAATCTTTTCTTATTTAATAGCAACCTTTACAGCCAAATTGATGGGGTAGCTATGGGTTCCCCGTTAAGCCCAACACTAGCAAATGCATTTCTTTGCCATTACGAAGAAATTTGGTTGAAAAATTGTCCTAGTAGTTTTAAACCCATATATTACAGAAGATACGTGGATGACACTTTCTTAATATTTAACCATCCTTCACACGTAAAACTTTTTCGTGATTATCTTAATAAACAACATAGTAATATTAAGTACACGTGTGAAAACGAAACAAATAATAGTTTACCTTTCCTGGATGTTTTAGTTAAACGGGCCCATAATAAGTTCCATACTTCACTATTTCGGAAACAAACTTTTACTGGCTTGGGAACCAATTATTTAAGTTGTATGTTTTATAAATATAAGATTAGTGCTATAGTAACATTATTAACAAGAAGTTACCGTATTTGTTCGGATTACTTTTCGTTAAACGAAGAATTTAAATTTTTAAAACAGTACTTTATTAACAATTACTACCCTTCTCATCTATTCGATAACCAATTAAAGAAATTTTAAATAACACTTTTGATACTAAACTCCCCGTAACTACAGTACAAAAAGAAACCAGATATATTAAATTACCTTTTTATGGTTATTTATCATTGCGTATTCGAGGTGAATTGTCCAAACTACTCAAGTCTAGTTATCCCCAAATAAATTTTAGATTCGCCTTCGTCAACCCACTTAAATTATCAAATTTTTTAAAGTTCAAAGATGAATTCCCCAAAACTGTATGCCCCAATGTTGTTTACAAATACACGTGCGACAGCTGTAAGGCTGCGTATATTGGCAGCACTCAACTCCAACTGGAGGTGCGCCTTTCTCAACATTTGGGCTTGTCAGTCCGTACCAACCGTCCCCTCAGTAGCCCTCCACAATCCGCAATTAGAAACCACAGTAATGAAAACGACAATCCCCTTCACAAAACTCAGTTTGAAATTTTAACTAGATCCAATAACCTTACAGAACTCCGAATTTTAGAATCTTTGTACATCTATAGAAACAAACCCTCCCTAATAATAATAGCTCATCCTACAAATTACGACTCTTTTGACAACAACCGTGTTTCACAGATATACCCTTTCTAATCCCTGACCACTAGTGGTCTCTTAGACTTTGCCAAGTATGGAGGTGGATGTAAACATTGTGTATTTACCTATTGAGGTAATTTAATTTTAGTTTTTATAGTGATGAAATTTAATTTAATTTTAGTTTTATAGTGATGAAATTTAAATGTTTTAATTTTGTATTGATGCAATTTTCTTTGCTTTAAGGTTTTAATTTTAATGGTCTTAATATTGTATTGATGTAACTTTCACTTTTCAATTTTGTTTTAAGGTTTTAAGACTTAACTCACTGATGATGACAAAAGATTTGTCGAAACGTCTGATGTACAAATAAATGAAAATGTTTGCCGTTGTGTTGATCCTTCTTTCATATATATATATATATATATATATATATATATATATATATATATATATATATATATATATATATATATATAACTGCAATGACCGCGCAGTATATTAACCTTTGTGTTAACCTAATGCTGTTTAACTTTCATTATCTGATTCTATTTCCATTGAAGAATCATTATCATTAGATTGATTAGAGCATATAGTTTCAATATCACAGGTACTGGTAATTATTGCAGATTTGGATGTTGATGAAGCCAATGTAGCACCATGTTTTACTTCACTTTCTTGGAATTTTGCATTTTGGGATATAAATACTAGCTTTGCTGCTCTGTCTGTGCTTAATCGGTTTCTTTTGGCTGTATGGATATTACTGTATGTGCTAAATGATTTCGGAGGTAATGAAAGGGCGAAATAGAGGTGTATGAGTTTGTGTAGGTATGTATGTGTGCGTATGTATCTGGAATTCTGGATGTATGCGTGTGTATGGGGTATATAATAGATATAAATGTGTATATAAGTGGCTCCACTATAGTGTGTAACATATATTGGTATATGGGTGTATGTGTATGTATATATATGGATGGTCTCGGGGGGAAAATATGTCATCGCGGGTCTAAAGGATAGTTAAGTGGGAGATTCAAAATCCGAGGCATGGATGGGAGAGTCCTGGAAAGGTTGGACAATGGGCAGTCAGCTCCCAGCCAGTGTTCTCGCAAGTTTAACGGATCTAAGATACAAGACTCAGTGCAAGAAAGAGGCCAGTTTTTTTCTGTAAATAGGCTGAAAGGCCATTCTATACTGGTACCATATGGCCTATTTTATTATTTATTTATTTATTTTTATAATATATATCATTGCAAAAGTATACCTTATAATTAAATTGGCAATATCTATATTAATTATTAAAAAAAACAAAAAAAATAAAAAATAAATAAAAAACAAATAAAACGACAAAAAAAAAAAAACAACAACAACATGGACATAAAAAAAACCGTTTTTTAACATCACTAGTCATGAGGAGTTCCATCTTCATTACGAGGGAAAACGTCTGTGACTAGTAAGGTACTAAGAGCTGCATCTACTATCATATGACCACGTATCGCTCTTGAAACAGCTTTTCCAGACATCATGTGTTGCACGGCATTTGGTCCGTATATTTCTTGAAGTACTTCAGACAATCCTGAACCATTCATAAGAGTACCGACTGCTCCCAAAAGATTCATCAGTGTGTGAAATGATCCCAGCATTAAAACAATGTCCTGCAGGTCTCTCTGTTCATTGATGATTTGGGAAGCTTTCCAGAACAAAGGCTGATCAAAGGTAATAATGCATGGGACTTTTTGATCGCGTGCTATCTTGCTCAAATATAGTAATGTCGAAAATATGCAGGTCATGTCAGTTGGCGACATATCTATGATGGGAAGGAACGTGATCGACGCCACACCTGGATGTGAGACACTTGATCCACCGTGAATTGCCTGCATTGTTCCGGACCAACTTGGACCTGATCTTTCTGCTGAAGATATCTGCCAGAGAAGACTAAGTCGACTTATGGTGGCAGTGGGTACTGGAAGTTCACGGAATGAGATGTCCCTCAACATGCTTCTCGCGTGTCTATATTCCCTAATGTCAACGGTTGCAATCTTCTTAATGTCATTGTCACCAACATTACGCCTGTGAATAGAAGGGTGGATCTTGATCTTCGGAGTTATTGCGGCAATCATACCCATTCCATGAAAGGTATTCTTCCCATCCAAAGTGCAGACATCATGATCGACGTTATCTGCTGCTAGAAGGACTGCAGTGTTTTCATCAACAGTAAAAGAGCCAGACCCACTTGCCAGCGCCGCGTTTCTTTCGAATCTTGTTACTTCTGTATACGACGAACAGTAACCCAGCTGATGGAGAACGTCAATAAGGTACCTTGACCTAAAGTTGTGGTGTAGCTGAACCGACAAACCGATCTGTAGTGGACATAGTAATCCTCTAGGACGGGTTGCTTGCATAATGCTCTGCCCAATTGCACCTATTTTTCTTGAAGCATCCTGTCCCGCAAATGCTTTTGATAATAGCAATTTCAGACTGGTGGGAATGTAATCAAGAGCACTTTCTGCAGTGATGTCATTTGGAGATGGATACACATCTTTTCTAGGCGAGTCGACAGACTTGATATCACTTCTGATTATTTTTGCAGCAGCTTCTACTAGGTAAATCTTCTGTAGCTCTATATCTATATCACATTCTTTCGACTTTTTGTGATAATCTATAAGAATTTCATTAGCTGTCTCTCGTAGTGTTACTACATCTGCCTTCCCACTTTCACCTGATATTATGATCTTGTCTCCGTAACGTTCTAAAAGCTTTCTCTTCATGTGCCTGCGTTCGTAGACAGAGCTCTGACTTCCTTGAAGATATTCCTCCATTTTGGAAATTAGGTCTCCAATCAACAGTTGTTCATCATCATTCTCTTCCAGGTAAGCACAGGTCTGAAGGAATGCTTGGTGTTGCTCTTCATTAGTTGGTCTCCCTTTCTTCGAATCATGATCGTCGGAGGAGTATGCGCGAGGAATGTTTTTTCCACTTCGAAAATTTACGCTGCAGGTGTGATGGTAGACACAATCTGCAGCAGGAAGATCACGAAGATAATACTCCAGACGGCCTTTTACATTAAACGACCATTCATCGCAGCGGCTTTCACAGCACCTTTTTATGGTTTCGGAGAACTCTGTAGTTCTTATTTTGACATGCTCTGATTTTGGTTTGTGTTTGGAAAAAAAGTCCACAAAGGTATCACAAAACAAACAGTGAGTAGCACTGGAAAATGCGTATTCATGAAAACGAGCACTTTTCCTTGGTATTGCCTCGGCTGCGGTCTGTCGCTTCTTTATTTCAATGGTCTTTTTATCCGTAAACCTTTTCCTACATACAACGTGAACACTTATTCCAGCTGTTGCAACAACATCGCTTCCACGGCTGCGGCTGGATGCATTTATACCATCTGCTCCTTTTTGCGAGATGTGAACCACTTCCTGTCCGCTGTCCAATTTCTCCTTACAAATCACGCACAATTCTTCAGGGGTCTGCATTCTTGAAGGCGGACGCACACCGAGTCAGTCTGAAACAGAAAACACAAATTAATAAACTGTGTTGCAGTATTTAAAAGGAGTACATAATAACAGTTTTAAAGAAAATGACAAGCACAAATACGCAGATTTGATAGTGGGTAGTAGGAATTAAAGAGTTGTATATAATATAAGTTTATAAAGATGTAGCAATGTCCATTCTCACATACACTCCATACAGTATATTTTATTTACATTACGTGACGTCATAGTTTAATACTAGCCGCCTAATACAATTTTTAGTGTCATATAGGTTAATTTAGAAACGAAAATGTGTTTTAAAACATTTTACTGATCAAGAAAAACGTCATAACTCTCTCTACAAAGCGAAATTAAAATTTATTGTATTTCGTAGGAAACTGCCAGTCGGCCATTTTGAATTTCATTTTTGGGGGTGTTCCCGGGGTCCAATTTTGTCGGATTTTGGATATGTTATTCTGCAATGGTTCCTGAGCTGGAAACAGTTTAGAAAGCTTCTGAAGCAATTTTGCCCAGGTTGAAGCTATTTTTGCTCTAGATTGCCTGGACTACTCGGCGTTTCTCCCGCTCCGCTGCCCTGCGAGCAAACTCCAGGTCCTCTCCTCCGATGAACATCTTCCGCACGGTTCGCTGGTCATTCAGAAAGTCTCGATCTTCGGGGACTTTGATGAGTTTCATGGCGTTGGCATGAGCTGTTTCGAACTGTATTCAGGTTGGCTTGGAATCTCTTTTCCCGCTCCAGTTGCTTCTCTCCCCCACGGTTTCGGTTTCTGGCAACCTTCTCGTAGTCCGTGGAGAGGGCCTTGATCCTCTCGACGCACTTGGGCTTGTGGGAGGTCGGAATAGATGCCCGAGCCGACACCGCCATAACCTCATCAGCTACCACATTGGCAGCTTCCGCCGTGGACGTTTTTTTTTCCGAGTGAAGAACAACAGACGTCGAAGAACATCTCCCACTGTCGGGAGTTGACACAGCGTTTCCAGGGGTTCATTTCGCAACAACCCACCAACCACACAGTCTCCTGCTTTCTTGTATCCATAACCTGAAAAGAAATATGCTATAATTAGTATAAGGTAGAGAGTAGCCGTTCAGCAATAGAAACACATGGTTTGAGGGGACCCTTAAAATTAAAGAACACGAATGAAATTCATCTTGCTGGCATGTTTTCACGAGTGGAAGAAATTAGGAGGGTGTGCATGACAAACTTCATGAACAAAAAAAATTGGGACACATAATATATATATATATATATATATATATATATATATATATACATACATATCTACACACACACACACACATATATATATTTTTTTTTTTAAGTTCGGGAAGAACCGATTCGCCTCTATTTAAAAGGGCATATCTCGGCGGAAAAACAAAGAAAAAGTGAGAGGAAAGACAGAGGAAAAAGAAAGGGTAGAGGGGACAGTCGAAGTGGAAAAAGACCAAAGGATGACAAGGACTGCAGGGTCGAGCCCCATCATCCTTGGGTGCTAGGGCCGGGAGGGCGCACGTGAAACCTCCAGGAACAAGCACGTACAAACGAGCACAAAGAGCACTCAAGAGTACGAGCTTAGAACCCCTTGCGGGTATATATATATATATATATATATATATATGCAATAAACGGAGAAGTAAAAATAAAAGTTAAAAATTAAAGATTAGAGGATCAACAAAGAGGCATACAGATTTGTAAGGAAAAATATCGATTTTTTAGCACAATATCAAATGAATTAAAAATACAAATTTATACTGGAAATCTACCCGGGTTTTAACACTTTGCCTTTTAGAGTCAAGTTTCGATATATATGAAAATAAAATGAAGATTAAAAGTTAATAAAGTAGCGTACAAGTTTACCAAAGATTTAGCGTCCTACCCTTTTTATCTAAATTTGTTTTGAAGGAATTAAAAACAACAGGATCGAGTTGAAAAAGACCTTTGCTTATGTTGAAGTTATTTGAAAGTTGGATAATGGCAGACTCAAGAATATTTCTATTGACAATGTTGCTAGAATGAAATAAAACTGAAGCATTATTCCAATCAATACAGTGGGATAACTCTGACAAATGGACAAAAAGAGCACTGGACAACTGTCCTGTTCTAACGGAATATTGATGCTGTTTTATACGTGTGTGCAAATCCTTTCCCGTCTGACCTATGTAAAAGGAATCACATTGTTTACACCCAATTTTATAGATAATGCCTGAATTATTGGTAGGGCTATTTTTTACTATGATATTTTTCACAATATTGTTATATGAAAATACTACATTAATATCCAAAAGTTTAAGTACATTAGCAATGCCTAAAAAGCCCGGGAAAAATGGAAGTACTAAAATATTTTTTGAGAAAGTACGAGTGTTATTATTGACACGATAGAAAGTTCGTTTTGCCTTGTTGAGACAAGATTCCATAAACGCAGATGGGTAACACAGATCACTTCCAATACCGTTGATTTTTCCAATTCGGCATCGATGTATTCCGGACTGGCGATCCTAAGGGCGCGGAGAAACATTGATGAAAAAATGGCCTTCTTAGTGGGGGTGTCATGTCCTGAGTAAAAGTGTAAGTAGGACAAATTGTTTGTTGTTTTCCGATAGATACTAAACTTAAAACCGAATTCAAGCAAAGGTCTTTTTCAACTCGATCCTGTTGTTTTGAATTCCTTCAAAACAAATTTAGATAAAAAGGGTAGGACGCTAAATCTTTGGTAAACTTGTACGCTACTTTATTAACTTTTAATCTTATTTTATTTTTATATATATCGAAACTTGACTCTAAAAGGCAAAGTGTTAAAACCCGGGTAGATTTCCAGTATAAATTTGTATTTTTAATTCATTTGATCTTGTGCTAAAAATCGATATTTTTCCTTACAAATCTGTATGCCTCTTTGTTAATCCTCTAATCTTTAATTTTTAACTTTTATTTTTACTTCTCCGTTTATTGCATATGTATATGTATATGTATATATATATTAGGGTGACACTTATTTTCGAAAGTTTGAATTTTTATCGGGACGGGCGCGTTTCTGGTTCCATTTTGTCAAAAGATATCGTGTGTAAAATATTTTTGAAATAAAACAATATTTAGAACTGCCTCAATACGGTCAAAGTTTGTATATTTTCTCGAAAAGTAGAAATTTTAGATCATGATGTTCTATGCCTCTAGCAAATAAAATATCACTTCTAGTTTGTTCAAGCTACTAATCTTGACCTAAAACATATAACTGGACTTCATACTTTCAACTCTAGGTCCCCCTCAACTCGAGTATTAGCCCCTCAAGGGGGGGGGGGGGGGGGGTATCATGGGCGCCCATCTCCCTCTCATTGTTGCCTACTTTGCAGAGGTCACGGTGGACTTGCGGGCGGTTGGGAAGTCACAGCGGTGCTTCTCGACCACTTGTAAGAGGAACTGCCTTTGGTCTTCACTCTTGGTAAGGGCCAGGTTGAAAGACTGCATCAACGCCACCCCGCGCTCCGCGAAGTCATTGACAACTTGAAGGGCCTGGACTCGGCGGGATGCGGCGATGAAGGCTGGTCCGTCCGCCACTCCTCCGGATCCTTGAGCAGGAAGGCGGTGCTGATGTCCAGAACCTTGAAGAACTCCTTTGATGTAGTCGTTGTGAACTTGGCCAATGTATTGTTGGCGATTGAGGCGGTGGACAGGTCCACATTGATACGCCGCGGGGGATCCTCCGATCCTTCCATCGCTTTAATCATCTCCCGCTTTGTCGCCAAGTCGATACCCTCGTCGAAGATGGCCAGGGTGACGAGGCGCTCGCTCAAGTACCATAGGTGCCTGGCGAAGACTGTCGCCGTCGCCTTGGCCACCGTTGAGTCCGGATAATAGACGAGGGCCTTGAGCAGCGCGAGGTCCGCGGCTGGGGCCGTTGCCGGGAGCGGCGCTTTGTACCAGGCCGTCACGTAGATGGACACGGCGAAGATGGTGAATCGCCGGATTCCAGCCGCTTCGCCTGACGACATCTGAAACTGTTCCCGGAACAGGAACAGTTTGATGGCATAGATGACTTTTGCCATCCAGCGCGCGCGATGGAAGGCGCCGGGACGAGCGAACCGGGCACCCCGCTTGTTCGGACCGCCCAGCACAATTACAGAGAGCTCCAGAAGTTCCCTGTAGTCATCACGTGATGTTGACCGTCGAGGCGGCGGCTGAATTCGATCAGCAGGTCGTCGCGGGCGTCCTTCAGGTGCTGCGGCATGGTTCCATCCTCGAAGGGCTTCGCTTTGGTTTGATCGATGAAGTCCCACTGGGCGGCGAATCGTTTGAACAGGAGGATGTCAGGACCAGTAGAGGGACCGAGGCACGCCGTGAATGCCTTCTCGCACACCAGTTCGTGGATGTGGTGGCGGCAAGCCAAATGAAGCACTGTCTTCTCGAGTTTCTGCTCAATGATATAGCAAGCTCCTCCTGAGAGTCCTGTGTTTGAGGCGGTGGTGTCAAAAGAGAGGGCACAGATCCGTCCCTTGATGTCCCAATCCTCGAGGGCAGAGAGGACGGCTTCCGCCATGGCGCGGCCGGTGCCGTCGGGGAGGCTGGGCACAGCCAGAAGCTTGTCGACGTTCTCCCCAGACACCAGAACTGGAAGGCGATCTTCAGCAGGGCCTCCGTCAGCCGCTGGTACGATTTTCCCGTCCCAGTGAACGGTCAGCGGCACAGTAGGATGGAAGGCTGCCTTCATTTCCGCTGCTGCCATAGCACGGAACTTTGCTCGGTCGCGGCGGGAGGATTCGCGGTTCAAGACCAGCTCCTCAGGGTCGTGGCCCAAGCTCCTCGCAGCCGCCGACAGCAAAAAAACACCTTCTCGGTCGGTAAGTTTCGTCCGATCCATCGCTGCGGAGAGATCAGGGGTGATCATCTTTTTCGACGCGCGGAATCGCTTGGGTGGTAAAGGGGTCGTAGATGCTTCTGCATTCGACGTGGACGGGCCCGGGAGAGAGAGCTCTTCCTCTTCTTCTCGGCGACGACGCCGTGTCGGTGACCGAGTCGGGCTGCTTGCACCTGAGCTGGAGCTCGATGCCAGTTCGACGAGTTCTTCTCGGCTCTCTCTGTTCGCCCTTTCATCATCTTGCCGGCGGCTCCTTTCCGCTTCCTGTCTCCTCGCACGCTCCTCCTCAGTGTGCAGCGTCATGTCACGTGTGGAGGAGATGCGGCCGCGCCGCACCTCGGCCCTTTGTCCCGTCAGGAACTCCCTGTCCTCTTCGATTGTGATCATCGACATCGCCTGTTCGTGTGCGATGTCGAAGAGGCGGTCAAGGGATGAGAGGAATTCGGCCTCGTTCCTGATTTGGGTCACAGTGCGCCGTTTCGAGTTCTTGTTCAGAGCCCGCCACTTCTCGTACATTCGGAGAACCTTGCCCCTTGCGCGTTGGTCTTTCTGCGTAGGAATACGGGACCGCTCCCAGAATTCCTTGACTGCGGTCACTGTCTCAGCGGCTGCTTCCTTGATCGGCTTCTTGACGTCAAGGTGAAGGTGGAAAAAGTACTGAAGCGCCTGCTTTCCCGTAGGCAGCATGCTTCCTATGATGCTGTGGTCCACGGTCCCCAGGAGATAGACTGCTGTTTTAGATCTTGTTGCCGAAGCCATCACGTCGTTTCAGAACTCACTGAAAAAGAGAATGAAACACTGTTAGTGTTGGCAAAACTCGTCCCAACCCATTTTCTACTTAGAATAACATGTTCTTTCGCCTGTATCAATATTTGGATAAACTCGTGTTACACCCTGTATAATACCTCATTTTAGTCTTCTGTACACCAGTGCGGAAGACTAAACCAACGACTCTGACCGTCCGTCGTCTGTCTGTTATCATTTTTCAACTCAGAAACTACAGCAGCTATCGAAACGAAAACTGACATGATAACAGAACGCCATGAGTACTTTTCGACAAAAAGTATAAACTTTGACCTCGTTGAGGCAGTTCTAATTATTATTTTATTTCAAAAATATTTTACACACAATGTTTTTAGATGGAATTACACCAGAAATGCGCCCGTCCTGATAGAAATTCCCAAAAAATGAAAAAAACACCCCAAATACACCCCAAATAGACGAAAGCGCTTGAGCACCCCTTTGTGTTTCTTTTCCTTCGTGGTTTTATTCATCATATATATATATATATATATATATATATATATATATATATATATATATACTGTATGTGTGTGTGTGTGTGTGTGTAGATATGTATATATATATATATATATATATGTTTGTGTGTATGTATGTTATTTATTTATTTCTTTCTGTAACCTATATATAGGCCATAACCTTTTATGTACTTCAGTGTTCCTGAGGATGTCATTAGACGAAAGCGCTTGAGCACCTTTTTGTGTTTCCTTTCCTTCGTGGTTTTATTCATCATATATATACAGGGTGGGCCGTAAGTTTCCATACATAGGAAAATTTAAACGTTTGTTTTTATGTTTCAGATACCCTAAGAATATGCGTTTGACGAAAGAGCAACGAATTGAAATCATACTGATGGCTGGGTCGGGAAGCAGTCGCATGGTTGCAATGAACTTTAACAGAAAACATGGAACGAACATCACACACGACACTGTGGCAAAACTTTTAACAAGTTTCAGAAAACTGGAAATGTTGCAGATCAACCGCGAAGTCGTCCAAGACGTACAGCCACCGATGAAGACACAACAGCTACGATACTTACAGCGCTTACACGGAGTCCCAGAAAAAGTACACGACGGTTGTCTGCAGAAAGTGGTGTCAGCAGATCGAGTATCAGGCGCATTTTGAAAGCAAACAAATGGCATCCATACAAATTGCATATGGCACAGCATTTGAGTGAAGACGACCCGGATAGACGGATGGAATTCTGTGAATGGGCATTAACCAAAGTGAACGAGGATGCAAACTTTTCAACTAAGATCTTGTTTACTGATGAAGCAAATTTTTACGTCAATGGAGAGGTTAATCGGCAAAAACATACGTTATTGGAGTAATGCTAACCCTAACTGGCTGAGTCCGACGAAGATGCAAGGTGCCGGTAAAGTGATGGTGTGGGGGATATGGGGTGACAGAATTATTGGACCAATTTTTGTCAGTGGAAATCTTAATGCCGAAAGGTATCTTAACATGTTGCAAGAAGAGATTTCCCATCCCTGCTAAACGAGGAAGGTAACTTCCCAGTTTACTTCCAGCAAGATGGAGCTCCACCTCATTATGGTCTTCACGTGCGTCGGTATTTGGATCAGCAGTTTCCGGATGCTTGGATTGGTCGGCGTGGTCCTGTGGAGTGGCCTCCCAGATCCCCAGATCTCACCCCCCTTGATTTCTATCTTTGGGGCACTTGAAGGCCATGGTGTATCAGGAAAAGATACGAGACATAAATCATCTAAAGGAACGTATCACCAACGCCATTACAAGCATAACGTCAACTGTGCTAATGCGTGTTCATCAACAGTGGGGAACACGTATTGAAATGTGTTTTCAAAACAATGGCAACCATGTAGAGCATATTATATAAATAAAAATGGTTGTCCATAAAAAAATGTTTATTTTTCCTATGTATGGAAACTTACGGCCCACCCTGTATATATATATATATATATATATTATATATACAGGGTGGGCGGAAAGTAGCTCCCTATTTTGGATTGGTAAAAAAATACGTATATTATCCATTTATTTCAGAAGAAAAATATGAAAAGGTAGGCATACATGGTAGGTTTTCTCTAAAATTCAATGTGGGCTCCAACTCTTTCCACCAGCTTCTGGAGCCGCCCAGGAATGGCGTCCACTGACTTTAGCAGGAACTCCGGCGGGATGGAGGACATGACTTCCCGAATTCGGTCCTCCAGTTCTTCCAATGTCCTCGGTTTGGTGCGGTAGACTTCTTCCTTTACCCACCCCCAAAGAAAGAAGTCGCACGGTGTCAAGTCGGGGCTCCTGGCTGGCCATTGATGTGGACCACGACGACCCATCCAACGCCCAGGGAAGTGGGCATCCAGCCACTCACGGACAACAAGAGCGAGAGTGCGGAGGGCGCCATCTTGCATACATATCAGATCGTCGATGTTCTCCCATGTGCTGACAACCAGCCAGACCTCGTTTCGCAACATAGCAAGGTACGCTCAGCATTCATGGTGTTGCGCAGAAGGGCTGGATGCAGAAGGGCTGGATGCCACTTCCTGGGCGTTGGATGGGTCGTCGTGGTCCACATCAATGGCCAGCCAGGAGCCCCGACTGACACCGTGCGACTTCTTTCTTCTTGGGGGTGGGTAAAGGAAGAAGTCTACCGCACCAAACCGAGGACATGGAAGAACTGGAGGACCGAATTCGGGAAGTCATGTCCTCCATCCCGCCGGAGTTCCTGCTAAAGTCAGTGGACGCCATTCATGGGCGGCTCCAGAAGCTGGTGGAAAGAGTTGGAGCCCACATGAATTTTAGAAAAAACCTACCATGTATGCCTACCTTTTCATATTATTTTTTCTGAAATAAATGGATAATATACGTATTTTTTACCAATCCAAAATAGGGAGCTACTTTCCGCCCACCCTGTATATATATAATATATATATATATATATATATATATATATATATATATATATATATATATATATATATATATATATATAGATATATATATATATATATATATATATATAGATATATATATATAATATTATATATATATATATATATATACTGAAGGTTTCATTCACCATTTCAGCTGCACACATTTCGTCGACTCTTAACAGCCTAACAAAGTTTTTCTCAAACCGGTGTGTCACGAGTACATAAATATATTTCCTAACTAGCAATGAATTATATACTTTTAAATGGTGCTTCTACGATACACCCCGTACCCTATTTTAAGCCAGCAAATGCAAATAACTATAATAACTTATCAAACTAGACTGGCCTGAACTACTGCACCTTATTTGGATTTGAGCCTCACAACGTTCTCTCACGTATACAAACCGCCTTGGAAAGTTCGAGTAAGAAGCTTTGATGAGAAATCGCTGCTGGCCCTTGCTTTTAGGTGGCTGAAGCAAACTCAAGTTTCTCAGTGGCGACAAAACACAACAAAAAAAAAAGTTGGCATATGTGCTACGACATCTAACCCTATTTTAGTGTGCCGTCAAATGAAAAAGGGTTGATTGAGAAACACTGGCTACCCTAACCTGGTTTACTAACTTATTCTAACCCTTAAAAACTTGTCGTTAAAATGTCACATGGACGAAATGTCGTTGTTTCCGACTTTATTATTACTATTGTTATATTATTTTTAAATCCTG
>JAJOZX010001046.1:0-25000 GCA_023014485.1 Bathynomus jamesi
CTTGGATGCAACCTTTTTGACTCGAACTCTTATCAATATTTCTATAATCTCTGGGGAGGTTGTCCCTCTTGGATGCAACCTTCTGAAACTGAAAACTGATTTGCAACTTATTTGCAACTAAACTGACTTGAAACTACTTCAAGTATCTTTATAAATCTCTGGGGTTTGGTTGTCCCTCTTGGATGCAACCAACTGAAACTGAAAACTGATTTGCAACTTATTTGCAACTAAAACTGACTCGAAACTACTTCGAGTATCTTTATAAATATCTGGGGTTTGGTTGTCCCTCTTGGATGCAACCAACTGAAACTGAAAAACTGATTTGCAACTTATTTGCAACTAAAACTGACTCGAAACTACTTCGAGTATCTTTATAAATCTCTGGGGTTTTGTTGTCCCTCTTGGATGCAACCAACTGAAACTGAAAACTGATTTGCAACTTATTTGCAACTAAAACTGACTCGAAACTACTTCGAGTATCTTTATAAATCTCTGGGGTTTGGTTGTCCCTCTTGGATGCAACCAACTGAAACTGAAAACTGATTTGCAACTTATTTGCAACTAAAACTGACTCAAAACTACTTCGAGTATCTCTCTATATCTATAAAATCTCTATAAACTCTCTTTCTTAATTTGCAAGTCAATTCATTCAATAATTTGAAAAAAATTGCAAACAAAAATAAAAAATGTAAACAACATTTCACTCGAATGTACGCGAAGGTAAGATACTATTATGTTGGTACATAAAATAAAATAATTCTATACTGACTATAATAGTGAAAATTAACACTTGAAATTACTCTCTTGAAATTAACTCTCATGAAATAACTCTCATGAAATTAACTCTCACGAAATTAACTCTCTTGAAATTAACTCTCTTGAAATCACTCCTGTTACTTTTACTCCTGTTACTTTTAACATCTGTTACTTTTAACTTCTTACTTTAACTTCTGTGAAAATTACTGTTTCACTAAAAAAATGTATCACCGGTGTCTGAAGTGTTCACTGTGTTTTGTGTTAATTCTGGCTCAATACTAAATATTAACTGTTAATAATACTGACTTTTCAAATGTTTACAAATTACTTAAAAAAAAACATCTCCGTACTTAAAAAATTTCTACGGCGAAATCCTTGACGTGTCCTGAAGACGTGTCTTCAAAACGTGTCTTGCTGGCTACTTCTTCTTGGATGAAAACTAGGCGTGGAGAAATTGGAGTCGTGACACACCGGTTCAAGGGTGGATGTTACGAACTAGAAGTCGTGACACGCCGGTCAAATGGTGGGTCGCCACTGGTTAAACTCTTGGCTACAGACTCGCCAGACGTTATGCCAATATCTTCTATGGTGCTTGGGTTGTCTCTTCTTATCCTGGGCAAAGGGTCGCCAGTTGTTAAAATCCTCTTCTTAAATATTCTTCTAATCTTGGTAGTAGGGTCGACAAATGTTTATCCTGGCAAGGTCGCCAGTCAGTTGTTAACCCCTCCGTCTATGGCCCTGGGTGGTTCGAATTGACGGGGTTCTAGTTGGGAGGCAGCAACGGATATTTCTTCTATAACCTTTAATTCTTTTCTCTCGCTTTAGGGTCGACAGTTATTAATTCTTCTCCTGCTATAATACTCTGATACTTTCTCTAGAGACTAAAATGATCGACTTTTCTTTTATAACTTATCGACTTTACTGACTAAGTTCCTCTGAAGATAGCCCAACTCGAGGGGGAAAATAAAAAGTTTCTCTTACTGTAATTTACTTCTTAAAAATTTACAGGTAGTGGTCTGAATTTACAGGGGTAGGGGTTCGACCTCTTTCGACCATGGCTCAGGCCGGAATCTAAAAAGTTAAGGAGGCAAGGGGCCTCTGCCCCCTCCCCGCAGCGAGGCTGCTAACAAGGGAGTCTCGTAGCAGTGACCAAAGCAGAGTCCGTAATGAAGTGAAGTTCATTTTACAAATACATGTATAATATAAGTCTAAATGTTGGGGGAAGGCAGTTGAAGGTTAAGTTTCCCCCTTTTAAACACATGATCAGATGTTTGAAAGATTCCAAATAAAAATAAAAAAAATAAAAAACTAATCGTATTTTTTTGCTGAGTCTTCATTTCTGAAGGCGATATCATTTCATAGTAGTACATAAGTACAATTTAAGTACACGACTGAGTGCATTTTCGTTTGGGTTTATTACAATTATGATTGCAATTATGGATTACTTCACATTCGCTTATGATTGTCCATTACAGTTCTATTAAAGTACATTTTACATTATATATTAAGTCATTACATTCAATTACAGTTTCATTGAAGTACATTACGTCGTTTACCATTCTTACAGTGTTTTTATATATTTATATATGGTTATAATATATGGTTATTATATATGGTTATTATATATGGTTATTATATTTGGTTATTAGTACAACACAAGTACATGAGCACATACAAGATAATTTATATACAACATAATATGTTATATTATGTTATAATATGTTATAAATTTGGATCGGAGCGAGAGGAGATTTTTATCTCAGAAGCGTTCGACTTTGCTGTCATCAGCGAATTCGACCACTTATCCAAGCATTTATGAATTTGTGAGGGGTGAACGAACTTAAAAGAAAAAAATAAAGAAAATACATGTGGACGTGTTTTACATGTACGTAACACAATAGGTTGTGTGCGTAATATAGACACGCGTAAAATATGGACTGATAGGTTGATAGGCTAGGTATCAGTAGACAATAGGTAGGACACAATATAAATAATGATGTATAGAGAATGAAGTTTTTACTATTAAAGAATAGACCATATATTGAACATGAAAGATATCCACATACCAAATGGATGATTCAGTATTGGCGGTATGGAAACGTGAAGAGAATTTAGTTACTTTATGACGTCATAGTTATTGAATTTGTACGTATAGTACAAATCATTATTAGGAAGATTTACAAGAACGAATTATTAAGACAAAGAGTGGGTATTAATGACTAAGAAGTACAACTACGGGTTCCAATCCTGTTATATGCAATGTGTATGCATAATCTAGGGTCTAGGGTGAGATGCAAGACAATCATAATTAATTATAATAACTTCTATAACAAATGGAAAATGGATACGACTAAACCATAGAAATGGTAGATCGTAGGGTTGTGACACAAACAAAAAGAGGAAGCTACAAGTAAAATTATTATCCAAACTCGCGTTAAGCGATTTTGGTTCTCATGTAAAAATGAATATTAATTATTCATTGTTCATTTTTACATTGCTCTCCCTTTAAAATGATATTTATACAATAATATAATAGGGCACAATTCATACAATACAATACAATTGAGAAAATAACATCCTAACTAATTCAAGTTAGATGACGAATTTTTCTTTACATTACAAGTTTTATACAGAACGAGTTCGGGTGGTTGGGTACAATGCAGAGTAATCAAATTTTTAACATGACACTTGCTTAGAGAGTTTTTTATAAAATATAAAAATTCAAAGATTAAACCTTTAATTTTATGCAAACAGAATAAAAGGATTAATACGTTAATTTAGACAAACAATTAAGTTAGACAAAGAATATTTTTTTTTCTTTTCTGTGGGGAAAATTACATGCATAATGAATAGTAGGTAAAAGGGAAAAATATAAATTATTTTTCAAAGTTACCCTCATCGTACAGTCTATAACTAATTTTATTGACTATTGTAGGTAAAAAACGAATTACGTAATGGATGATGTATAGACCTGTGGTCTAGTGTGTATTTGTGTGTATTAGGTACAAAGTGTGTATCTTATAATTTTGAGGGACAGAGTAGCTGAGAGGATTTTTAAATTAACTGAATAAATGCCTGAGGAAAAATTTATATATAGTAAGCAAAAATTCTTAAGACTATATAAATAGCAAAGTTAGCACTTACACGCAATGAAATAGTTTATTGTGATATCCAATGATTTTAGCATAAGGTTTGTATATATATAGTATATATAGTGTGCATACGTGTGTGTGCAAACGTTTAAGGGTTATTATTATTATTATTATAAAATCCTTTAAGTTCAAGGTAGTATTTAAGTATTTAATTAAATCAGTTACACGTATTAAGGTAAAAAAAAAACGTACTTAGAGGACCTTACAATTAATGAAGTAAATCTAGCGGTATTAAAAATTAAATTTGAAGATGGAATTAAATTCGACTAGTGACATTCCTAGCTATATATGAACTACATAACCATTAACATTAACCAGAAGTATCGGTACGATAATTGAATTAAGAAAATTAAGAATACAAATTAAAAATAGAAATTAATTATGCATTTTAATGAACTAAACATACAGTATACTTAAAAATAAAAAACACAACTTAACATAAATTGAGGTTGTTCCATAGTACCAAAAATGAATTAACCATGGTTGAACTATTGCTCTGGTTGACACTGGGTTCAACTGGGGTTGGGGTGTTAAAATAAAAAAAATAAAAACCGTGTTTGGAGTACTACATTCGGGGGAATTGAGTGACTAAGCGGGGGGTATATGTCTGAAATTGACAATTACGTTTTTTTTTATAAAAGAAAAGGGATTGCTTGTCACACTACTTAGAACAAAAATTAAAAGAGTTCAAACAAAACGGGGGGACGGCATGTTCCTCCCTATAGTAATTTAAAAAGGAATTCATTGGACATGATTGATTAATTATTACACTATTACTGTTATCATATAATCATAAAAATTATAAAACTCGTTACAAACATTTGTAAAAACGGTTTTGGTTGCAAACAATGACATATGTCATTTTACCTATATTTATATACGCAACAATGGCATGAAAAGAAAAGACAAATCGGTCAATTTCCTTCTTACAAAAAAAAAAAAAATTAAACTAAAGACACAAACCGGTCAATTCAGGTTGAATTTAATTCTCTTTTACAACAAAAAAAAAAGGTTGAATTAAATACTTAAATTACATTTTCTTAAATTAAATTCTCTTAAACTACAAAGAAAAAGTTGAATTCAATTGACTGCATTGAAATGACTTGGGACTTAAAAACTGACTTCGAATAAAAACTGACGTCGAATAAAAACTGACGTCGAATAAAAACTGACGTCGAATAAAAACTGACGTCGAATAAAAACTGACGTCGAATAAAAACTGAGAATAAAAACTGACTTCGAATACTTCTGAAATCTCTGGGTCGGTTGTCCCTCTTGGATGCAACCTTTTGACTCGAACTCTTATCAAGTATTTCTCTAAATCTCTGGGGCGGTTGTCCCTCTTGGATGCAACCTTTTTGACTCGAACTCTTATCAAGTATTTCTATAAATCTCTGGGGAGGTTGTCCCTCTTGGATGCAACCTTCTGAAACTGAAAACTGATTTGCAACTTATTTGCAACTAAAACTGACTTGAACTACTTCAAGTATCTTTATAAATCTCTGGGGTTTGGTTGTCCCTCTTGGATGCAACCAACTGAAACTGAAAACTGATTTGCAACTTATTTGCAACTAAAACTGACTCGAAACTACTTCGAGTATCTTTATAAATATCTGGGGTTTGGTTGTCCCTCTTGGATGCAACCAACTGAAACTGAAAACTGATTTGCAACTTATTTGCAACTAAAACTGACTCGAAACTACTTCGAGTATCTTTATAAATCTCTGGGGTTTTGTTGTCCCTCTTGGATGCAACCAACTGAAACTGAAAACTGATTTGCAACTTATTTGCAACTAAAACTGACTCGAAACTACTTCGAGTATCTTTATAAATCTCTGGGGTTTGGTTGTCCCTCTTGGATGCAACCAACTGAAACTGAAAACTGATTTGCAACTTATTTGCAACTAAAACTGACTCAAAACTACTTCGAGTATCTCTCTATATCTATAAAATCTCTATAAACTCTCTCTTTCTTAATTTGCAAGTCAATTCAATTCAATAATTTGAAAAAAATTGCAAACAAAAATAAAAAATGTAAACAACATTTCACTCGAATGTACGCGAAGGTAAGATACTATTATGTTTGGTACATAAAATAAAATAATTCTATACTGACTATAATAGTGAAATTAACACTTGAAATTAACTCTCTTGAAATTAACTCTCATGAAATTAACTCTCATGAAATTAACTCTCACGAAATTAACTCTCTTGAAATTAACTCTCTTGAAATTCACTCCTGTTACTTTTAACTCCTGTTACTTTTAACATCTGTTACTTTTAACTTCTATTACTTTTAACTTCTGTGAAAATTACTGTTTCACTAAAAAAAATGTATCACCGGTGTCTGAAGTGTTCACTGTGTTTTGTGTTAATTCTGGCTCAATACTAAATATTAACTGTTAATAATACTGACTTTTCAAATGTTTACAAATTACTTAAAAAAAAACATCTCCGTACTTAACAAAATTTCTACGGCGAAATCCTTGACGTGTCCTGAAGACGTGTCTTCAAAACGTGTCTTGCTGGCTACTTCTTCTTGGATGAAAACTAGGCGTGGAGAAATTGGAGTCGTGACACACCGGTTCAAGGGTGGATGTTACGAACTAGAAGTCGTGACACGCCGGTCAAATGGTGGGTCGCCACTGGTTAAACTCTTGGCTACAGACTCGCCAGACTGTTATGCCAATATCTTCTATGGTGCTTGGGTTGTCTCTTTCTTATCCTGGGCAAAGGGTCGCCAGTTGTTAAAATCCTCTTCTTAAAATATTCTTCTAATCTTGGTAGTAGGGTCGACAAATGTTTATCCTGGCAAGGTCGCCAGTCAGTTGTTAACCCCTCCGTCTATGGCCCTGGGTGGTTCGAATTGACGGGGGTTCTAGTTGGGAGGCAGCAACGGATATTTCTTCTATAACCTTCTAATTCTTTTCTCTCGCTTTAGGGTCGACAGTTATTAATTCTTCTCCTGCTATAATACTCTGATACTTTCTCTAGAGACTAAAATGATCGACTTTTCTTTTATAACTTATCGACTTTACTGACTAAGTTCCTCTGAAGATAGCCCAACTCGAGGGGGAAAATAAAAAGTTTCTCTTACTGTAATTTACTTCTTAAAAATTTACAGGTAGTGGTCTGAATTTTACAGGGGTAGGGGTTCGACCTCTTTCGACCATGGCTCAGGCCGGAATCTAAAAAGTTAAGGAGGCAAGGGGCCTCTGCCCCCTCCCCGCAGCGAGGCTGCTAACAAGGGAGTCTCGTAGCAGTGACCAAAGCAGAGTCCCGTAATGAAGTGAAGTTCATTTTACAAATACATGTATAATATAAGTCTAAATGTTGGGGGAAGGCAGTTGAAGGTTAAGTTTCCCCCTTTTAAACACATGATCAGATGTTTGAAAGATTCCAAATAAAAATAAAAAAAATAAAAAACTAATCGTATTTTTTTGCTGAGTCTTCATTTCTGAAGGCGATATCATTTCATAGTAGTACATAAGTACAATTTAAGTACACGACTGAGTGCATTTTCGTTTGGGTTTATTACAATTATGATTGCAATTATGGATTACTTCACATTCGCTTATGATTGTCCATTACAGTTTAAAGTACATTCTTACATTATATATTAAGTCATTACATTCAATTACAGTTTCATTGAAGTACATTACGTCGTTTACCATTCTTACAGTGTTTTTTATATATTTATATATGGTTATAATATATGGTTATTATATATGGTTATTATATATGGTTATTATATTTGGTTATTAGTACAACACAAGTACATGAGCACATACAAGATAATTTATATACAACATAATATGTTATTATGTTATAATATGTTATAAATTTGGATCGGAGCGAGAGGAGATTTTTATCTCAGAAGCGTTCGACTTTGCTGTCATCAGCGAATTCGACCACTTATCCAAGCATTTATGAATTTGTGAGGGGTGAACGAACTTAAAAGAAAAAAATAAAGAAAATACATGTGGACGTGTTTACATGTACGTAACACAATAGGTTGTGTGCGTAATATAGACACGCGTAAAATATGGACTGATAGGTTGATAGGCTAGGTATCAGTAGACAATAGGTAGGACACAATATAAATAATGATGTATAGAGAATGAAGTTTTTACTATTAAAGAATAGACCATATATTGAACATGAAAGATATCCACATACCAAATGGATGATTCAGTATTGGCGGTATGGAAACGTGAAGAGAATTTAGTTACTTTATGACGTCATAGTTATTGAATTTGTACGTATAGTACAAATCATTATTAGGAAGATTTACAAGAACGAATTAAAGACAAAGAGTGGGTATTAATGACTAAGAAGTACAACTACGGGTTCCAATCCTGTTATATGCAATGTGTATGCATAATCTAGGGTCTAGGGTGAGATGCAAGACAATCATAATTAATTATAATAACTTCTATAACAAATGGAAAATGGATACGACTAAACCATAGAAATGGTAGATCGTAGGGTTGTGACACAAACAAAAAGAGGAAGCTACAAGTAAAATTATTATCCAAACTCGCGTTAAGCGATTTTGGTTCTCATGTAAAAATGAATATTAATTATTCATTGTTCATTTTTACATTGCTCTCCCCTTTAAAATGATATTTATACAATAATATAATAGGGCACAATTCATACAATACAATACAATTGAGAAAATAACATCCTAACTAATTCAAGTTAGATGACGAATTTTTCTTTACATTACAAGTTTTATACAGAACGAGTTCGGGTGGTTGGGTACAATGCAGAGTAATCAAATTTTTAACATGACACTTGCTTAGAGAGTTTTTTATAAAATATAAAAATTCAAAGATTAAACCTTTAATTTATGCAAACAGAATAAAAGGATTAATACGTTAATTTAGACAAACAATTAAGTTAGACAAAGAATGATATTTTTTTTTCTTTTCTGTGGGGAAAATTACATGCATAATGAATAGTAGGTAAAAGGGAAAAAATAAATTATTTTCAAAGTTACCCTCATCGTACAGTCTATAACTAATTTTATTGACTATTGTAGGTAAAAAACGAATTACGTAATGGATGATGTATAGACCTGTGGTCTAGTGTGTATTGTGTGTATTAGGTACAAAGTGTGTATCTTATAATTTTGAGGGACAGAGTAGCTGAGAGGATTTTTAAATTAACTGAATAAATGCCTGAGGAAAAATTTATATATAGTAAGCAAAAATTCTTAAGACTATAAAATAGCAAAGTTAGCACTTACACGCAATGAAATAGTTTATTGTGATATCCAATGATTTTAGCATAAGGTTTGTATATATATAGTATATATAGTGTGCATACGTGTGTGTGTAAACGTTTAAGGGTTATTATTATTATTATTATAAATCCTTTAAGTTCAAGGTAGTATTTAAGTATTTAATTAAATCAGTTACACGTATTAAGGTAATAAAAAAAAACGTACTTAGAGGACCTTACAATTAATGAAGTAAATCTAGCGGTATTAAAAATTAAATTTTGAAGATGGAATTAAATTCGACTAGTGACATTCCTAGCTATATATGAACTATATAACCATTAACATTAACCAGAAGTATCGGTACGATAATTGAATTAAGAAAATTAAGAATACAAATTAAAAATAGAAATTAATTATGCATTTTAATGAACTAAACATACAGTATACTTAAAAATAAAAAACACAACTTAACATAAATTGAGGTTGTTCCATAGTACCAAAAAGGAATTAACCATGGTTGAACTATTGCTCTGGTTGACACTGGGTTCAACTGGGGTTGGGGTGTTAAAATAAAAAAAAATAAAAACCGTGTTTGGAGTACTACATTCGGGGGAATTGAGTGACTAAGCGGGGGGTATATGTCTGAAATTGACAATTACGTTTTTTTTTTATAAAAGAAAAGGGATTGCTTGTCACACTACTTAGAACAAAAATTAAAAGAGTTCAAACAAAACGGGAGGACGGCATGTTCCTCCCTATAGTAATTTAAAAAGGAATTCATTGGACATGATTGATTAATTATTACACTATTACTGTTATCATATAATCATAAAAATTATAAAACTCGTTACAAACATTTGTAAAAACGGTTTTGGTTGCAAACAATGACATATGTCATTTTACCTATATTTATATACGCAACAATGGCATGAAAAGAAAAGACAAATCGGTCAATTTCCTTCTTACAAAAAAAAAAAAATTAAACTAAAGACACAAACCGGTCAATTCAGGTTGAATTTAATTCTCTTTTACAACAAAAAAAAAGGTTGAATTAAATTCTTAAATTACATTTTCTTAAATTAAATTCTCTTAAACTACAAAGAAAAAGTTGAATTCAATTGACTGCATTGAAATGACTTGGGACTTAAAAACTGACTTCGAATAAAAACTGACTTCGAATAAAAACTGACTTCGAATAAAAACTGACTTCGAATAAAAACTGACGTCGAATAAAAACTGACGTCGAATAAAAACTGACGTCGAATAAAAACTGACGTCGAATAAAAACTGACGTCGAATAAAAACTGACTTCGAATAAAAACTGACTTCGAATACTTCTGAAATCTCTGGGTCGGTTGTCCCTCTTGGATGCAACCTTTTGACTCGAACTCTTATCAAGTATTTCTCTAAATCTCTGGGGCGGTTGTCCCTCTTGGATGCAACCTTTTTGACTCGAACTCTTATCAAGATTTCTATAAATCTCTGGGGAGGTTGTCCCTCTTGGATGCAACCTTCTGAAACTGAAAACTGATTTGCAACTTATTTGCAACTAAAACTGACTTGAACTACTTCAAGTATCTTTATAAATCTCTGGGGTTTGGTTGTCCCTCTTGGATGCAACCAACTGAAACTGAAAACTGATTTGCAACTTATTTGCAACTAAAACTGACTCGAAACTACTTCGAGTATCTTTATAAATCTCTGGGGTTTGTTGTCCCTCTTGGATGCAACCAACTGAAACTGAAAACTGAATTGCAACTTATTTGCAACTAAAACTGACTCGAAACTACTTCGAGTATCTTTATAAATCTCTGGGGTTTGGTTGTCCCTCTTGGATGCAACCAACTGAAACTGAAAACTGATTTGCAACTTATTTGCAACTAAAACTGACTCAAAACTACTTCGAGTATCTCTCTATATCTATAAAATCTCTATAAACTCTCTCTTTCTTAATTTGCAAGTCAATTCAATTCAATAATTTGAAAAAAATTGCAAACAAAAATAAAAAATGTAAACAACATTTCACTCGAATGTACGCGAAGGTACGATACTATTATGTTTGGTACATAAAATAAAATAATTCTATACTGACTATAATAGTGAAATTAACACTCATGAAATTAACTCTCTTGAAATTAACTCTCTTGAAATTAACTCACTTTTAAGTTAACTCTCTTTTAAATTAACTCTCTGTGACTCTCTGTGTTACAATTAACTCTGTTACAATTAACTCTGTTACAATTAACTCTGTTTCACTAAAAAAAAATGTATCACTGGTGTCTGAAATGTTCACTGTGTTTTGTGTTAATTCTGACTTAATATTCATTATTAACTGTTAATAATAGTGACTTTTTCAAATGTTTATAAATTACTTAAGAAAACAAAATGTACTTAACAAAATTTTCTATGGGGAAATCCTTGAGACGTGTCCTGAAGACGTCTTGCTGGCTACTTGTTCCTGGATGAAAAGTAGGAGTGAAGAACTTGGAGTCGTGACGCACCGGTTCAAGGGTGGATGTTACGAACTAGAAGTCGTGACACGCCGGTCAACTGGTTTTATCCTGATGCAGGGTAATTTCTATCTTGGCCAAAGAGTGGCCTCTTCTTAAAATCTTCTTCTTAAAATAATCTTGTTATCCTGGTGCAGGGTAATTTCTATTCTTGGCCAAAGAGTGGCCACTTGTTAAAATCTTCTTCTTCTTAAAAATCTTCTTGTTCTTAAAAATCTTCCTCTTCTTGAAAATCTTCTTCTTCTTCTTAAAAATCTACTTCTTATTAAAAATCTTCTTGTTAAAAATCGTCTTTTTATAAATATTCTTCGTAAAATCATCATCTTATCCTGGTAAAGGGTCTGGAGTTGTTATCTTCCTTCTTCTGTGTTTATCCTGGTATAGGGTCTCCAGTTTGTTAGAATCCTCTTCTTAAAATAATCTTCTTAAAATCTTCTTCTAATCCTGGGGCAGGGTCGCCACTTGTTAACCCCCCCCTTTATGGCCCTTTGTCGGTTCGGATTCGACGGGGGTTCTAGTTAGGAGGCAAGCAACGGATGTTTCTTCTTTATACTTTTCTATAATTCTTTTCGGTCGCCTTAAATGGTGGGTCGCCACTCTGTTAAACCCTTGGCTACAGACTCGCCAGACTGTTATGCCAATATCTTCTATGGTGCTTGGGTTGTCTCTTTCTCTCGCTTATTAATTCTTCTCTTTTTATAATTCTCTGATACTTTCTCTTATACTAAAATTATCGACTTTTCTTTTATAACTTGTCGACTTGACTAAGTTCTGAAGAGAGCACGGCTCGAAGGAAAAGATAAAAACTTTCTCTTACATTTAGTTTACTTCTAAAAATGTACAGTTAGTTCTCTGAATTTACAAGGGTAGAGGTTCGACCTCTTTCGACCATGGCTCAGGCCGGAATCTAAAAATATTAAGAAGGCAAGGGGCCTCTGCCCCCTCCTAATGAGGTGCTAATATGAAGTCTAATGAAGAAGAGCCTTAAAAGAAGTGGTAATCTGAAGAAGCAAATGAAGTGGTGTATTTTTACAAATATACGTATAATATAACCTAAATTTTGGGGGAAGGAGAGTTGAAGGTTAAGTTCCCCCCTTTTTAAACACATGATCAGATGTTTTGAAAAATTCCAAATAAAACTAAAAAAATAATAAAAATAACGAAAGCTAATTTGTATTTTTCGCCGAATCTACATTTATGAAGGCGATATCATTTCGTAATAGTACATAGGTACAATTTGAATACATGACTAAGTACGTATTAATTTTGGTTCATTACAATTAGGTTAAAGTACATTCTTACATTATAAATTAAATCATTACATTTAATTACAGTTTCATTGAAGCACACTACAAGCCATTATTACTTACAGTTCCATTAAAGTACATTACGTTACATTAAAGTATTACAGTTAATTACAATTAAACAGTTACTATAACTTTGTTTTGTTTTTTACAGTGTTTCATATTAATAGACAATTAAGATGTTAGAAATATAATACAAAGTACATGGGCACATAACACACATAATATAACATAACGCATGATAATGTTATAAATTCGAATCAGAGGGAAAGGAGACTTTTTTTATCTTAGAAGCGTTCAATTCTGTCGGTCAGCGGAATGTGATCACTTTAACCTCAGCATTTTCGAGTTCATCTCGGGAGGTCATATAATTAAAAATAAAAATGAAAAAAATAATGCGAGAACGTTTTTTCGCGTTCTCGAACGAACTGCGAAAGTTTTGCATTTCATGATTGACACGAGTAAACATAGACTGATAAGTTGATAGGGCATAAGTAGACAATAGGTAGATGAATGAATAAGTAATAAAATTAATAAAGGATAGCGGTCAAGAAAGAACATGAATGTAAGAATGAGTATGGTTGAATAATAATTATATTTATACTACATAACATATAAATAATGACTTCTATAGAGTGTTTAGTCCTTAGGGAAATAAATGACGGGAAAATGTGACGTCATAGTTATTGAATTTTTACATATAATTAGGAAGATTTACAAGAACGAATTAGAGACAAAGAGTGGGAAACTTAAAGAGAATAAAGTTATTTTATGACGTCATAGTGTATAAGTCATTATTAGAAAAGATGAATTAGAGACAAAGAGTGGGTAGTAATGACTAAGAAGTACAACTACGGGTTCCAATCCAGTTACATGCAATGTGTATGCATAATCTAGGGTCGAGGGTGAGATGCAAGACAATTCATAATTAATTATAATAACTTCTATAACAAATGGAAAATGGATAATGGATACAACTAAACCATAGAAAGGGTAGATCGTAGGGTTGTGACACGAACAAAAATAGGAAGCTACAAGTAAAATTATTATCGAAACTCGCGTTAAGCGATTTTGGTTCTTATGTAAAAATGGACATTCGAACATAAAGCTATTCGAACATATGTTCTGCATGAAGACAATGAATCCATATAATGATGGTGTAGGAATTGTTCATTGTTCACTTTTTACATTACTCTCCCCTTTTAAAAATGATATTTATACAATAATTTAATAGGGTACCATTAATACAATACAAATGAGAAAATAACATCCTAACAGGGTACCATTAATACAATACAAATTTTATACAGAACGATTTCGCGTGGTCGAGTACAATGCAGAGTATCCAAATTTTTAAAATGACACTTGCTTACAAAATATAAAAAAATCAAAGATTAATACTTTAGTTTAGAGTTTAGACAAACATTTAATAGGATTAATACATTAATTTAGACAACCAATTAAGTTAGACAAACAATGATATGGTTAAAATTTTTTACAAAATTTTTTTTTTCTGTGGGATAAATTATGTACATAATGAATAGGTAAAAGGGAAAAATGCAAATCGTACAATCTATAAACTAATTTTTATTGACTAGTGTAGGTAAAAATAGAATTACGTAATGGATGATGTATAGACCTGTGGTCTAGTGTGTATTTATGTTTATTGGGTACAAAGTGTGTATTTTATAAGTTCGAGAGACAGATTAGCTGAGAGGATTGTTAAATTAACTGTATAAATGCATGAGCAAAAATTTATATATAGTAAGCAAAAATGATTAAGATTAAATTACGCGCAATGAAATAGTTTATTGTGATATCCAATGATTTTAGCATGAGGTTTGTATATATAGTATATATAGTGTGCATACATGCATTTTTATTGACTGTTGTAGGTACAAATCGAATTACGTAGTGGATGATGTATAGACATGTGGTCAAATGTGTATTTATGTTTATTAGGTACAAATTGTAGTGGTTGGTGATACGTCCAAAAGGAGAAAGGGGATTTATAGTTGAATAGTTGAAGTTGTACGTCAGTGTGCATATGTATCTATAAATATTGGTAAGAAGCATCTGTAGATGAGTGAGTCGGTACAATCGTATGTAGAATATGAGAGTAATTTGTTCATCCTGTGAAGAACTAGATCATTAGGGGTCATTGGTGGCTTAGGATTATATATATATATTTACTTTAAGGAATAGATAAAACAACTTAATAAATGCATGAACGAGAATTTATATATAGTAAGCAAAAATTATTAAGATTATAACGATGATGTTTGCATACGAGTTTTAATGCAAAAGTGACAGAAGGGACGGAACGTAAATGAATTCGAATATGTGTCAAAAGTAATAAAATTCAATTAGGATTATAGATTTTACATAATTAATCAGTTACACATATAAGGTAATTAAAAAAAAATGAACTTAGAGGACTTACAACTAATTGAAAGTACATCTCACGGTTTTAAAATTGAATTTTGACACAATTAATTTCAGGTAAATTTTATATTAAAAATTATTTTTAGATAATAAAAGAAAATATTAAAAAGGTTTAATAATTTTTGCTTGTTAAGTAGAAAAATCATACTTTTTCGTTGAATGTTGATAGAATTTGAATTATTTAATTTTTTAATCTGAAGACTTGTTTGCATATAGACAAATACATCTGTTTTATTGCGTAGAAGTTTTATTAAAAATTAAATACTGAAATTTAGGGTATGTGCGGTCATACGGGTAAATTTCCCGATCGTACAGAGCAGGATAAATTAGGTACATGATCGATTAATTGTTACGCTATTTCTCTCATCATATAATCAAATAATTATAAAACGTTAAAAACTTTTGTAAAAACGGTTTTGTTACAATTAATGAATTACATAACTATATATTTATATACATAACAGTGCATGAAAAGGGAAAGACAAATCAGTGAATTTCCGTCTTACAAACAAAGAAAAAAGGTTAAACTAAAGACGCAAATCGGTCAATTCAGGTTGAATTTAATTCTCTTTTACAACAAAAAAAAGGTTGAATTAAATTCTCTTGAACAACAAAAAAAAAGGTTGAATTCAATTGACTGCATTGAAAACTTCGACTTGAAAACTAACTTCGACTTAAAAACTAACTTTGACTTGAACTCTCTAACTTCAAATAAAACTCTCTAACTTCGAATAAAACTCTCTGACTTCGAATATAACTCTCTGACTTCGAATATAACTCTCTGACTTCGAATATAACTCTCTGACTTCGAATATAACTCTCTGACTTCGAATATAACTCTCTGACTTCGAATATAACTCTCTGACTTCGAATATAACTCTCTGACTTCGAATATAACTCTCTGACTTCGAATATAACTCTCTGACTTCGAATATAACTCTCTGACTTCGAATATAACTCTCTGACTTCGAATATAACTCTCTGACTTCGAATATAACTCTCTGACTTCGAATATAACTCTGACTTCGAATATAACTCTGACTTCGAATAAATCTCTCTAACTTGAAATAAATCTCTCTGACTTCAAGTAAAACTCTGACTTGAGCTCTATCAAGTATTTCTATAAAAATCTCTGGGGTGGTTGTCCATCTTGGCGCAACCTTCTGACTTGACCTCTTATCAAGTATTCTGAAACTAACTTGAAATTAACTAAAAATGGAAAATGACTGCACTTGACCTTTATCAAGTGGAGACGATTAACCTCTGTTTTGGTTGACCCTCTTGGTGCAACCTTCTGACTTGAAAAACTGACTTCAAAAATGACTTAAAAAAAAATGACTTCAAAAATGACTTCAAAAAATGACTTCAAAAAAATGACTTCAAAAAAATTGACTTCAAAATTACTTCAAGTATCTTTATAAATCTCTGGGGTTTGGTTGTCCCTTTTGGTTACAACCAACCGAAACTGTCTGAATACTGAAAATGGAACTTGAAACTGCTTCAAGTAACTCTATAACTCTATAAACTCTATAAACTCTCTTTAAACTCTCTCTCTCTTAATTTGCAAGTCAATTCAATTCAGTAATTGAAAAAAAATTTGCAAACAAAAAATAAAAAAAATGTAAACAATATTTCCCTCTGGTATTATTATGTTTGGTACATAAAATAAAATTATTCTATACTGAATATAACAGTGAAAATAACTCTCTTGAAATTAACTCTTGAAATTAACTCTCTTGAATTAACTCTCTTGAAATTAACTCTCTTGAAATTAACTCTCTTTTAAATTAACTCTCTTTTAAATTAACTCTCTGTGACTCTCTGTGTTACAATTAACTCTGTTACAATTAACTCTGTTACAATTAACTCTGTTACAATTAACTCTGTTTCACTAAAAAAAAATGTATCACTGGTGTCTGAAATGTTCACTGTGTTTTGTGTTAATTCTGACTTAATATTCATTATTAACTGTTAATAATAGTGACTTTTTCAAATGTTTATAAATTACTTAAGAAAACAAAATGTACTTAACAAAATTTTCTATGGGGAAATCCTTGAGACGTGTCCTGAAGACGTCTTGCTGGCTACTTGTTCCTGGATGAAAAGTAGGAGTGAAGAACTTGGAGTCGTGACGCACCGGTTCAAGGGTGGATGTTACGAACTAGAAGTCGTGACACGCCGGTCAACTGGTTTTATCCTGATGCAGGGTAATTTCTATCTTGGCCAAAGAGTGGCCTCTTCTTAAAATCTTCTTCTTAAAATAATCTTGTTATCCTGGTGCAGGGTAATTTCTATTCTTGGCCAAAGAGTGGCCACTTGTTAAAATCTTCTTCTTCTTAAAAATCTTCTTGTTCTTAAAAATCTTCCTCTTCTTGAAAATCTTCTTCTTCTTCTTAAAAATCTACTTCTTATTAAAAATCTTCTTGTTAAAAATCGTCTTTTTATAAATATTCTTCGTAAAATCATCATCTTATCCTGGTAAAGGGTCTGGAGTTGTTATCTTCCTTCTTCTGTGTTTATCCTGGTATAGGGTCTCCAGTTTGTTAGAATCCTCTTCTTAAAATAATCTTCTTAAAATCTTCTTCTAATCCTGGGGCAGGGTCGCCACTTGTTAACCCCCCCCCTTTATGGCCCTTTGTCGGTTCGGATTCGACGGGGGTTCTAGTTAGGAGGCAAGCAACGGATGTTTCTTCTTTATACTTTTCTATAATTCTTTTCGGTCGCCTTAAATGGTGGGTCGCCACTCTGTTAAACCCTTGGCTACAGACTCGCCAGACTGTTATGCCAATATCTTCTATGGTTCTTGGGTTGTCTCTTTCTTATCCTGGGCAAAGGGTCGCCAGTTGTTAAAATCCTCTTCTTAAAATATTCTTCTAATCTTGGTAGTAGGGTCGACAAATGTTTATCCTGGCAAGGTCGCCAGTCAGTTGTTAACCCCTCCGTCTATGGCCCTGGGTGGTTCGAATTGACGGGGGTTCTAGTTGGGAGGCAGCAACGGATATTTCTTCTATAACCTTCTAATTCTTTTCTCTCGCTTTAGGGTCGACAGTTATTAATTCTTCTCCTGCTATAATACTCTGATACTTTCTCTAGAGACTAAAATGATCGACTTTCTTTTATAACTTATCTTTACTGACTAAGTTCCTCTGAAGATAGCCCAACTCGAGGGGGAAAATAAAAAGTTTCTCTTACTGTAATTTACTTCTTAAAAATTTACAGGTAGTGGTCTGAATTTTACAGGGGTAGGGGTTCGACCTCTTTCGACCATGGCTCAGGCCGGAATCTAAAAAGTTAAGGAGGCAAGGGGCCTCTGCCCCTCCCCGCAGCGAGGCTGCTAACAAGGGAGTCTCGTAGCAGTGACCAAAGCAGAGTCCCGTAATGAAGTGAAGTTCATTTTACAAATACATGTATAATATAAGCCTAAATGTTGGGGGAAGGCAGTTGAAGGTTAAGTTTCCCCCTTTTAAACACATGATCAGATGTTTGAAAGATTCCAAATAAAAATAAAAAAAATAAAAAACTAATCGTATTTTTTTGCTGAGTCTTCATTTCTGAAGGCGATATCATTTCATAGTAGTACATAAGTACAATTTAAGTACACGACTGAGTGCATTTTCGTTTGGGTTTATTACAATTATGATTACAATTATGGATTACTTCACATTCGCTTATGATAGTCCATTACAGTTCTATTAAAGTACATTCTTACATTATATATTAAGTCATTACATTCAATTACAGTTTCATTGAAGTACATTACGTCGTTTACCATTCTTACAGTGTTTTTTATATATTTATATATGGTTATAATATATGGTTATTATATATGGTTATTATACAGGGTGTCCCGTAAGTCTGGACCCATAGGGATTTATAATATATTTTATTATTATGTTATTATTATTATTTTATTATTATTATTTTTTTATTATTTTTTATTATGATTTTTATTTGTGGGGCCACTTGAAAGCCAAAGTGTACGAGGTCAAACTTCAGAACATTTTCCACCTTAAAGCACGCATTGTGGAGGCGTGTCAAGAAATTTCTGCGACTGTGATTCAGAAAGTGCTGTCGCAGTGGAGATTGCGTCTTCAACTATGTGTGGGACACAACGGCGGACACTTTGAACAGATTATGTAATAAATTTTTGGACTATTTTGTAATTTTATTATTTTTCCCTATGGGTCCAGACTTACGGGACACCCTGTATATGGTTATTATATTTGGTTATTAGTACAACACAAGTACATGAGCACATACAAGATAATTTATATACAACATAATATGTTATATTATGTTATAATATGTTATAAATTTGGATCGGAGCGAGAGGAGATTTTTATCTCAGAAGCGTTCGACTTTGCTGTCATCAGCGAATTCGACCACTTATCCAAGCATTTATGAATTTGTGAGGGGTGAACGAACTTAAAAGAAAAAAATAAAGAAAATACATGTGGACGTGTTTTACATGTACGTAACACAATAGGTTGTGTGCGTAATATAGACACGCGTAAAATATGGACTGATAGGTTGATAGGCTAGGTATCAGTAGACAATAGGTAGGACACAATATAAATAATGATGTATAGAGAATGAAGTTTTTACTATTAAAGAATTTACCATATATTGAACATGAAAGATATCCACATACCAAATGGATGATTCAGTATTGGCGGTATGGAAACGTGAAGAGAATTTAGTTACTTTATGACGTCATAGTTATTGAATTTGTACGTATAGTACAAATCATTATTAGGAAGATTTACAAGAACGAATTAAAGACAAAGAGTGGGTATTAATGACTAAGAAGTACAACTACGGGTTCCAATCCTGTTATATGCAATGTGTATGCATAATCTAGGGTCTAGGGTGAGATGCAAGACAATCATAATTAATTATAATAACTTCTATAACAAATGGAAAATGGATACGACTAAACCATAGAAATGGTAGATCGTAGGGTTGTGACACAAACAAAAAGAGGAAGCTACAAGTAAAATTATTATCCAAACTCGCGTTAAGCGATTTTGGTTCTCATGTAAAAATGAATATTAATTATTCATTGTTCATTTTTACATTGCTCTCCCCTTTAAAATGATATTTATACAATAATAATAGGGCACAATTCATACAATACAATACAATTGAGAAAATAACATCCTAACTAATTCAAGTTAGATGACGAATTTTTCTTTACATTACAAGTTTTATACAGAACGAGTTCGGGTGGTTGGGTACAATGCAGAGTAATCAAATTTTTAACATGACACTTGCTTAGAGAGTTTTTTATAAAATATAAAAATTCAAAGATTAAACCTTTAATTTTATGCAAACAGAATAAAAGGATTAATACGTTAATTTAGACAAACAATTAAGTTTGACAAAGAATGATATTTTTTTTTTCTTATCTGTGGGGAAAATTACATGCATAATGAATAGTAGGTAAAAGGGAAAAATATAAATTATTTTTCAAAGTTATCCTCATCGTACAGTCTATAACTAATTTTATTGACTATTGTAGGTAAAAAACGAATTACGTAATGGATGATGTATAGACCTGTGGTCTAGTGTGTATTTGTGTGTATTAGGTACAAAGTGTGTATTTTATAATTTTGAGGGACAGATTAGCTGAGAGGATTTTTAAATTAACTAAATAAATGCCTGAGCAAAAATTTGTATATAGTAAGCAAAAATGCTTAAGACTATATAAATAGCAAAGTTAGCACTTACACGCAATGAAATAGTTTATTGTGATATCCAATGATTTTAGCATAAGGTTTGTATATATATAGTATATATAGTGTGCATACGTGTGTGTGTAAATGTTTAAGGGTTATTATTATTATTATTATAAAATCCTTTAAGTTCAAGGTAGTATTTAAGTATTTAATTGAATCAGTTACACGTATTAAGGTAATAAAAAAAACGTACTTAGAGGACCATACAATTAATGAAGTAAATCTAGCGGTATTAAAAATTAAATTTTGAAGATGGAATTAAATTCGACTAGTGACATTCCTAGCTATATATGAACTATATAACCATTAACATTAACCAGAAGTATCGGTACGATAATTGAATTAAGAAAATTAAGAATACAAATTAAAAATAGAAATTAATTATGCATTTTAATGAACTAAACATATAGTATACTTAAAAATAAAAAACACAACTTAACATAAATTGAGGTTGTTCCATGGTACCAAAAAGGAATTAACCATGGTTGAACCATTGCTCTGGTTGACACTGGGTTCAACTGGGGTTGGGGTGTTAAAATAAAATAAAAAAAACAAAGTTTGGAGTACTACATTCGGGGGAATTGAGTGACTAAGCGGAGGGTATATGTCTGAAATTGACAATTACGTTTTTTTTTTATAAAAGAAAAGGGATTGCTTGTCACACTACTTAGAACAAAAATTAAAAGAGTTCAAACAAAACGGGGGGACGGCATGTTCCTCCCTATAGTAATTTAAAAACGAATTCATTGGACATGATTGATTAATTATTACACTATTACTGTTATCATATAATCCTAAAAATTATAAAACTCGTTACAAACATTTGTAAAAACGGTTTTGGTTGCAAACAATAACATATGTCATTTTACCTACATATTTATATACGCAACAATGGCATGAAAAGAAAAGACAAATCGGTCAATTTCCTTCTTACAAACAAAAAAAAATTAAACTAAAGAATCAAACCGGTCAATTCAGGTTGAATTTAATTCTCTTTTACAACAACAACAAAAAGGTTGAATTAAATTCTTAAATTACATTTTCTTATATTAAATTCTCTTAAACTACAAAGAAAAAGTTGAATTCAATTGACTGCATTGAAATGACTTGGGACTTAAAAACTGACTTCGAATAAAAACTGACTTCGAATAAAAACTGACTTCGAATAAAAACTGACTTCGAATAAAAACTGACTTCGAATAAAAACTGACTTCAAATAAAAACTGACTTCGAATAAAAACTCACTTCGGATAAAAACTGACTTCGAATACTTCTGAAATCTCTGGGGCGGTTGTCCCTCTTGGATGCAACCTTTTGACTCGAACTCTTATCAAGTATTTCTCTAAATCTCTGGGGCGGTTGTCCCTCTTGGATGCAACCTTTTTGACTCGAACTCTTATCAAGTATTTCTATAAATCTCTGGGGAGGTTGTCCCTCTGGATGCAACCTTTTGACTCGAACTCTTATCAAGTATTTCTCTAAATCTGTGGGGCGGTTGTCCCTCTTGGATGCAACCTTCTGAAACTGAAAACTGATTTGCAACTTATTTGCAACTAAAATTGACTTGAACTACTTCAAGTATCTTTATAAATCTCTGGGGTTTGGTTGTCCCTCTTGGATGCAACCAACTGAAACTGAAAACTGATTTGCAACTTATTTGCAACTAAAACTGACTCGAAACTACTTCGAGTATCTCTCTAAATCTATAAACTCTCTATAAACTCTCTCTTTCTTAATTTGCAAGTCAATTCAATTCAATAATTTGAAAAAAATTGCAAACAAAAATAAAAAATGTAAACAACATTTCACTCGAATGTACGCGAAGGTACGATACTATTATGTTTGGTACATAAAATAAAATTATTCTATACTGACTATAATAGTGAAATTACTCTCTTGAAATTAACTCTTGAAATTAACTCTCTTGAAATTAACTCTCTTGAAATTAACTCCTGTTACTTTTAACTTCTGTTACTTTTAACTTCTGTTACTTTTAACTTCTGTGAAAAATACTGTTTCACTAAAAAAAATGTATCACTGGTGTCTGAAGTATTCACTGTGTTTTGTGTTAATTCTTGCTCAATACTAAATATTAACTGTTAATAATACTGACTTTTCAAATGTTTACAAATTACTTAAAAAAAAACAACTCTGTACTTAACAAAATTTCTACGGCGAAATCCTTGACGTGTCCTGAAGACGTGTCTTCAAAACGTGTCTTGCTGGCTACTTCTTCTTGGATGAAAACTAGGCGTAGAGAACTTGGAGTCGTGACACACTGGTTCAAGGGTGGATGTTACGAACTAGAAGTCGTGACACGCCGGTCAAATGGTGGATCGCCACTTGTTAAACTCTTGGCTACAGACTCGCCAGACTGTTATGCCAATATCTTCTATGGTGCTTGGGTTGTCTCTTTCTTATCCTTGGCAAAGGGTCGCCCGTTGTTAAAATCCTCTTCTCAAAATATTCTTCTAATCTTGGTACTAGGGTCGCCAAATGTTTATCCTGGCAAGGTCGCCAGTTGTTAACCCCTCCGTCTATGGCCCTGGGTGGTTCGAATTGACGGGGGTTCTAGTTGGGAGGCAGCAACGGATATTTCTTCTAAACCTTCTAATTCTTTTCTCTCGCTTTAGGGTCGACAGTTATTAATTCTTCTCTTGCTATAATACTCTGATACTTTCTCTAGAGACTAAAATTATCGACTTTTCTTTTATAACTTATCGACTTTATTGACTAAGTTCCTCTGAAGATAGCCCAACTCGAGGGGGAAAATAAAATGTTTCTCTTACTGTAATTTACTTCTTAAAAATTTACAGGTAGTGGTCTGAATTTTACAGGGGTAGAGGTTCGACCTCTTTCGACCATGGCTCATGCCGGAATCTAAAAAGATAAGGAGGCAAGGGGCCTCTGCCCCCTCCCCGCAGCGAGTCTTCTAACAAGGGAGTCTCGTAGCAGTGACCAAAGCAGAGTCCCGTAATGAAGTGAAGTTCATTTTACAAATACATGTATAATATAAGCCTAAATGTTGGGGGAAGGCAGTTGAAGGTTAAGTTTCCCCCTTTTAAATACATGATCAGATGTTTGAAAGATTCCAAATAAAAATAAAAAAATAAAAAAAATAATCGTATTTTTTGGCGAGTCTTCATTTCTGAAGGCGATATCATTTCATAGTAGTACAAAAGTACAATTTAAGTACACGACTGAGTACATTTTCGTTTGGGTTTATTACAATTATGATTGCAATTATGGATTACTTCACATTCGCTTATGATTGTCCATTACAGTTATATTAAAATACATTCTTACATTATATATTAAGTCATTACATTCAATTACAGTTTCATTGAAGTACATTACGTCGTTTACCATTCTTAGTGTTTTTTATATATTTATATATGGTTATAATATATGGTTATAATATATGGTTATAATATATGGTTATTATATATGGTTATTAGTACAACACAAGTACATGAGCACATACAAGATAATTTATATACAACATAATATGTTATAAATTTGGATAGGAGCGAGAGGAGATTTTTATCTAAGAAGCGTTTGACTTTGCTGTCATCAGCGAATTCGACCACTTATCCAAGCATTTATGAATTTGTGAGGGGTGAACGCACTTAAAAGAAAAAAATAAAGAAAATACATGTGGACGTATTTTACATGTACGTAACACAATAGGTTGTGTGCGTAATATAGACACGCGTAAAATATGGACTGATAGGTTAATAGGCTAGGCATCAGTAGACAATAGGTAGGACACAATATAAATAATGATGTATAGAGAATGAAGTTTTTACTATTAAAGAATTTACCATATATTGAACATGAAAGATATCCACATACCAAATGGATG
>JAJOZX010001046.1:27500-30000 GCA_023014485.1 Bathynomus jamesi
ACTATAATATCGCGCGATTTGTACTCAAAATTTCGAGCTATAAAACCAAACACTTTGTTCGCCTTATTGACCGCCGCTGTACTTTGTTTCGCTACTTTTAAATCACCAGTGACTATAACTCCTAAATCTTTTTCCTGCTCTACGCTTGTTAAATCTTTCCCTGACATACTATACGCAAAATTACCGTTACGCGAACCTATATGCATAATTTTGCACTTATCCACGTTAAATCTCATTTGCCATGTGACTGACCAATCAACGATTTTATTCAGATCTTCCTGAATTTTACCTCTATCTTCGTCATTAATCGCCCTACCACCCAGCTTCGTGTCATCCGCAAACTTTGAAACTGTACGACTAGGCCGACATCTAAATCGTTAATATATATAAGAAAAAGCAAGGAGCCCAATACAGAACCCTGAGGAACGCCACTCGCTACATTAGCCCAAAACGACTCCGCTCCATCAACGACCACCCTCTGTTTCCTGCCTCGCAACCATTCTTCTAGCCAATTTATTACTACACCCCTGATTCCATGAGCCTTAGTTTTTTCAATCAGTCTTTTGTGCGGCACGGTGTCAAACGCTTTTTGAAAATCTAAATACACTACATCAACCGCCCGATGTCTATCGTAAACGTTAACCACGCTTTTTGGAAAAATTCTAAAAGATTAGTTAAGCAAGATTTGTTTCGCCTAAAACCGTGCTGCGTATTTCTAACCAGATTATGCACTTCTAAGTGTTCGACTATACGATCCCTAATTATTGATTCCAGTAGCTTACCTACAACAGACGTTAAACTGATTGGCCTATAATTTCCCGCCGCACTTTTATCGCCTTTCTTAAAGATAGGTGTTACGTTTGCTAACTTGAAATTATATGGTACGCACCCCTCAGAAATAGACGCATTAAAAATCTTTGTTAGCGGCACAACAATGCTATCTTTTAATTCTTTTAGTTTTATGGGATATATGGAATCCGGACCCGGTGATTTACGCGTTTTCGTTTTATCAATATAGCGCATTACTTCCCCTTCACTGACGACCATATTATCCAAAATATTACCATTATCAAAAGGTATTTTGTCTATGACCGTAGGGATATTCGTTACATCTTCTATATATATTTGTATACATATATATATATAATATGTATATATATATATATGTATATATATATATATATGTGTGTGTATATATATATATATATATATATATATATATATATATATATATATATATACAGTATATGTGTGTATATATATATATGTGTATATATATATGTATATATATATATGTGTATATGTATATATATATGTATATGTATATACACTATATGATCGAAAGTATTCTGACACCCCGGAAAATCCGCATTTCTGCAAATATCACCTTCGCCGAAAGGTATGCTGCGAAAAAGCGTGGCGAAACTATAATGCTGAGGTGTTCTGTTAAGTTATCAGTAACTGTCGTGAAGCCATGCCGCGCGGACGTGAACTCTCCGAGTTCCAACGTGGACTCGTCATCGGATGTTATTTAAGTAACGTTTCTATACGAAACATTGCAGCCAAACAGGATATACCAAAGTCGACTGTAGCGGATGTTATCATGAGATGGAAGCACGACGGTGCAACTAACGCGAAAAAACGTTCCGGACGACCACGCAAACTGACGGAACGTGATAGAAGAAGTCTGGTACGACATGTCAAGAAGTCCCGCACGTCCTCTGCCGCTTCCATCGCTGAGGAGGTAGGAAGAGCATCCGGTACCTCCGTTAGTACTGTAACTATCCGCAGAGAGATGCACAGACTCGGTTATTATGGTAGAGCAGCTGTACACAAGCCACTGATTACAAAAGTTAATGCCACGCGTCGTTTGGCATGGTGTGTCTCCCGTCGTTCCTGGACCGTGGAGGACTGGAAAACTGTTCTTTGGAGCGACGAGTCGCGGTATTCACTCTTCCAGTCTGATGGGCGTGTTTGGGTGTGGCGACAGCCCGGAGAACGGCTTCCTGACTGTGTACGTCCAACGGTGAAGTTCGGTGGAGGGTCCATCATGGTATGGGGTTGTTTTTCCTGGCTAGGGCTCGGCCCGTTGGTTGTTATACCCACTACCATGAACGCTGACGTTTATCTCGACGTTCTGGACAATTCGGCCCTCCCTACACTGTGGCAATACTACGGAGATGGCCATTGTTTGTTTCAACAGGATCGAGCTCCCTGCCATACTGCAAGGCGTGTGCAGGACTGGTTTCGTGAAAATAAGGTGGATTTGTTAGACTGGCCTGCTGAGAGCCCCGATCTCAACCCAATCGAGCACATGTGGGACGAACTGGAGCGACGGATACGAAACCGCACACCACGCCCGGCTTCACTTGTATCTCTTGCATCAGCTCTGCAAGAGGAATGGCGAGCCATTCCTGCACAGACTTACCGAAAACTGGTGGAAAGTATGCCTCGACGTGTTGACGCTGTAATAAAAGCAAAGGGTGGACCTACTGGTTAC
>JAJOZX010001046.1:40000-65000 GCA_023014485.1 Bathynomus jamesi
CTCAAAATGCTGAAGGTTCCGGATTCTTCTTATAGCGTATCCGGAAAGTTTAATGACTAAGTTCTTCTGAAGAGAGCAAGGCTCGAAGGATAAGATAAAAACTATCTTCAACTGTAAATTTACTGCTAAAATGTACAGGTAGTGCTCAGCCTCTGAATTAGCTTCTGAATGACAATGGAAGGTTTTTAGTGGGTTTATATACCCAAAAACTGCTAACATCATTATTGTTAAATGCTAAAAAGGCTGTATTATTTTTGCACAATATTCGAAAATAAAGTAAATTTTTAGCTGTGGTAAGGCTTGAACGAGTAAACAAAATATTTGAAGACGAAACCATATTTTTATCTTAAACCGCGACTTTTCAGATCTGATGTTATCATGATCTGCCAAGTTAACTAAAAGTGGAAATCGGACTATGCATCTTTACACTAAAATATGCATATGGGTAAAATTTTAAGGTTTAAGATGTACAATTTTAATGCTTAGGCAAGACATGATCTCATCTTTTATAACGAAAGGAATGTATACAAAATATGAACATTGCAAAGCTTAAGCACGATTCCTTATTAAGCGAAATCTAAAAAATGATTATGAGATTTTAAAAAACAACAGGTCACCAATTATTTGGCAAAGTAGAAAGCAAATCAACAATTTTATCCAAACTCGCGTTGGGCGATTTTGGTCCTTATGTAAAAATGAATACACACACGTACATACATATGAGTATAGGCATTATAAAAAGTTAAATATATAAGAATATACAGGATTATATAAATACATGAACCATATAACATGAATTTTTAAAATGGATACTTTTTCTTAAAATGGATACAAGAACTATATAAATGAATACAAGAATTACATGAAGAATAAGATAGTATAGGAATATGGGAATTATTTATGGTTCATTTTTACAGGGCTCTTCCCTCTAGAATGATATTAATATATAATGTAACATCCTAACTAATGCTAACTAGATAATAACTATGGGTTTTATATACAGAGTTATATATACAACGTAAGTCGGGTGGTTAAGTCTAGTTCACGTGGTCTGGGTACGCACTCTTGGTCGTGCATAAATAGTTTCATGTTCCGTGTCACTTGGTTTTCTTTGTTCCCAGAATGATCTTTTCACCACAAATATACCGAGGATAATAGCACATACAATAATGATACTAACGGCAGATGTTGAGAAAATGGTTACCGGTTGTAGTATTTGTAAGAGGTTGTTTTGGTTATCATCCGAAATTTTAAACCGGCTCAATTGATCATTCCATTCAGGGGCATGTAGTTCGGGTAGGATGGTCACGGGTTTTATGGAGAGATTTAAGATCTCTATGACGGGTTTAAATTTAATTTGCGACGGGAATGGGTATGAGTTATTAAGGGTAACCTTATACGGGTTGTATATTTGGAGGGCTTTTGAACGCAAGGAGCAACCAATTGGTAGCCGAATAACCATAGGGATTGTAATGAGGGAATAATTCGATGGACACTCGAGAGTAGCGGCAGTCCTGTTCGCGAAGGAAACCCAGATGTCTGGTCCAATTCGTAGTTGGATGGTTTTAGGGGAATGAAATTTTTTAAATGAACATACGGGGGCATGCCGGTCACGATTAAATCGATAAAGCAAGACCTAGTAGTTGGAAGAATAACTGGTTTGAGTGGAGGGCAGACGAGTTGTTTATTTGGTTGCGGGAATCGCAATGCCGGACGTCGCTATCTGACATCATAGAATAAGCTGATAGATCTTTGGTGAGGAAAAGGTAAGGTGGTACGGTGGGTAAATACAATCGATAGACATTAGAGTTATTTTGGTAGGGTGTTGGGAAAGGGTGAAATTTATATACGTCATAAGTGAGGACATCGAAAAATGGTATAATTATGAGGTATGTGTAGGGGCGTGGTCCATGTACAGTCCAGGTGTATTCTAGAAATTGAGGGTAATTAGTGTGGTTGAGTGGGAATATGGGTGATAATTTTAATTGTGACTGGGCGGTGTGAATCAAGGACTGAAGTATTTCCCATGGTATTAGGGTGGAAAGAGTGATTTTTCCATGGGCTAGCTGGGTTGCACGCAAAACCTTGGAATGAATCGTAGTTATTCGTTGTAAGTATTTATCGATTAGGGTTACTTGTAGGTTCATTATCTTATTAATTCTAGATATCTTTTGTGTTCTTTGTATTGAGCTAACATGGATTCAAGGTATGTGAATCTGTCCGAAAAGGGAGGAAGCGATTGTTTTCGTGTAATGACCTAATAGTTTGTTCTAACATGTGTCCATTATATTGTCGATTTCGCGCGAAGAGATTCAATTTAAGTTCAATTCTTTTAATATCTTCTTCGGTTGCTAATCCGAATAAACCTTTGAACAGTTTCCCTCCTATATCTATCAGTCCCCTTTTACTTCTTTGGTTAAAGTTTTCTGAATTTTTAGTTTCAGTTTGTATCCATGGTAAGGCTAATATTTCTGATAGGGCGCGTGCTGTAGTTTGAATATTTTCGAGGGTATTTTCTAACAGAACGCGACTAATCTGATCTTTTCCTTGGAAAGAATTCTGGACTTTACTTTCAAACGTTTTTAATTGGGTTTGTATCTGAAGGAGATTGATTTTAATTCTAGCAGGGGGTTGCAAATTTATATAAAGGTCTGCGTGCCCTTTCAAAAATTTACCTTCTGCAAGTTTTTCTATAACAACTCCGGTAGAAATTTTAATGCTAGGTCTACAAGAGTAAATAATTTGGAAAATTATAAGGGGGACAATTTTATTCATTTCTACGCCTTAAGTTATACGGAGCTGGGGGTAGTTGTGTGGATACTTGTGTGGATACTTGTGTTTGTGGGCGAAGGGGTCGGCCTCGTTTTGGTGGCAATGGGGGTCGACCGTTGAGCTCGGATTCTGAGCGGGTTCGTTTCTTATGTGAAGGTTCTAGTTCACGTGGGTGATGCATTTGCGGGCGGTATGTAGGGTCCGTGCGTCGATCATCAATCGGCGAGGGTGGTGACAGAGGAGATGGAGTTGGAGATGGTGGAGTTCCACTGAGTGATCCTCTCGAAGGGGTTTCTCCAGGGTCTGGGTCCGATGGGACGCTTGGCTCTGGGGCCTCCTCTTGTTCAGAGATTGCCTCGAGTAATGGTGGTATTACGAGGTACCAATCTTCGTCATGGGTAGCGGTTCCCGCGGTGACACTTCAGTTTTTTGATCCCTGCCCGATTTGTTAATATCTTGACCTTTTGAAGGATAGGCGGCTCGAACGCCTGGCAGCTGTTTTTTGGGAAGGTGTTGTTCGGAAGCTATCTTCAAATTGTCAGCGTGAATGATCTTTAGTTTGGAATGATCCCGGAGGTCGAGGATTTCATAACGATTTTTTCCGAGGTTTTCATAATCCTATATGGGCCATCCCATTTTGGGTATAATTTGCGATGAGCACCTGGCGGTTTCACGCTCTTCAGATAACATCGCATACCGACGATTATAGTCCGTTGACGGGGATGACGCCTATGTTGCTCTTGCTCCATCTGTTGGTTTCGTTGGTCGAGGGCATAGCGGATTATGTCAAAAATCTTGAAAGATCGTTCAGCTAGTTGCTGATTTGCTTCTGCCATTTCGGAAGATGTTAGACTGCCGGGTCGGTTTGGTCGGGCAAATCAAAAGGTAGACGCTTGTCGTAGTGATAAGAACGAAATGAGGGGTGTCCCCGATGGACACATTATAGCCATTGTTGATGGCTGTTTGTACCATGGGAAGGGAATCATCCCATGTACGGGAGGATGCATCGACAACGTGGCGCAGGGCTTCCAAGATCTTTCGATTGTGCCTTTCCACTAAGCCGTTTGCCTGCGGATGGTATGCCACAATGTGTGTATTTTTAATTTTACACATGTTACAGAGTGACTCGAACAGTTTGGAAGTGAAACTAAGGGCGTTATCCGAGATTAGGATGGAAGGAGTGGTATGATTTTGGATGACGCGTTCCACTAGGGCTCTTGCCACAGTTTCCGAGGTCTGGTCTGGAATGGCGGCTACTTCGCTGTAACGCGAGAAGTGGTCCGTAAACACAATGATGTACTGATTTCCCTTTGATGTTTTGGGAAATGGTCCCAGTATATCCATTCCAGTTCTTTGCCAGGGCCTTTGGCATACTGGATATTTATGCATCGGAGCTGTGGATGGTACGTTGCCCTTATGCTTTAAACACGACGGACATTCGGCGATGTATTCTTGTACCTTTCGTTCATCTCGGGAAATGGTATCGCTCCAAAAGACTCTTGATGGTGCGATCCGGCCCCATGTGTCCATACAAAGGTGAGTCGTGACAAAGTCCAATGGCTATATCGACGAGATCCTTTGGTATCTCCACGAGGTCGTTTCCATCTTCGTTCCTGAAATGTACGAGCCCATCTTTGAGGTTGTACTGTTCTTTTACCTTCGATGGTTCCTTTTGTTCCAGGCGCGCCCGAAGGTTTGGGTGTGTTGGTCCTGTTGTTGGGAGTATTGCAGACACTCGTAGTCGAACACAGGAAGAATTCCTATTTTATTCACTGGGCGTCGGGCTTGAGTCTCGACAATCCGTCTGGAATAACTTGCAGTTTTCCCGGTTTGTATACGATTTTCGCTGCAAAGTCCTGAATCAACAGAGCCCATCTACTCAATCGTCCTTCAAGTAGCTTGTCCTTGAAGAGGTACGTGAGTGGCTTATGATCAGTCTTGATGGTTACATCGTAGCCATAGACGATATTTCGGAATTTTTTCAAAGCCCAATATACCGCTAGGGCCTCTCGGTCCGTAGTGGAATAATTCCGTTGAGGTGCAGAGAGAAGTTGACTGGCATAAGCAATGGGTAATTCCACACCGTCTACGTCCTGTAACAGGACGGCTCCTAGTCCATAGGAGGAAGCATCTGTGGCTATGATGAAGGGTCTTGTGTAATCAGGATATTGTAAAATGGGATGACAGGTTAGTTTATTAATTAAAGTTTCAAAGGCATGTTGGTGATCGGATTCCCAGTTAAATTTCGAATTTTTCTGGAACAAATTAGTAATGGGTTTAGCAATATTCGAAAATTGGGGGATAAAGTTCCGATAGAATCCGACAAAACCAATAAATGCACGGGCGTCGTCGATGGTCTTGGGTACAGGGTACCTTTCCAGGGCTTCGAGTTTGGCTGGATCAGGTTTAATTCCTGTGGACGAGAGTAGGAATCCTAGGTATACCAGGGATTCTTGTAAAAAATTGCACTTTGCAAGCTTCAGTTTAAGGTGTGCTTTTCTCAAGTGTGATAGCACATTCTGAAGGCGTTGAAAGTGTGTTTTTATGTCCGAACTGTAGACGATAATATCGTCAAGATAAACGAGAGCTTCGACACCTAATAGGTCGGAAAGGACTATATTCATCAACCTAGAGAAATTAGCAGGCCCATTTCGGACTCCGAAAGGTAAAACCTGGAATTCGTAATGGCCTCGGTTAGTGGAGAAAGCAGTCAATGCCCGAGATTCGGGACTGACCTCCATTTGCCAATAACCCGATGCTAAATCGAGGGATGAAAAGAAGTTCGCTTTCCCTACGTTCAGAATTGTTTCCTGCATGTTTGGAATCGGGAAACGGTCTGGGATGGTAATGTTGTTCAGGCGTCTAAAATCTATACAAGGGCGAGATGTTCCGTCCTTTTTGGAGACGAGAATCATAGGAGCGGACCAGGGACTAGCTGAAGGCTGAATGACATCCTGCTCCAACATGTCCTTGATGTGTTCCTCAATAGTGACTAACTGGGAATGTGGAACCCGATAGGGAGGAATGAAAATGGGTTTGGAATTGGGTTCCAACTTGATTTCAAAAGGGACCAAATTAGTTCGGCCCAGAGGATCTCCTTTTAGGGCAATCACATCTCTATTTCTTATCAGGAAATCGAGAAGTGATTCCATTAGTTTGGGATCCTGTAAAGCTGGTGACTCCTGAAGGGAGTGCTCCAGACATTTCTTATATTCTTCTTTTAATACTGAAGGATTTAATTCTAAGGAACTGGAAACACGATTTATCATACTGATGGGGAAATCTGAATCTACTTCTACTGTGGAAACAGTTCCTATTTTCTGATTTGAAGTTAATTCTATAGGACTTTTTCCTTTGTTTAAACAAACAACAGGGATAGCTGAATTCTGACTCTGACTAAGGACTTGGGCAATAAGAACATCTCTTTTGAAATTACTTTTCTCTGTAATCAGAGTACGCTCTGACTCTAATAATTTTCCTTGACTGTTAACTACTTTTGCTAGGAAACAAATCTTCTCATAAGGTGCTACTGTTATATGCTCGGTAGGGCATATGAAAAATTGTGAATCTGATTCTGGTTCGGCGACTAAAATTTGCCTTATTGGCTGAACTGAAGCTGGCTGACTGGAAACTGGCTGACTGGAAACTGGCTGACTGGAAACTGGCTGACTGGAAACTGGCTGACTGGAAACTGGCTGACTGGAAACTGCTGACTGGAAACTGCTGTGTTGATCCAACTGGATTCAACAACTGGAACTGATTACCCTGGGGTCTGATTTCTGGAGCGGTTGTCCCTCTGGATGCAACCGGCTGACTTGATCTGCTATCAAGTGGAGGGGGTTTCCTATTTCTTTCGGAAATCTGAACTGACTAAGTCTATTAGCATTAAGTTGTCTGTCATTCTCGCGGAGATGGTGTGTCCTATTTCGACACTTTACTAACTTTCCGGCTGGGTAAATCTCCCATTGATTCCGGTTAAAAAAATCCATACCTAGTAGGATGTCTGTCTGAAAGGTGGCGACTGTGTCCACTATACAACATTTCGCGGGGTATACCGCGTTTCCAACTTCTAAATATAACTCAATTTCTCCGTATGTGGTATGGGTGTGCCCGTAACTCCTCTGAGTTGGCAGGATGGTGCCTTAAGTTCATATTTGTAATTTGTATCTCTAGTAATTCATCTACACATTGTTTCTTAATTAACGTCGCGTGTGCTCCTGTATCTAGGAGAGCAGTTAAATCTTGGTTATCGGTGCTACAATTTATTATTAAATCTAGGAGGTCCGCACCTATTATCCTGATGGGGAGTTTGTGTGCGTATCTGGGTTCATTACTGTAATTTAGGAGGGGGAGGTTGAACTGCTGCCTCCAATGTAGGGTCTAAAAAAGGGCTCGAATGGTCTTCTATGGGAGGACCTGGGTCATATTCTACGGGATTCATACGCTGGAGGGTGTTCTTGAAAACTGTTCTCTGGGGAAAATGATTCCTCCACGGGTACTTCTACGTACCGAACTAGTTGACCTTGCTGGTTGTACTGAGGTTTGTACATGGGGTAAGAGTGTGGTTGACCCTGTGGTCGTGATCTATTGGGTTGGTAGTTCGACTGAGGCTGGGAATGGACTGGTTTCTGGGGATTGGATGACTTTTGGGATACGTTTTGGGAACGTGGTTGGTTTGGTTTCTGAAAGTGGGGTCTATACCCTGCAGGGGCTTTATCAGCACACTTTTGGCGATCGCCACGGCGATGACCATGTTCGTGACAGTGGGAGCAATACGAGGGGTAATTACATTGACTTATCATGTGCCCAAAGCTATCGCAGTTAAAACACTGTGGAGGAGGGCGTGTATTCTGGGTTTGGGGGGCTTGTTTCTGGGGTGTTCCCTGCATTGGCCTCGATTTATAGGGTTGTTGTTGGTGTTGTGGCTGCTGCTGCTGAATATAATGTACAGGGGTTTCTCTACCTTTCGGTAGTTTTGGTTTGCTAAATCGGGGTAATGTTCCCGTGTTTTGTTTATGGCTACACTTACAGGTTTGTCAACATTTAAAAACTCCTGAAACTTTTTTTTAGGTGCTCCGGGTAGGTTTTGGTAAATGGTTGTGGCTACTATTAGATTTCTTTGTTTCGAAGTGAAAGTTATGCCACATGCATTTTCTGCGGCCCGGAGGGCTTCTCCTACAAGTTTATGTGTACGTGTAATAAAATTGTTTAAATCTTCGTGTTCCTCTTTCTTCCATTTAGCTTGGAAGACTGCTTCTAACGTGGCTAAGGGTTGTGCAAGGGTTATTTCTTTAAAAAATTCTAATAAGTTTTGTTTAAAATCGTCCCATGTTGTAGCTTCGCTAATTGATGGGACGTAAGTGACTGTGTCATGAGCATTCCCTTCTTTCGGGTCGATAAATCTTTTTGCTTCCCTAATTTTTATATCATTATCGGTAATATTTTCGCGTAAGAAATGTTGCTCTAAAGATTCAACCCAAGGTCTTACGCGTGGTTCAACAAAACGATTATCTATGGTCCCCTTAAAAATTAAAACAGTATGAGGAAGGTTTACTAGTCTGCCTAAGTTAATGTATGCTGGGGCGGGGGTTTGAGACTGAGACATATTGGCTTGTGTGTTTGGGAGTATGTTTGAAGGGCGCGGGGTAGGTGGAAAAATGGGTGTAGGTAAATTTTCGATGTCAGAAAGCGCACCGTCTGAATCGCTCATATGTGAAGGTACTTATTAATGTGTTCTAATTAGGTCTGCTTGACCGATCTTAATTTATGGAATGATCACTTAAGGGGTTTTCCTAACTACACTATCTAAAAAAATAAATGCACAACAATTTGCCTAACTAGGGGAAAATTTGAAAAGATTGCAAACAAAAATAAAAATGTAAACAAAATTTCACTCGAATGTACGTGAAGGTATGGTAATACTATGTTTGGTACATTAAATAAAATTATACTATACTAACTAGAATAGTAAAAATAACTGTGAAAATAATTCTGTGACAATAATTTTGTGAAAATTCTGTGACAATAATTCTGTGACAATACTGTTTTCAATAAAAAAAATGTATCACTGGTGTCTGAAGTGTTCACTGTGTTTTGTGTTAATTCTGGCTCAAAATTAAATATTAATTGTTAATAATAATGACTTTTCAAATGTTTAGAAATTATTTAAAAAAGAGTTTTGTACTTAACAAGATTCCTACGGCGAAATCCTTAGAGACGTGTCCTGAAGACGTGTCTTGCTGGCCACTTGTTCTTGGATGAAAACTAGGCGTGAAGAACTTGGAGTCGTGACACACCGGTTCAAGGGTGGATGTGACGAACTAGAAGTCGTGACACGCCGGTCAACTGGGTGTTGGTTCTGGTTCCAGGGTCTGGAAGACTGGAAGAATCCTGGAGTCGTGAAGATCCTGGTTAAAGGGTCGCCAGTTGTTAACCCCTCCGAGTTCTTCTATAGTGGCTCGGAGGACTTTGATAGACTTACTAAAAATGCTGAACGTTCCGGATTCTTCTTATAGCGTATCCGGAAAGTTTAATGACTAAGTTCTTCTGAAGAGAGCAAGGCTCGAAGGATAAGATAAAAACTATCTTCAACTGTAAATTTACTGCTAAAATGTACAGGTAGTGCTCAGCCTCTGAATTAGCTTCTGAATGACAACGGAAGGTTTTTAGTGGGTTTATATACCCAAAAACTGCTATCATCATTATTATTAAATGCTAAAAAGGCTGTATTATTTTTGCACAATATTCGAAAATAAAGTAAATTTTTAGCTGTGGTAAGGCTTGAACGAGTAAACAAAATATTTGAAGACGAAACCATATTTTTATCTTAAACCGCGACTTTTCAGATCTGATGTTATCATGATCTGCCAAGTTAACTAGAAAGTGGAAATCGGACTATGCATCTTTACACTAAAATATGCATATGAGTGAAATTTTAAGGTTTAAGATGTACAATTTTAATGCTTAGGCAAGACATGATCTCATTTATAACGAAAGGAATGTATACAAAATATGAACATTGCAAAGCTTAAGCACGATTCCTTATTAAGCGAAATCTAAAAAAATGATTATGAGATTTTAAAAAACAACAGGTCACCAATTATTTGGCAAAGTAGAAAGCAAATCAACAATTTTATCCAAACTCGCGTTGGGCGATTTTGGTCCTTATGTAAAAATGAATACACATACGTACATACATATGAGTATAGGCATTATATAAAGTTAAATATATAAGAATATACAGGATTATATAAATACATGAACCATATAACACATGAATTTTTAAAATGGATACAAGAACTATATAAATGAATACAAGAATTACATGAAGAATAAGATAGTATAGGAATATGGGAAATATTTATGGTTCATTTTTACATATGTATATGTATATATGTATATATATATATGTATATATGTATATATATATATGTATATATATATATATGTATATATATGTATATATATGTATATATATATATATATGTGTGTATTTATGTATATGTATATATATATATGTATATATGTATATATATATATATATGAATAGAAACGACATAATATTAAGGAACGTTTCTGCACACGCGGAAGAGAAATAACGAATAAATGAAAAATGAGGCAAACCGCCCGGGAATCGAACCCAAGGCCTTCCAATTGCCGGTTGGATGCGCTACCATTACACTCCGGACCTCAATCATTCACAAATCGAAATTCTCCTACATAGGGCAGAAACCAATGCCCTGAGAGGGCACCCTCGCAAATAGTGAATATGTGCATTTAACTGCAATGACCACGCAGTATATAAATGAATAGAAACGACATAATATTAAGGAACGTTTCTGCACACGCGGAAGAGAAATAACGAATAAATGAAAAATGAGGCGAACCGCCCGGGAATCGAACCCAAGGCCTTCCAATTACCGGTTGGATGCGCTACCATTACACCACGGACCTCAATCATTCACAAATCGAAATTCTCCTACATAGGGCAGAAACCAATGCCCTGAGAGGGCACCCTCGCAAATCGTGAATATGTGCATTTAACTGCAATGACCACGCAGTATTAAATGAATAGAAACGACATAATATTAAGGAACGTTTCTGCACACGCGGAAGAGAAATAACGAATAAATGAAAAATGAGGCGAACCGCCCGGGAATCGAACCCAAGGCCTTCCAATTGCCGGTTGGATGCGCTACCATTACACCACGGACCTCAATCATTCACAAATCGAAATTCTCCTACATAGAGCAGAAACCAATGCCCTGAGAGGGCACCCTCGCAAATCGTGAATATGTGCATTTAACTGCAATGACCACGCAGTATATAAATGAATAGAATGTCCGTGGTTTAGCGGTAATCCAGGCATCTAGAACAGCGTGAATTTCTTCCGCAGATGAGAACTTCCTACCACGAATTGAAGATTTAAGTGGGGAGAAAAGGTGAAAATCAGACGGTGCGAGGTCTGGTGAATATGGGGGATGTGGCAATACTGTAAAACCGAGATCGCGCAATTTCTGAACAGTTTTTAGCAGCTGTATGAGGCTTCGCGTTATCATGGAGGTAGTGAAGATGGTGGTATCCCCATTAACTAGTCGCCAACGTTTTTGCTGAATTGCTACCTTCAAGCGATCTAAATGCTGACAGTAAATATCAGCATTTATTGTTTGTCCACGTGGCAATACCTCCAAAAGGAGAACACCCTTGCAGTCCCAGTATACCGAGAGCAGATGTTTACGAATGGTCAACGTCCGTTGAACTTCCACATTTGGGATATCACCATCTCCTCTCCAACTCATATGGTGATAGCTGCCATCATTGTCCCAATAGATCCAAACTTCGTCCATTGTAATTAATTGTCCCAAGAAATCATTTGCAGCATATTTCTCCAACAACTCTAAACATATTCGTTCACGGTTTGCCTTTTGTTCAACAGTTAAATAATGTGGAATCCATCGATTAGATAAATAACGTTTCCCCATCTGAATAAGATGCTGCTGAATTGTTCTGTGACAAACTCCCAGTTCTAATGCAATACTCCTAGTCGTAGCATACTTCTCTGTATCCAGAAAGTTTTGTATACCTGTGTTCAAATCCAGTGATGGTCGACCACAACGTGGTTTATCATCGACATTGAAATTGTTTTCCTTGAATTGAGCCACCCACCGACGACATGTACGTTCATTTGTTGTTTCAGCACCAAGTGTCGAATTTATCTCTGCTGCTATGATTGCAGGTGACATTCCACGTTTCCAGAAGAAATAAATCAGCTTACGTACGTCTCTTCGTTCAAATTCCATGCTTAAAAATAAGCAATAAATGATAAATGCAGGGAGAAATTAATGAAGAGAAAATGATGATGGCTGACGGTTGGGTAGGCTAGGCGCTATGTAGCGCATAGCCTACGCATAGCCTACGCATAGTGCTCGAAGCACGAGAATTATATATTAAATAAATCAACCGAATTTCAGTAGCCATCGACCTCATAATTACAAGAATATCAGCGTTTATTCATCGGACAAAGCATTGTATACAATCCTTATGTATATATATTTATATATATATATGTATATATATGTATATATATAAGCAAACAACCACAAGGAAAAGGAAACACAAAGTCCGAGCGCTTTCGTGATATATATATATATATATGTATATTATGTATATATATATATATATATAATTATTATTAATGTATATAATGTTATAATGTAATGTTATAATGTATCAGACCAACAAAGACCCTAGGATCCACTCATGGCTGGTCTACCTAACTGTGTTCGTAATCGTGTATTGTGTATGTCCTCCGTGGTGGCGGAGGGGACCTACAATTTTACGTGGGTTCCGAACCACAAGAACATAAGAAATTTATGTAAAAACCGCCGGTAAATTGGCAACGACCAATTTTTACGAAACTAAATAATTATCAATTTAAAACCAATTAATTATCGATTTAAAACTAAAGATAGACTCTCTGGATCCAGAGGATCTAGTCATAATAGACTACTATCCAGAAAATATGTTACACTCTATATCTATTTATAACGGACATGCAAATATATCAGATCCAAAGAATCCAGTCAATTTCATTACGGTATCCATCAAGTCACGGTCCATATCGATTGCGGACCAAGTCAAAATTTACAATCATATACATTACAATATATACACTTACGAGAAAAAGTGTAGGTGTGGCTGTAAAGACTGTACAGTAATGTAGAAATGTGTGTGCACCCATTTTCTGTCTCCCATTTAAAGGTGTTTGTGGGGCAAGTGAAGATCATGAGTTTTTCAATACCTCACAGTACTATGGGGGGGCACCGCTTGGCAGAGGAATCTCTTTAAATGGGGTGTGTAAGGACAGAGAGTATCCCCTAACCCAAGACGCTGCCTCCCTATATCCCACAACACTTGTGTTGAGCTGTGGGATCTATCCCCAGAAAGCCTTAATTTTACTACCTTAAACTATACCCTTTCTATCAACATATGCGTCTAATCGATTTTTAAACATGTTTATAGACGTGCTACTAATTACTACTACCAGCAAACTATTCCAGCTATTTACTATTCTATGCGTAAAAAAGTTTTTCGCAACTGCTGTCTCGAACCTTCTACTTGTCAACTTACACCCGTTATTAAGCGACGGAATCATCTTAGTTGCTCGTCTTTGAACTCTTTCGATTTTGTCTATATCTTTGCGCATATGCGGATTCCAAAATTGGACCGCGTACTCCAAATGGGGTCTAACTAATGATTTATAAAGTGGAACTATAATATCGCGCGATTTGTACTCAAAATTTCGAGCTATAAAACCTAACACTTTGTTCGCCTTATTGACCGCTGCTGTACTTTGTTTCGCTACTTTTAAATCACCCGTGACTATAACTCCTAAATCTTTTTCCTGCTCTACGCTTGTTAAATCTTTCCCTGACAAACTATACGCAAAATTACCGTTACGCGAACCTATATGCAAAATTTTGCGCTTATCAACGTTAAATCTCATTTGCCATGTGACTGACCAATCAACGATTTTATTCAGATCTTCCTGAATTTTACCTCTATCTTCGTCATTAATCGCCCTACCACCCAGCTTCGTGTCATCCGCAAACTTTGAAACTGTACTGACTAGGCCGACATCTAAATCGTTAATATATATAAGAAAAAGCAAGGGGCCCAATACAGAACCCTGAGGAACGCCACTCGCTACATTAGCCCAACACGACTCCGCTCCATCAACGACCACCCTCTGTTTCCTACCTCGCAACCACTCTTCTAGCCAATTTATTACTACACCCCTGATTCCATGAGCCTTAGTTTTTTTCAATGAGTCTTTTGTGCGGCACGGTGTCAAACGCTTTTTGAAAATCTAAATACACTACATCAACCGCCTGATGTCTATCGTAAACGTCAACCACGCTTTGGAAAAATTCTAAAAGATTAGTTAAGCAAGATTTGTTTCGCCTAAATCCGTGCTGCGTATTTCTAAATAGCTTATGGAATTCTAAGTGTTCGACTATACGATCCCTAATTATTGATTTCAGTAGCCTACCTACAACAGACGTTAAACTGATTGGTCTATAATTTCCCGCCGCACCTTTATCGCCTTTCTTAAAGATAGGTGTTACGTTTGCTAACTTGAAATTATCTGGTACGCACCAGGGTTGTGGAGTCGGAGTCGGAGTCGTGGAGTCGGAGTCGTGGAGTCGCACGTTTCAGGGCGGAGTCGGAGTCGGAGTCGGAGTCGGTAAAAAAACTTCCGACTCCGACTCCAATTTCTGTGTCCTGTGTCACCCTTAATTTCTAAATCCTAAATACTAACATTTAGGTTATTTAGTTTTTTTGGTCAATAAACCTTATTCATTGATAGCCCAGCCCCTAGATTAAGTTTTTTTAATATTTTTTTTTTACATTTTCAGAATATACAATTAATATTTATTTAAATATAAAATATAAAATATAAAATTTCACACTTAGTGTGGTGGTGATGAAATGTCTTATTATTATGATAATTATAAAGTGAAACACTAGAGGAGTCGGAGTCGTATATTTAAAATGTGAGGAGTCGGAGTCGGATTTTTAGATTTTTTACAATGTGTGGAGTCGGAGTCGGAGTCGGAGTCGAATTTTTGACAATGTGTGGAGTCGGAGTCGGAGTCGGAGTCGGAAAATTTTGGACCGACTCCACAACCCTGGTACGCACCCCTCAGAAATAGACGCATTAAAAATCTTTGTTAGCGGCACAACAATGCTATCTTTTAATTCTTCACTAACCACTATATTATCCAAAATATTAACATTATCAAACGGTATTATGTCCGTGACCGTAGGGATATTTGTTACATCTTCTATAGTAAAAACTGACGTAAAAAATTCGTTTAGCAAGGTAGCCATTTCCTTGTTTTCAGAAACTAGATCTCCGTTTACATTTCTCAAAGGCCCCAAGACGCTTTTTACTGGATTTCTATTATTGACGTATTGAAAGAATCGCTTGGGGTTTTCTTTATCGTCACGAGCTATGGAGATTTCAAATTCGCGCTAGGACTTTTTTATTACACTTTTCGCTTCACGCCTCAGAGATATGTAGTTGTTTCGTAACCACAAATTGTCTTTATCGCATTTATGTAGCCTATAAGCCCTATCTCTACTCTTTATAATGTCTCCTACTCTAGAAGTAAACCACAAGGGCTTGTTGTTTACTTTCGCACGCTTAATTTTGTACGGTACACATTCCTCATTTATAGTCCTAAATACTGTTTCGAAAGATTCCCACATTAGTTTTGCGTTGGAGTTCCCCATCACGTTTTCCCAATTGACGTGTGACAATTTATTCCGAAATTTACTAAAGTCTGCGTGCTGGAAGTTAGGAATTTTCGTCGAGTTAGCTCGTTTCGAGTGACTTACTGAGAGAACAAACTCTACCATATTGTGATCGCTATTCCCCAACGATTCTATTATTTGAAGATCAGTAATTAGCCTATCATCCGTAGTTATTACTAAATCTAAAATACTGTCCAACCTCTTAGATTCCCCAACCTTTTGACTAAGAAAGCTATCCTCGAGAAACTTAACTAAATGATTACCTTCCGCGTCTCCCTGCATTGTATCGTAATTTACGTTAGCGCAATTAAAGTCACCCATAACTAAAGCCTGCTCACTACCGATTATTCGCTTTAGTTCACGATATAACGCTTCGTCCGTATCAACTGTTTGATTAGGGGGCCTATATATAACCGCAACAACAAGTTTGAAATCGTTCAATTTAAGTTCTGCTATAGTCGAATCTATCGGTTCTGGAATTGTGTGCTTTACTTCTATAACGTTCGCTATATTATCTTTGATATACAACATAACACCGCCTCCTCGCCTACCTATTCTGTTTTTAACAAAAAGTCTATAACCTTTAATTTGATACTCCCCTACAAACTCACGAGTTTCAGTGCTAAGCCACGATTCTTTTATCGCAATTATATCATAGTCTTTACAAGCAATTAAAGAAAAAAATTCGTTTATTTTATTTCGTAGGCTACGAGCATTTAAGGATAGAACCTTCAAATTGTTTGTAATTGCGACAACTTCGCGAGCACAGTGGAAATTTATGGAATTTACGCTGGGACCGTTCGAGTTACGGACGGCAGCCTGAAAAGAAGAGACAGTATTATGAAATAGTCTTCCTAAACGCGCAGCTCCTACGTCATTAAGATGAAGTCCATCTCCAAGGAACAAGTCCCTCCTGCCGCAGAAACTGTTCCAAAAATTCTCAAAATGCACTCCTTCCTGTTGGCAAAGAGACTTCAGGTTATTGTTAATATAGGTCGCCCTGCTGCAGAAATCGTTACGATCGATAATTCGAGGAAGTATACCTGTTAAAACAATCTTATTAGTTTTTTCCTTTAATCGCTCTAGTAAGTCCCTGTACCCAGCCAGCAGTTCCTCCGATCCAGAATTCAAAACGTTACCAGCACCGACACGAATAACACACGCTGCGTCCTCGGAGATACCATCCGTAAATTGGTCAACACCACCAGTCACATCCTCCACCCCTGCACCAGGGCAGCAGCAACGGCGCCCACGACGAGGGCCCCCCCCCACAGAACTCCTCGAGCTGTCCTCGAACAATGGAATCGCCAACGAGTCGCACCTCCGGCTCATCATCATCTCCAAAACCCAAAACAGAAAACCCACTGTTTGTCATTACTGGTAGACACGTCTTAGGTTTTCTCAATGGGGCTCCATTACGCACTCGAACGAAGGGTTGGGAACTAGGAGAAGAGAGAGGGCTATTAATACTATTTATATTATTAATAGAAACTGAGGCAGGAGGGGTCGCAACTGGAGTCTCAAGGGATTCTAATTTTGCCGTCAGGAGCATCACCCTTTCTTCAAGGCTTACTCTGGCCTCCTTCTCACGTTCTAACTCGTTCCTCAGCACTTTTAAGTTTGAGCACCACCTGCAAACTAACTGTTCATTATTATTAGCCATTGTAAACGCGTAAGCGGCAAATTTCCCTTCACAGCGACTGCAAGTACTTGACGGGGGTGCCATGCTTTTAATTAGTTAAACAAAAAAAAACAAAAAACAAATACGAGCGTTTGGAAATTAATAAATTACAATGTAGGTCTACCGCGTTTTTGAAACGCAGAAACAGGTTCTTGTAACACAAATTTATACTAAATGCATATAGAATTAAGCTACCGACAAAAGATCTGTAAAAGAAGAGTATTTATAACACTTATCTATCCGCGATTTGACCCGACTTTTTTCCCTTTTCTTCACACGGTGCGGGACAACACACTACCTGACCTCTCGAAGGAAGGAAAAATGAACTTTATGTCCGCACGTTTTTTGATAGATTTGAAAAACAACACCGCAAGCCAAGTTTGATCAAATAATATAGTATTGAATAACGACAATAAATGAAATATATTCGTTAATGAATGATTAGTAGCACGAAGTAATTTAGTTATGAATGCACCGAACACTATTTTTTTTTTAAAACACTTCAACGAAAACCACTTATTCAATTGATAACAGGACACTCAATAAAACACGTCTGTTCACATATATATATGTTCATATATATATATGTATATATATATATATATATGTATGTATATATATATATATGTATATATATATATATATATTTATATATATGTATATATATGTATATATATATATATATGTGTATATATATGTGTATGTATATAGATATATATATATATCAGTGGCGTGCGGTGATTTTTCGTCAAGGGGAAGCAATTCAAGCAAAAACAACAAAGATTATATAAAAAAAAATAAAACTTTAAAATACTCGTATATAATAAAAACAAAACACATAATCATCTACTTACTTTACTTATAGGTTAATTCTATTCTTCTTTCTTTTTTATTAAATATATCTATTATTTCTTCGTAAAAGGCATCGGTTTTCATATCCTTAAGAAGCTTTTTCTAAATTGAGATTAAAGCTAAACTTGCAAGCCTTTCTTACCCTTGCGCATTTCTAGCGTAGTTATGTATTCCCTTTAAATGAGAGAATGACAGCAGACAGCACGTAAAGTTGCCAGATATTTCAAGAAAATTAACTATAAGATCTGGACCGATTTCTAAATTGCTTCCTTTTGACATAGGGAAGGATAAAATAACGATAAATATATATTATTTTTCGCTTAACATGGCCATGGAATTTTTAGTAGAAAAACTATATATGAAACTTGTTGTATTCAATAAATAATACATATTAAACATTAAATGAGTTTTTAGAATGGAAAGAAACAATTTGTAACAGTAAAAAAAAAGCGAAAGTCATTGGGAAAAAGGATGCATTTCGTCAATTGTTTTCCAACTCGAGATTTTTTGCGTCGGGATTCTTAAAGGTTTTTGCACGAACGGCAACCAATGTATATACTATGTATCCACCTGATTACCAATCAAATGCTATAAATAGTATAATAAAATGATTTTGTACAAATTAACACATATTGAACTGTTTAAACTTTAAAGTATAATACAGCATTTTCTTCTTTCATTGAATAGGGAAGCATTGCTTCCCTTGCTTCCATGGACCGCACGCCACTGATATATATATATATATATATATATATATATATATATATATATATATATATATGTGTATATCTATATATATGTATATATATGTATATATATATGTGTATATATTTATATATATATGTATGTATATATATACATATATATATATATATATATATATATATATATATATATATATATATATATATATGTATATATATATGTATATATATGTATATATATATATATATGTATATATATATGTATATATATATGTGTGTGTATATATATGTGTGTGTGTATATATGTGTGTATATATATATATATATATATACGTGTATATATATATATGTGTGTATGTATAATATATGTGTGTGTATATATATGTGTGTATATATATATATGTGTATGTATATATATATATAATATGTGTGTGTGTGTGTATATATATATATGTATATATATATATATATATTAGGGTGTCACTTAAATGCAAAGTTTGAAATTTTCATGCTGACACCCCGCGAATCTATTCCATTGGTAAAAAAAACATGGTGACTGAAAAATCTTTTTATTTGAATAACTATAAAAGGTCGCCCCCGCCTTCCAAAGTTTAATGCTTGCGCTGCGTGTCCATAATCGTTCATTAGATATCTATATATCTCTATATATGTGTGTGTGTGTGTGTATCTGTGTGTGTCTGAATATCTGAGAAATAAAGTGAACAATACTTAACGATTCACCGTTTCTCATTTCAGCTACGTGATTTCTGGTGATGGAAACCCGGAAGTGTATATACCTATTAGGGGCAGCGGTTGATGAGGTGAAAGGATGCAAGCTTCCTTCCTACAGGCAAGCATTCGGTTACTTCCTTTACCTTCACCATGAAAAGAAAATGACAATACGTGACGCGTTGAGGAAGTCACTTCGAGCAGTGATGTCCTTCTGGAGAAAGCTCACATTCCAACCAGACTCGAGACACACTGCGTCAGCAAACTGGATAAAGTCTTCGAGGAGTGGAAAGGACTCAAAAACACGCCTCAAGGACGAGCGATTCACACAAGACGAAAGAAAAAGAATTCATTGAACGCCTCGATCGTCTCTTTGACATCGCCCACGCTGATTGTGAGAAATTGGTCAAGTACCCAGAGGATTGGGAGTTCCTTCAGCAGCAGCGCCAGAAAGGACGTCCAGGTTCAATGGCAGGTTTGGACATGACCCATCAGCGCCAAGTCAAAGATTGTACTCGACGTCGGGAGGAAGAGGAGAAACGAAGAAAGCGATCAGCAGCTGAATGGAGGCAGTATCCAACGAAGCGGTTTTGGTCCTCATCCTCCAGCTCAGATGATAGCGAAGAAAAAGGAGCATGTGGTGGTTCGTTAGCGTCTAAACAAAGAGCAACGAGGAACATCATGACATCGGAATTGGCGGCAGCGCTTGATCGCACGCAACTCTCGTCAAGAAAGGCCACATATCTGCTGTTTGAGGCAGCTTCCAGATTAGGGCATGATGCTAGCGACTACAACATCAATCGTGGATCCATTCATCGTCAGCGTGAAAAATTCCGTACCCTTAAGGCTCGGCAACTGAAGCGAGTTCCAAGGCAATAGTCCGTTGACTGTTCACTGGGACGGAAAACTCATGCAAGATCTGACGTCACGAGAATATGTTGACCGCTTACCTATTCTTGTATCTGGCTCCGGGACAGAGCAGCTCCTCGGGGTGCCAAAACGTCTGTCAGGAACCGCGCTGGCACAAACAAATGCCATCATAGATTGCCTGAATGAATGGGGAGTGACCGATCATGTCAAATTTATGTGTTTCGACACAACCGCGACAAACACAGGCCACCGTGGAGGAACTTGTGTTCTTCTGGAAGAAAAAGTTGGACGTGACCTGTTACACGGCGCGTGCAGACACCATGTACTGGAGTTGGTGCTACAGGCGGCATTCGCAGCATCGCTAGATTCAGTATCTACCGGTCCAGAAATTCTGCTTTTCAAGCGCTTCCATGATTATTGGACCCGCATTGACCAGCAACAGTTCCAAACTGCGAACACAGATGCGTTCACCAAAGCAGCTATTTTTAAGCATAGAACGGAGCTCATTGAGTTTGCAAAATCACAAGCACTTCAAGTTCGTGATGACTATCAGGAATTCCTCGATCTTTCCGTCATCTTTCTTGGAGGAGTTCCATACAAGGGACTAAACTTCCGCGCCCCTGGTGCTATGCACCGGGCGAGATGGATGGCTAAGGGGCTCTATGCCATCAAGATCTGACTCTTCCGAAGACAGTTTAAACTGACGAACACTGAGGAACGCGGAATTCGAGATATCTGCCTCTTTTCTGTTCTAGTTTACATGAAAGCATGGGCAACAGCTCATCTGTCCATCGAAGCTCCGCTGAATGATTGGGAATTGATGAGGACGCTCCTTCGATACCCGCACAAGAAGATCTCTGATGGTACCACCAAGAAGCTGTCTGCGCACCTGTGGTACCATTCGGAGGAGGCAGTGGGTCTGGCGTTCTTTGATGAAGATATCGATGGAAGTGAAGTGCAGCATGGTTGCAGCGTTAGATCAAGAAGCCCCTCACATGCCGCCAAAACGACCTTTGGTTCTTGATACTATGTTCCTCAGTGACAGCAAAGGACTGGCAACTGATCACAAAGAACACCCGAGGATTCTTCTCAAAACTTCAGTTGCCAGATTGCTTTCTGCTCCACCATCCCAGTTCATGGACGTCAAACTCTGAATACGTGCAAGCTCGGGATGTGGTCTCCAAACTTGCAGTGGTGAACGACAGAGCAGAACGGGCCGTGGCTCTGGTGAAGGAGCTGAACGGAAAGTTGACAGTGAAAGAAGAACAGCTCCAGTTCCTCGTTCAAGTTGTCACTGACCACAGAAAGCAACCCAGCTCCGAACAAATCAGCATTAGTGAGGACGCGAAAGAACTAATCACTGATCAGCGTATGAGCACCAATTATTCTGCTACTGTATATGTATTTTATTTCTCAAAGTTTTGCTTTGGTTGCTTCTCCATTTTGTACCATTATTCGCCAAATTATGTCTTCTATTTTGATTATATAATAAACTGTTTGTATTCTTTGCGTTTTTAAGTGTCTTACTTTCGTTATTCCACCAAATTGCCTTGTTTTTTATTCTGGTTCGCCCAAGCTGTGAACACTGAACAGCTTGTTGACGTCAACAAATGGGTCTTGTTTTCAGTGACGAGGGCGACCTTTAAATGATGACCAATCAGGACCAAATTTCTCTTCCGTATGTTTTACACCAAATGGAACAATTTTAGGGGGTGTCATATGAAAATATCCATCGTTTAATTTTCCCCCTATTACCTAGTGACACCCTAATATATATATGTATATATAATATTATGTGTGTATATATATATATATATATATATATGTGTGTGTATATATACGGTATATATGTATATATATGTGTGTATATATATATATATATGTATATATATATGTGTGTGTGTGCGTGTTCTTTGCAGTTGAATGTATATAATGTTACGGCATGCGGAAGGTGCCCCCTTGGGGCATTGGTTTCTGCGAGTATGTAGAAGAATTACGGCATTTGGAAGAGTGAGGTCCATGGTGTAATGGTATCGCGTCTGACCGGCAATCGGAAGATCCCGGGTTCGATTCCCAGGTGGTTACCCCTCATTTTTTCATTTGTTCCGTTCTCTCTCTCTCGTCTTGCGCGGAATATCTCCTATACAAGCGTCGTTCTTTACGTTATTTATACTGCGTGTTCTTTGCAGTTGAATGTATATAATGTTACGGCATGCGGGAGGTGCCCCCTTGGGGCATTGGTTTTCTGCGAGTATGTAGAAGAATTACGGCATTTGGAAGAGTGAGGTCCATGGTGTAATGGTATCGCGTCTGACCGGCAATCGGAAGATCCCGGGTTCGATTCCCAGGTGGTTACCTCATTTTTTCACTTGTTCCGTTCTCTCTCTCTCGTCTTGCGCGGAATATCTCCTATACAAGCGTCGTTCTTTACGTTATTTATACTGCGTGTTCTTTGCAGTTGAATGTATATAATGTTACGGCATGCGGGAGGTGCCCCCTTGGGGCATTGGTTTCTGCGAGTATGTAGAAGAATTACGGCATTTGGAAGAGTGAGGTCCATGGTGTAATGGTATCGCGTCTGACCGGCAATCGGAAGATCCCGGGTTCGATTCCCAGGTGGTTACCTCATTTTTTCATTTGTTCCGTTCTCTCTCTCTCGTCTTGCGCGGAATATCTCCTATACAAGCGTCGTTCTTTACGTTATTTATACTGCGTGTTCTTTGCAGTTGAATGTGTAATATATATATATATATGTGTATATATATATATATATATATATTATGTATATATATATATATATGTATATATATATATGTGTATATATATATATATATATATATGTATATATATATGTATATATATATATATGTATATATATATATATATGTATATATATATATATATATATGTATATATATATATATATATATATATATGTATTTATATATATATATATTTGTATATATATATATGTTAGTGATGTAGGTCACATCCGTATCCGCATCCGCATCCGCGGAACATCCGCACATTTTCTCGCATCCGCATCCGCATCCGCATCCGCGGAACATCCGCACATTTTCTCGCATCCGCATCCGCGTCCGCATCCGCACTTTGGACTGCGGATGTCGTGCGGATGTGGACCGTTGAGATAAAACGTCATTAATAAGCGGAAATTATCAAATTCTACTATATTAATAGAACTAGTTCATTGTGCGCAAAAGTGATGCAAGCGACAAGACGAGAGGCTGTTCTTGTGTGAAGTTACTCTCTTGCAACCTACTTAGATCCACGTTACAAAGCTAAGTTATTTTCACCTATTACATTAGAACGAGTTAAATCATCACTTGGCAAAGCAGTTGAAGAGCTTCAATCTCTTGAATCTGTCGCTTCGCCACCCACCAAAAGAATAAAAGTTTCAGTGACAGAACCAACACCTTCAACAAGCAAATCTATCACAGAATCTGTCTCTCAGTTTCTTGAGTCAGCAGCAATGACGAGACCTACGCGATGTCAAAAGATGTAGTAAAAATGATCGAGAGCTATCACCAAGAAAAACGCCTGGCTGCATGTGACAATCCTATTAGTTGGTGGAAAAATACACAGAATATCTATCCATACTTGAGTAAACTTGCAAGGAAACATTTAGCCTGTCCTCCAACAAACGTACCAAGCGAGAGATTATTTAGCAGTGCTGGATTAATATATGATGAAAAGAGAAACAGACTGGCAGCAGAAAAGGCAGAAAATTAATGTTCCTTAAGCATAACCTTCCTATAATTAAGTTTGAACATTAAACGATGAACATCTTAGTTTACTTTATTTTAATTACTCATTTATAAATATGCCTAATAAAACATTAAACTTAATATAATAGTTATCAAGCTAATTAAAGATCTCTTTCTATAAGGGTGGAGGTTGGGGAAAGAGGTCGGTGGGGTGCATTTGAGTTGGGTTCACGTCCGCATCCTGGTAACACATTATGGTTTCTAATTGTCGCTGAAAGTCAACAAATATAACGAATTTATTTGCAGACGATTCACTAATTGATTTCTATATTAGTTAGATGCTTGATATTATTTTATATGTTAGAGAAAAGTACAGCAATTATTGTACAATTAATCAATTATATTACATTATAGCTACAGCTCTCTCTATATAATAACTTATTATATACGTTAAACACAACAAATCTCGAATATATCCTAAAAAATAACGAAAATGTAGACATCCGCATCCGCATCCGCGGATGTTGAAATCAAACATCCTCATCCGCATCCGCATCCGCGGATGTGAAAAAATGACATCCGCTACATCACTAATATATGTGTATATATATATATGTATATATATATATGTATATATATATATATATGTATATATATATATATATATAAATATACATGTATATATGTATATATATATATATGTGTATATGTATATATATATATATGTATATGTGTATATATATATATATATATATATATATATATGTATATGTATATATATATATATATATATATATATATATATATATATATTATATATATATATGTATATATATGTATATGTACAC
>JAJOZX010001046.1:72500-77500 GCA_023014485.1 Bathynomus jamesi
TCTCGCTTTATGGGTCGACACTCTGTTAATTCTTTTCTTTCAATAATACTCTGATACTTCTACTTTCTTGACTAAATTCCTCTGAAGATAGCCCAACTCGAGGGGGGAAATAAAAAAAATTCTCTTACTGTAATTTTCTTCTTAAAAATTTACAGGTAGTGGTCTGAATTTTACAGGGGTAGAGGTTCGACCTCTTTCGACCATAGCTCAGGCCGGAATCTAAAAATATTAAGGAGGCAAGGGGCCTCTGCCCCCTCCCCGCAGCGAGGCTGCTAACAAGGGGAGTCTCTTAGCAGTGACCAAAGCAGAGTCTCGTAATGAAGTGTCCTTCATTTTACAAATACATGTATAAAATATGCCTGAATGTTGGGGGATGGCAGTTGGAGGTTAAGTTTCCCTCCTTTTAAACACGATCAGGTGTTTGAAAGTTTCCAAATAAAAATTAAAAAAAAATAAATAAAAATAAAAACTAATCTTTTTTTTTTTGCCACGTCTTCATTTCTGAAGGCGATATCATTTCACGACTGAATACATTTTTGTTTGGGTTTATTACAATTATGATTTCGATTATGGATTACTTCCCATTCGCTTATGATTGTCCCTTACAGTTCTATTAAAGTACATTCTTACATTATATATAAAGTCATTACATTCAATTATAGTTTCATTGAAGTACATTACGTCGTTACCATTCTTACAGTGTTTTTATATATATATATATATATATATATATGGTTAGATTATATGGTTAGATTATATGGTTAGATTATATGGTTAGATTATATATGGTTATTATATATGGTTATTAGTACAACACAAATACATGAGACATGACAAGATAATTTATATACAACATAATATGTTATATTACATTTAATATGTTATGAATTTGGATCAGAGCGAAAGATGTTTATCTTAGAAACGTTCAATTCTGCTGTGATTCGCGAATTCGACCACTCAACTACTGTAAGCCTAATGAATGTCTTGTGAGGGTGAACGCACTTAAAAGAAAAAAAAATACATGTGGACGTATTTTACATGTAACAGAATAGGTTGTGTGCGTAATATAGACGCGCGTAAAATATGGACTGATAGGTTGATAGGTATCAGTAGACAATAGGTAGGAAACAACATAAATAATGATGTATAGAGAATTATTTTTTTTTTTTTTTATTATTATTATTATTATTATTATTATTATTATTAAAGAATTTACCATACATTCAATACGGAAGATGTCCAAATACTAAACACGTGATTCAGTGTTCAAGGTATGGAAAACGTGAAGAGAATTAAGTTTCTTTATGACGTCATAGTTATTCACATTATGTCATACGTACAGTATAACTGTAAGTCATTATTTGGGAGGACCTAAAAGAAACGAATTAAAGACAGAGTGGGTATCAAGGACTAAGAAGCACAACTACGGGTTCCAATCCTCTTATATGCAATGCGTATGTATAATCTAGGGTCGAGGGTGAGATGCAAGACAGTCATAATTAAGTATAATAACTTCTATAACAAATGGAAAATGGATACGACTAAACCATAGATATGGTAGATCGTAGGGTTGTGACACGAACAAAAAAATAGGAAGCTACAAGTAAAATTATTATCCAAACTCGCGTTAAGCGATTTTGGTTCTTATGTAAAAATGAATATTGATTATTCATTTCATTTTTACATTGCTCTCCCCTTTTAAAAAACGATATTTATACAATAATCTAATAGGGTATCATTAATACAATACAAATGAGAAAATAACATCCTAACTACTTCAAGTTAGATGACGAATTTTTTCTTTACATTACAAATTTTTATACAGAACAAGTGAGTTATTATATAATATAAAAAAAATCAGATTAATACTTTAATTTATGCAAACAGAATAAAAGGATTAATACATTAATTTGGACAAACAATTAAGTTAGGCAAAGAATGGTATTGTTAATTTAAAAAAAATTTCTGTGGGGAAAATTACATACATACTGAATAGTAGGTAAAAGGGAAAAATATAAATTATTTTCCAAAGTTACCCTGATCGTGCAGTCTATAACTAATTTTATTGACTATTGTAGGTAAAAATCGAATTACGTAATGGATGATGTATAGACCTGTGGTCTAGTGTGTATGTGTGTATTAGATACAAAGTGTGTATCTTATAAATTTGAGGGATAGATTAGTGGAGAGGATTCTTAAATTAACTGAATAAATGCCTGAGCAAAAATTTATATATAGTAAGCAAAAAGGCTTAGGACTATATAAATAGCAGAGTTAGCACCTACACGCTATGAAATAGTTTGTGATATCGAATGATTTTAGAATAAGGTTTGTATATATAGTATATATAGTGTGCATACATGCGTGTGTATGTGTAGAGATTTGGAAGGTTTTTGAATTAACAAAGTTTAAAAATAATGTATAATAATTTAAGATGGGTTTAGGGTTATAAAATCTTTTGAGTCAATTATTGTTGTTATTATTATCATTATATATTATTATAAAATCCTTTAAGTTCAAGGTAGTATTTAAGTATTTAATTAAATCAGTTACACGTATTAAGGTAATAAAAGAAGTGTACTTAGAGGACTTACAATTGATGAAAGTAAATCTCACGGTTTAAAAATTGAATTTTTGAAGATGGAATTAAATTCGACTAGTAACATTCCTAGCTATATATGAACTATATAACCATTAACATTAACCAGAAGTATCGGTACGATAATTGAATTAAGAAAATTAAGAATACAAATTAAAAATATAAATCAATTTATGCATTTTAATGAGCTAAACATAATTTTATAATATTCTTAAAAATAAAAGTAAATCGAACCTTAGATGAGTTTCGGCCAAGAATAAAAAGTGTTATTGAAATGGAAGGAAAGCATTTCGAACAATCTTTTCTTTTAATAATTTCAGGTAAATTTTACATTAAAAATTTTTATATACTAAAAAAAATATTAAAAAGGTTTAATAATTTTTGCATGTTAAGTAGAAAAATTATACTCTTTCGTTAAATGTTGATAGACTGAATTATTTAATATTTTAGTCTGAAAACTTGTTTGCATATGATAAATACATATGTTTTATTGTGTAGAAGTTTTATTAAAATTAAATGACAAAAAAGAATAAACACAACTGAAATTTAGGGTATGTGCGGTCCTACGGGTAAATTTCCCGACCATACAGAGCAAGATAAATTAGGTACATGATCGATTAATTATTACACTATTTCTGTCATCATATAATCGCAATAATTATAAAACTCGTTACCAACATTTGTAAAACGGTTTTGGTTGCCAACAATAAAATATGTCATTTTACCTATATATTTTTATACGCAACAATGGCATGAAAAAGAAAAGACAAATCGGTCCATTTCCTTCTTACAACAAAACAAAGAAAGGTTAACTAAAGACGCAACCCGGTCAATTCAGGTTGAATTAAATTCTCTTTACAACACAAAAAAAGGTTGAATTAAATTCTTAAATTACATTTTCTTAAATTAAATTCTCTTAACTTATAAAAAAAAAATTGAATTCAATTGACTGCATTGAAATGACTTGGGACTTAAAAACTGACTTCTTAAAAACTAACTTCTTCAAAACTAACTGCTTCAAAACTAACTGCTTCAAAACTAACTGCTTCAAAACTAACTGCTTCAAAACTAACTGCTTCAAAACTAACTGCTTCAAAACTAGCTGCTTCAAAACTAGCTGCTTCAAAACTAGCTGCTTCAAAACTAACTGCTTCAAAACTAGCTGCTTCAAAACTGGCTTCTTCAAAACTGGCTTCTTCAAAACTGACTTCTGTAATCTCTGGGGCGGTTGTCCCTCTTGGATGCAACCTATTGACTTGACCTCTTACCAAGTATTTCTATAAATCTCTGGGGGCGGTTGTCCCTTTTGGCGCAACCTTCTGACTTGACCTCTTGTCAAGTATTTCTATAAATCTCTGGGGCGGTTGTCCATCTTGGCGCAACCTTCTGACTTCAAAACTTATTTGCAACTTATTTGCAACGAAAACTGACTTGCAACTTATTTGCAACGAAAACTGACTTGCAACTTATTTGCAACGAAAACTGACTTGCAACTTATTTGCAACGAAAACTGACTTTCAACTTATTTGCAACTAAAACTGACTTCAAAACTGACTTGCAACTTCTTTGCAACTAAAACTGACTTCAAAACTGACTTGCAACTTCTTTGCAACGAAAACTGACTTCAAAACTGACTTGCAACTTCTTTGCAACTAAAACTGACTTCAAAACTGACTTGCAACTTCTTTGCAACTAAAACTGACTTCAAAACTTCTTTGCAACTTCTTTGCAACTAAAACTGAATTCAATACTGACTTGCAACTTCTTTGCAACTAAAACTGACTTCAAAACTTCTTTGCAACTTCTTTGCAACTAAAACTGACTTCAAATATCTCTCTAAATCTATAAACTCTCTATAAACACTCTCTCTCTTAATTTGCAAGTCAATTCAATTCAATAAATTGAAAAAAATTGTAAACAAAAATAAAAAATGTAAACAACATTTCACTCGAACGTACGTGAAGGTACGGTACTATTATGTTTGGTACATAAATAAAATTATTCTATACTGAATAGAATAGTGAAAATAACTCTGAAATTAACTCTCTCTGAAATTAACTCTCTTTGAAATTAACTCTCTGTTACAATTAACTCTCTGTTACAATTAACTCTCTGTTACAATTAACTCTCTGTTACAATTAACTTCTGTGAAAATTAGTTTCACTAAAAAAATGTATCACTGGTGTCTGAAATGTTCACTGTGTTTCTTGTAAATTCTGACTTGATACTCATTATTAACTGTTAATAATACTGACTTTTCAAGGGTTTATAAATTTCTTAAAAAAAACAAACTGTACTTAACAAAATTTCTGGGGCGCAGTCCTTAGAGACGTGTCCTGAAGACGTCTTGCTGGCTACTTCTTCAGGGATGAAAACTAGGCGTGGGGAACTTGGAGTCGTG
>JAJOZX010001046.1:85000-87500 GCA_023014485.1 Bathynomus jamesi
ATATATATATATGTATATATATATATATTATGTATATATGTATATTATATATATGTATGTATATATGTATATATATATATATGTATGTATGTATATATGTATATATATATAGTATGTATGTATATATGTAATATATATATGTATGTAGTATATATTATATATATGTATGTATGTATATATGTATATATATATATGTATGTATGTATATATGTATATATATATGTATGTATGTATATATGTATATATGTAAAAATGAACCATAAATAATTCCCATATTCTTATATTATCTTATCCTTCATGTAATTCTTGTATTCGTTTATTAGACTTCTGCATGGGACTCCTTGATTAGCAGCCTCGCTGCGGGGAGGGGGCAGAGGCCCCTTGCCCCTTAACAAGAACGCCTCGTCTATACGAGACACCCCAGACCCAGCCAGGATAAGAAGAAGAAGATTATTAAGAAGAGGATTCTTCAAACTGGCGACCCTTTAACCAGGATCTTCACGAGTCCAGGATTCTTCCAGTCTTCCAGACTCTGGAACCAGAACCAACACCCAGTTGACCGGCGTGTCACGACTTCTAGTTCGTCACATCCACCCTTGAACCGGTGCGTTACGACTCCAAGTTCTTCACGCCTACTTTTCATCTAGGAACAAGTGGCCAGCCAGACACGTCTTCAGGACACACCTCAAAGGATTTCGCCGTAGGAATCTTAAGTACAAAACTTTTTTTAAAAAAATAATTTCTAAACATTTGAAAAGTCATTATTATTAATTGAGCAAGAATTAACAAAAAACACAGTGAACACTTCAGACACCAGTGATACACTCTTTTTATTGAAAACAGTATTGTCACAGTTATTTTCACAGTTATTTTTACTATTCTAGTTAGAATAGTATAATTTTATTTAATTTACCAAACATAGTATTACCATACCATCACGTACATTTGAGTGAAATTTTGTTTACATTTTTATTTTTGTTTGCAATCTTTTCAAATTTTCCCCGAGTTAGGCAAATTGTTGTGCATTATTTTTTTTTTTAGATAGTGTAGTTAGGAAAACCCCTTAAGTGATCATTCCATGAATTAAGATCGGTCAAGCAGACCTAATTAGAACATTAATAAGAACCTTCACATAAGAAACGAACCCGCTCAGAATCCGAGCTCAACGGTCGACCCCCATTGCCACCAAAACGAGGCCGACCCCTTCGCCCACCAACACAAGTATCCACACAAGTATCCACACAACTACCCCCAGCTCCGTATAACTTAAGGCGTAGAAATGAATAAAATTGTCCCCCTTATAATTTGGAAAATTATTTACTCTTGTAGACCTAGCATTAAAATTTCTACCGGAGTTGTTATAGAAAAACTTGCAGAAGGTAAATTTTTGAAAGGGCATGCAGACCTTTATATAAATTTGCAACCCCCTGCTAGAATTAAAATCAATCTCCCTCAGATACAAACCCAATTAAAAACGTTTGAAAGTAAAGTCCAGAATTCTTTCCAAGGAAAAGATCAGATTAGTCGCGTTCTGTTAGAAAATACCCTCGAAAATATTCAAACTACAGCACGCGCCCTATCAGAAATATTAGCCTTACCATGGATACAAACTGAAACTAAAAATTCAGAAAACTTTAACCAAAGAAGTAAAAGGGGACTGATAGATATAGGAGAGAAACTGTTCAAAGGTTTATTCGGATTAGCAACCGAAGAAGATATTGAAAGAACTGAACTTAAATTGAATCTCTTCGCGCGAAATCGACAATATAATGGACACATGTTAGAACAAACTATTAGGTCATTACACGAAAACAATCGCTTCCTTCACTCCCTTTCGGACAGATTCACATACCTTGAATCCATGTTAGCTCAATACAAAGAACACAAAAGATATATAGAATTAATAGAGATAATGAACATACAAGTAACCCTAATCGATAAATACTTACAACGAATAACTACGATTCATTCCAAGGTTTTGCGTGCAACCCAGCTAGCCCATGGAAAAATCACTCTTTCCACCCTAATACCATGGGAAATACTCCAGTCCTTGATTCACACCGCCCAGTCACAATTAAAATTATCACCCATATTCCCACTCAACCACACTAATTACCCTCAATTTCTAGAATACACCTGGACTGTACATGGACCACGCCCCTACACATACCTCATAATTATACCATTTTTCGATTTCCTCACTTATGACGTATATAAATTTCACCCTTTCCCAACACCCTACCAAAATAACTCTAATGTCTATCGATTGTATTTACCCACCGTACCACCTTACCTTTTCCTCACCAAAGATCTATCAGCTTATTCTATGATGTCAGATAGCGACGTCCGGCATTGCCGATTCCCGCAACCAAATAAACAACTCATCTGCCCTCCACTCAAACCAGTTATTCTTCCCACTACTAGGTCTTGCTTTATCGATTTAATTCGTGACCGGCATGCCCCCGTATGTTCATTTAAAAAATTTCATTCCCCTAAAACC
>JAJOZX010001046.1:92500-222500 GCA_023014485.1 Bathynomus jamesi
GGGAAATATTGTTTACATTTTTTTTATTTTTTGTTTGCAAATTTTTTTTCAATTACTGAATTGAATTGACTTCCAAATTAAGAGAGAGAGAGTTTAAAGAGAGTTTATAGAGTTTATAGAGTTATAGAGTTACTTGAAGCAGTTTCAAATTCCATTTTCAGTATTCAGACAGTTTCGGTTGGTTAACCAAAAGGGACAACCAAACCCCAGAGATTTATAAAGATACTTGAAGTAATTTTGAAGTCAATTTTTTTGAAGTCATTTTTTTGAAGTCATTTTTTGAAGTCATTTTTTAAGTCATTTTTTTTTAAGTCATTTTTGAAGTCAGTTTTTCAAGTCAGAAGGTTGCACCAAGAGGGTCAACCAAAACAGAGGTTAATCGTCTCCACTTGATAAAGGTCAAGTGCAGTCATTTTCCATTTTTAGTTAATTTCAAGTTAGTTTCAGAATACTTGATAAGAGGTCAAGTCAGAAGGTTGCGCCAAGATGGACAACCACCCCAGAGATTTTTATAGAAATACTTGATAGAGCTCAAGTCAGAGTTTTACTTGAAGTCAGAGAGATTTATTTCAAGTTAGAGAGATTTATTCGAAGTCAGAGTTATATTCGAAGTCAGAGTTATATTCGAAGTCAGAGTTATATTCGAAGTCAGAGAGTTATATTCGAAGTCAGAGAGTTATATTCGAAGTCAGAGAGTTATATTCGAAGTCAGAGAGTTATATTCGAAGTCAGAGAGTTATATTCGAAGTCAGAGAGTTATATTCGAAGTCAGAGAGTTATATTCGAAGTCAGAGAGTTATATTCGAAGTCAGAGAGTTATATTCGAAGTCAGAGAGTTATATTCGAAGTCAGAGAGTTATATTCGAAGTCAGAGAGTTATATTCGAAGTCAGAGAGTTATATTCGAAGTCAGAGAGTTATATTCGAAGTCAGAGAGTTATATTCGAAGTCAGAGAGTTTTATTCGAAGTTAGAGAGTTTTATTTGAAGTTAGAGAGTTCAAGTCAAAGTTAGTTTTTCAGTCGAAGTTAGTTTTCAAGTCGAAGTTTTCAATGCAGTCAATTGAATTCAACCTTTTTTTTTGTTGTTCAAGAGAATTTAATTCAACCTTTTTTTTGTTGTAAAAGAGAATTAAATTCAACCTGAATTGACCGATTTGCGTCTTTAGTTTAACCTTTTTTCTTTGTTTGTAAGATGGAAATTCACTGATTTGTCTTTCCCTTTTCATGCACTGTTATGTATATAAATATATAGTTATGTAATTCATTAATTGTAACAAAACCGTTTTTACAAAAGTTTTTAACGTTTTATAATTATTTGATTATATGATGAGAGAAATAGCGTAACAATTAATCGATCATGTACCTAATTTATCCTGCTCTGTACGATCGGGAAATTTACCCGTATGACCGCACATACCCTAAATTTCAGTATTTAATTTTTAATAAAACTTCTACGCAATAAAACAGATGTATTTGTCTATATGCAAACAAGTCTTCAGATTAAAAAATTAAATAATTCAAATTCTATCAACATTCAACGAAAAAGTATGATTTTTCTACTTAACAAGCAAAAATTATTAAACCTTTTTAATATTTTCTTTTATTATCTAAAAATAATTTTTAATATAAAATTTACCTGAAATTAATTGTGTCAAAATTCAATTTTAAAACCGTGAGATGTACTTTCAATTAGTTGTAAGTCCTCTAAGTTCATTTTTTTTTAATTACCTTATATGTGTAACTGATTAATTATGTAAAATCTATAATCCTAATTGAATTTTATTACTTTTGACACATATTCGAATTCATTTACGTTCCGTCCCTTCTGTCACTTTTGCATTAAAACTCGTATGCAAACATCATCGTTATAATCTTAATAATTTTTGCTTACTATATATAAATTCTCGTTCATGCATTTATTAAGTTGTTTTATCTATTCCTTAAAGTAAATATATATATATAATCCTAAGCCACCAATGACCCCTAATGATCTAGTTCTTCACAGGATGAACAAATTACTCTCATATTCTACATACGATTGTACCGACTCACTCATCTACAGATGCTTCTTACCAATATTTATAGATACATATGCACACTGACGTACAACTTCAACTATTCAACTATAAATCCCCTTTCTCCTTTTGGACGTATCACCAACCACTACAATTTGTACCTAATAAACATAAATACACATTTGACCACATGTCTATACATCATCCACTACGTAATTCGATTTGTACCTACAACAGTCAATAAAAATGCATGTATGCACACTATATATACTATATATACAAACCTCATGCTAAAATCATTGGATATCACAATAAACTATTTCATTGCGCGTAATTTAATCTTAATCATTTTTGCTTACTATATATAAATTTTTGCTCATGCATTTATACAGTTAATTTAACAATCCTCTCAGCTAATCTGTCTCTCGAACTTATAAAATACACACTTTGTACCCAATAAACATAAATACACACTAGACCACAGGTCTATACATCATCCATTACGTAATTCTATTTTTACCTACACTAGTCAATAAAAATTAGTTTATAGATTGTACGATTTGCATTTTTCCCTTTTACCTATTCATTATGTACATAATTTATCCCACAGAAAAAAAAAAATTTTGTAAAAAATTTTAACCATATCATTGTTTGTCTAACTTAATTGGTTGTCTAAATTAATGTATTAATCCTATTAAATGTTTGTCTAAACTCTAAACTAAAGTATTAATCTTTGATTTTTTTATATTTTGTAAGCAAGTGTCATTTTAAAAATTTGGATACTCTGCATTGTACTCGACCACGCGAAATCGTTCTGTATAAAATTTGTATTGTATTAATGGTACCCTGTTAGGATGTTATTTTCTCATTTGTATTGTATTAATGGTACCCTATTAAATTATTGTATAAATATCATTTTTAAAAGGGGAGAGTAATGTAAAAAGTGAACAATGAACAATTCCTACACCATCATTATATGGATTCATTGTCTTCATGCAGAACATATGTTCGAATAGCTTTATGTTCGAATGTCCATTTTTACATAAGAACCAAAATCGCTTAACGCGAGTTTCGATAATAATTTTACTTGTAGCTTCCTATTTTTGTTCGTGTCACAACCCTACGATCTACCCTTTCTATGGTTTAGTTGTATCCATTATCCATTTTCCATTTGTTATAGAAGTTATTATAATTAATTATGAATTGTCTTGCATCTCACCCTCGACCCTAGATTATGCATACACATTGCATGTAACTGGATTGGAACCCGTAGTTGTACTTCTTAGTCATTACTACCCACTCTTTGTCTCTAATTCATCTTTTCTAATAATGACTTATACACTATGACGTCATAAAATAACTTTATTCTCTTTAAGTTTCCCACTCTTTGTCTCTAATTCGTTCTTGTAAATCTTCCTAATTATATGTAAAAATTCAATAACTATGACGTCACATTTTCCCGTCATTTATTTCCCTAAGGACTAAACACTCTATAGAAGTCATTATTTATATGTTATGTAGTATAAATATAATTATTATTCAACCATACTCATTCTTACATTCATGTTCTTTCTTGACCGCTATCCTTTATTAATTTTATTACTTATTCATTCATCTACCTATTGTCTACTTATGCCCTATCAACTTATCAGTCTATGTTTACTCGTGTCAATCATGAAATGCAAAACTTTCGCAGTTCGTTCGAGAACGCGAAAAAACGTTCTCGCATTATTTTTTTCATTTTTATTTTTAATTATATGACCTCCCGAGATGAACTCGAAAATGCTGAGGTTAAAGTGATCACATTCCGCTGACCGACAGAATTGAACGCTTCTAAGATAAAAAAAGTCTCCTTTCCCTCTGATTCGAATTTATAACATTATCATGCGTTATGTTATATTATGTGTGTTATGTGCCCATGTACTTTGTATTATATTTCTAACATCTTAATTGTCTATTAATATGAAACACTGTAAAAAACAAAACAAAGTTATAGTAACTGTTTAATTGTAATTAACTGTAATACTTTAATGTAACGTAATGTACTTTAATGGAACTGTAAGTAATAATGGCTTGTAGTGTGCTTCAATGAAACTGTAATTAAATGTAATGATTTAATTTATAATGTAAGAATGTACTTTAACCTAATTGTAATGAACCAAAATTAATACGTACTTAGTCATGTATTCAAATTGTACCTATGTACTATTACGAAATGATATCGCCTTCATAAATGTAGATTCGGCGAAAAATACAAATTAGCTTTCGTTATTTTTATTATTTTTTTTAGTTTTATTTGGAATTTTTCAAAACATCTGATCATGTGTTTAAAAAGGGGGGAACTTAACCTTCAACTCTCCTTCCCCCAAAATTTAGGTTATATTATACGTATATTTGTAAAAATACACCACTTCATTTGCTTCTTCAGATTACCACTTCTTTTAAGGCTCTTCTTCATTAGACTTCATATTAGCACCTCATTAGGAGGGGGCAGAGGCCCCTTGCCTTCTTAATATTTTTAGATTCCGGCCTGAGCCATGGTCGAAAGAGGTCGAACCTCTACCCTTGTAAATTCAGAGAACTAACTGTACATTTTTAGAAGTAAACTAAATGTAAGAGAAAGTTTTTATCTTTTCCTTCGAGCCGTGCTCTCTTCAGAACTTAGTTCAAGTCGACAAGTTATAAAAGAAAAGTCGATAATTTTAGTATAAGAGAAAGTATCAGAGAATTATAAAAAGAGAAGAATTAATAAGCGAGAGAAAGAGACAACCCAAGCACCATAGAAGATATTGGCATAACAGTCTGGCGAGTCTGTAGCCAAGGGTTTAACAGAGTGGCGACCCACCATTTAAGGCGACCGAAAAGAATTATAGAAAAGTATAAAGAAGAAACATCCGTTGCTTGCCTCCTAACTAGAACCCCCGTCGAATCCGAACCGACAAAGGGCCATAAAGGGGGGGGTTAACAAGTGGCGACCCTGCCCCAGGATTAGAAGAAGATTTTAAGAAGATTATTTTAAGAAGAGGATTCTAACAAACTGGAGACCCTATACCAGGATAAACACAGAAGAAGGAAGATAACAACTCCAGACCCTTTACCAGGATAAGATGATGATTTTACGAAGAATATTTATAAAAAGATTTTTAACAAGAAGATTTTTAATAAGAAGTAGATTTTTAAGAAGAAGAAGAAGATTTTCAAGAAGAGGAAGATTTTTAAGAACAAGAAGATTTTTAAGAAGAAGAAGATTTTAACAAGTGGCCACTCTTTGGCCAAGAATAGAAATTACCCTGCACCAGGATAACAAGATTATTTTAAGAAGAAGATTTTAAGAAGAGGCCACTCTTTGGCCAAGATAGAAATTACCCTGCATCAGGATAAAACCAGTTGACCGGCGTGTCACGACTTCTAGTTCGTAACATCCACCCTTGAACCGGTGCGTCACGACTCCAAGTTCTTCACTCCTACTTTTCATCCAGGAACAAGTAGCCAGCAAGACGTCTTCAGGACACGTCTCAAGGATTTCCCCATAGAAAATTTTGTTAAGTACATTTTGTTTTCTTAAGTAATTTATAAACATTTGAAAAAGTCACTATTATTAACAGTTAATAATGAATATTAAGTCAGAATTAACACAAAACACAGTGAACATTTCAGACACCAGTGATACATTTTTTTTTAGTGAAACAGAGTTAATTGTAACAGAGTTAATTGTAACAGAGTTAATTGTAACAGAGTTAATTGTAACAGAGAGTCACAGAGAGTTAATTTAAAAGAGAGTTAATTTAAAAGAGAGTTAATTTCAAGAGAGTTAATTTCAAGAGAGTTAATTTCAAGAGTTAATTTCAAGAGAGTTATTTTCACTGTTATATTCAGTATAGAATAATTTTATTTTATGTACCAAACATAATAATACCAGAGGGAAATATTGTTTACATTTTTTTTATTTTTTGTTTGCAAATTTTTTTTCAATTACTGAATTGAATTGACTTGCAAATTAAGAGAGAGAGAGTTTAAAGAGAGTTTATAGAGTTTATAGAGTTATAGAGTTACTTGAAGCAGTTTCAAGTTCCATTTTCAGTATTCAGACAGTTTCGGTTTGGTTGTAACCAAAAGGGACAACCAAACCCCAGAGATTTATAAAGATACTTGAAGTAATTTTGAAGTCAATTTTTTTGAAGTCATTTTTTTGAAGTCATTTTTTGAAGTCATTTTTGAAGTCATTTTTTTTTAAGTCATTTTTGAAGTCAGTTTTTCAAGTCAGAAGGTTGCACCAAGAGGGTCAACCAAAACAGAGGTTAATCGTCTCCACTTGATAAAGGTCAAGTGCAGTCATTTTCCATTTTTAGTTAATTTCAAGTTAGTTTCAGAATACTTGATAAGAGGTCAAGTCAGAAGGTTGCGCCAAGATGGACAACCACCCCAGAGATTTTTATAGAAATACTTGATAGAGCTCAAGTCAGAGTTTTACTTGAAGTCAGAGAGATTTATTTCAAGTTAGAGAGATTTATTCGAAGTCAGAGTTATATTCGAAGTCAGAGTTATATTCGAAGTCAGAGTTATATTCGAAGTCAGAGAGTTATATTCGAAGTCAGAGAGTTATATTCGAAGTCAGAGAGTTATATTCGAAGTCAGAGAGTTATATTCGAAGTCAGAGAGATATTCGAAGTCAGAGAGTTATATTCGAAGTCAGAGAGTTATATTCGAAGTCAGAGAGTTTTATTCGAAGTCAGAGAGTTATATTCGAAGTCAGAGAGTTATATTCGAAGTCAGAGAGTTATATTCGAAGTCAGAGAGTTATTCGAAGTCAGAGAGTTATATTCGAAGTCAGAGAGTTATATTCGAAGTCAGAGAGTTATATTCGAAGTCAGAGAGTTATATTCGAAGTCAGAGAGTTTATTCGAAGTTAGAGAGTTTTATTGAAGTTAGAGAGTTCAAGTCAAAGTTAGTTTTTCAGTCGAAGTTAGTTTTCAAGTCGAAGTTTTCAATGCAGTCAATTGAATTCAACCTTTTTTTTTGTGTTCAAGAGAATTTAATTCAACCTTTTTTTTGTTGTAAAGAGAATTAAATTCAACCTGAATTGACCGATTTGCGTCTTTAGTTTAACCTTTTTCTTTGTTTGTAAGATGGAAATTCACTGATTTGTCTTTCCCTTTTCATGCCTGTTATGTATATAAATATATAGTTATGTAATTCATTAATTGTAACAAAACCGTTTTTACAAAAGTTTTTAACGTTTTTTATAATTATTTGATTATATGATGAGAGAAATAGCGTAAACATTAATCGATCATGTACCTAATTTATCCTGCTCTGTACGATCGGGAAATTTACCCGTATGACCGCACATACCCTAAATTTCAGTCATTTAATTTTTAATAAAACTTCTACGCAATAAAACAGATGTATTTGTCTATATGCAAACAAGTCTTCAGATTAAAATTAAATAATTCAAATTCTATCAACATTCAACGAAAAATATGATTTTTCTACTTACAAGCAAAAATTATTAAACCTTTTTATTTTTCTTTATTATCTAAAAATAATTTTTAATATAAAATTTACCTGAAATTAATTGTGTCAAAATTCAATTTTAAACCGTGAGATGTACTTTCAATTAGTTGTAAGTCCTCTAAGTTCATTTTTTTTAATTACCTTATATGTGTAACTGATTAATTATGTAAATCTATAATCCTAATTGAATTTTATTACTTTTGACACATATTCGAATTCATTTACGTTCCGTCCCTTCTGTCACTTTTGCATTAAAACTCGTATGCAAACATCATCGTTATAATCTTAATAATTTTTGCTTACTATATATAAATTCTCGTTCATGCATTTATTAAGTTGTTTTATCTATTCCTTAAAGTAAATATATATATATATAATCCTAAGCCACCAATGACCCCTAATGATCTAGTTCTTCACAGGATGAACAAATTACTCTCATATTCTACATACGATTGTACCGACTCACTCATCTACAGATGCTTCTTACCAATATTTATAGATACATATGCACACTGACGTACAACTTCAACTATTCAACTATAAATCCCCTTTCTCCTTTTGGACGTATCACCAACCACTACAATTTGTACCTAATAAACATAAATACACATTTGACCACATGTCTATACATCATCCACTACGTAATTCGATTTGTACCTACAACAGTCAATAAAAATGCATGTATGCACACTATATATACTATATATACAAACCTCATGCTAAAATCATTGGATATCACAATAAACTATTTCATTGCGCGTAATTTAATCTTAATCATTTTTGCTTACTATATTAAATTTTTGCTCATGCATTTATACAGTTAATTTAACAATCCTCTCAGCTAATCTGTCTCTCGAACTTATAAAATACACACTTTGTACCCAATAAACATAAATACACACTAGACCACAGGTCTATACATCATCCATTACGTAATTCTATTTTTACCTACACTAGTCAATAAAAATTAGTTTATAGATTGTACGATTTGCATTTTTCCCTTTTACCTATTCATTATGTACATAATTTATCCCACAGAAAAAAAAAAATTTTGTAAAAAATTTTAACCATATCATTGTTTGTCTAACTTAATTGGTTGTCTAAATTAATGTATTAATCCTATTAAATGTTTGTCTAAACTCTAAACTAAAGTATTAATCTTTGATTTTTTTATATTTTGTAAGCAAGTGTCATTTTAAAAATTTGGATACTCTGCATTGTACTCGACCACGCGAAATCGTTCTGTATAAAATTTGTATTGTATTAATGGTACCCTGTTAGGATGTTATTTTCTCATTTGTATTGTATTAATGGTACCCTATTAAATTATTGTATAAATATCATTTTTAAAAGGGGAGAGTAATGTAAAAAGTGAACAATGAACAATTCCTACACCATCATTATATGGATTCATTGTCTTCATGCAGAACATATGTTCGAATAGCTTTATGTTCGAATGTCCATTTTTACATAAGAACCAAAATCGCTTAACGCGAGTTTCGATAATAATTTTACTTGTAGCTTCCTATTTTTGTTCGTGTCACAACCCTACGATCTACCCTTTCTATGGTTTAGTTGTATCCATTATCCATTTTCCATTTGTTATAGAAGTTATTATAATTAATTATGAATTGTCTTGCATCTCACCCTCGACCCTAGATTATGCATACACATTGCATGTAACTGGATTGGAACCCGTAGTTGTACTTCTTAGTCATTACTACCCACTCTTTGTCTCTAATTCATCTTTTCTAATAATGACTTATACACTATGACGTCATAAAATAACTTTATTCTCTTTAAGTTTCCCACTCTTTGTCTCTAATTCGTTCTTGTAAATCTTCCTAATTATATGTAAAAATTCAATAACTATGACGTCACATTTTCCCGTCATTTATTTCCCTAAGGACTAAACACTCTATAGAAGTCATTATTTATATGTTATGTAGTATAAATATAATTATTATTCAACCATACTCATTCTTACATTCATGTTCTTTCTTGACCGCTATCCTTTATTAATTTTATTACTTATTCATTCATCTACCTATTGTCTACTTATGCCCTATCAACTTATCAGTCTATGTTTACTCGTGTCAATCATGAAATGCAAAACTTTCGCAGTTCGTTCGAGAACGCGAAAAAACGTTCTCGCATTATTTTTTTCATTTTTATTTTTAATTATATGACCTCCCGAGATGAACTCGAAAATGCTGAGGTTAAAGTGATCACATTCCGCTGACCGACAGAATTGAACGCTTCTAAGATAAAAAAAGTCTCCTTTCCCTCTGATTCGAATTTATAACATTATCATGCGTTATGTTATATTATGTGTGTTATGTGCCCATGTACTTTGTATTATATTTCTAACATCTTAATTGTCTATTAATATGAAACACTGTAAAAAACAAAACAAAGTTATAGTAACTGTTTAATTGTAATTAACTGTAATACTTTAATGTAACGTAATGTACTTTAATGGAACTGTAAGTAATAATGGCTTGTAGTGTGCTTCAATGAAACTGTAATTAAATGTAATGATTTAATTTATAATGTAAGAATGTACTTTAACCTAATTGTAATGAACCAAAATTAATACGTACTTAGTCATGTATTCAAATTGTACCTATGTACTATTACGAAATGATATCGCCTTCATAAATGTAGATTCGGCGAAAAATACAAATTAGCTTTCGTTATTTTTATTATTTTTTTTAGTTTTATTTGGAATTTTTCAAAACATCTGATCATGTGTTTAAAAAGGGGGAACTTAACCTTCAACTCTCCTTCCCCCAAAATTTAGGTTATATTATACGTATATTTGTAAAAATACACCACTTCATTTGCTTCTTCAGATTACCACTTCTTTTAAGGCTCTTCTTCATTAGACTTCATATTAGCACCTCATTAGGAGGGGGCAGAGGCCCCTTGCCTTCTTAATATTTTTAGATTCCGGCCTGAGCCATGGTCGAAAGAGGTCGAACCTCTACCCTTGTAAATTCAGAGAACTAACTGTACATTTTTAGAAGTAAACTAAATGTAAGAGAAAGTTTTTATCTTTTCCTTCGAGCCGTGCTCTCTTCAGAACTTAGTCAAGTCGACAAGTTATAAAAGAAAAGTCGATAATTTTAGTATAAGAGAAAGTATCAGAGAATTATAAAAAGAGAAGAATTAATAAGCGAGAGAAAGAGACAACCCAAGCACCATAGAAGATATTGGCATAACAGTCTGGCGAGTCTGTAGCCAAGGGTTTAACAGAGTGGCGACCCACCATTTAAGGCGACCGAAAAGAATTATAGAAAAGTATAAAGAAGAAACATCCGTTGCTTGCCTCCTAACTAGAACCCCCGTCGAATCCGAACCGACAAAGGGCCATAAAGGGGGGGGTTAACAAGTGGCGACCCTGCCCCAGGATTAGAAGAAGATTTTAAGAAGATTATTTTAAGAAGAGGATTCTAACAAACTGGAGACCCTATACCAGGATAAACACAGAAGAAGGAAGATAACAACTCCAGACCCTTTACCAGGATAAGATGATGATTTTACGAAGAATATTTATAAAAAGACGATTTTTAACAAGAAGATTTTTAATAAGAAGTAGATTTTTAAGAAGAAGAAGAAGATTTTCAAGAAGAGAAGATTTTAAGAGAAGATTTTTAAGAAGAAGATTTTAACAAGTGGCCACTCTTTGGCCAAGAATAGAAATTATGCACCAGATAGATTATTTTAAGAAGAAGATTTTAAGAAGAGGCCACTCTTTGGCCAAGATAGAAATTACCCTGCATCAGGATAAAACCAGTTGACCGGCGTGTCACGACTTCTAGTTCGTAACATCCACCCTTGAACCGGTGCGTCACGACTCCAAGTTCTTCACTCCTACTTTTCATCCAGGAACAAGTAGCCAGCAAGACGTCTTCAGGACACGTCTCAAGGATTTCCCCATAGAAAATTTTGTTAAGTACATTTTGTTTTCTTAAGTAATTTATAAACATTTGAAAAAGTCACTATTATTAACAGTTAATAATGAATATTAAGTCAGAATTAACACAAAACACAGTGAACATTTCAGACACCAGTGATACATTTTTTTTTAGTGAAACAGAGTTAATTGTAACAGAGTTAATTGTAACAGAGTTAATTGTAACAGAGTTAATTGTAACACAGAGAGTCACAGAGAGTTAATTTAAAAGAGAGTTAATTTAAAAGAGAGTTAATTTCAAGAGAGTTAATTTCAAGAGAGTTAATTTCAAGAGTTAATTTCAAGAGAGTTATTTTCACTGTTATATTCAGTATAGAATAATTTTATTTTATGTACCAAACATAATAATACCAGAGGGAAATATTGTTTACATTTTTTTTATTTTTTGTTTGCAAATTTTTTTTCAATTACTGAATTGAATTGACTTGCAAATTAAGAGAGAGAGAGTTTAAAGAGAGTTTATAGAGTTTATAGAGTTATAGAGTTACTTGAAGCAGTTTCAAGTTCCATTTTCAGTATTCAGACAGTTTCGGTTGGTTGTAACCAAAAGGGACAACCAAACCCCAGAGATTTATAAAGATACTTGAAGTAATTTTGAAGTCAATTTTTTTGAAGTCATTTTTTTGAAGTCATTTTTTGAAGTCATTTTTGAAGTCATTTTTTTTTAAGTCATTTTTGAAGTCAGTTTTTCAAGTCAGAAGGTTGCACCAAGAGGGTCAACCAAAACAGAGGTTAATCGTCTCCACTTGATAAAGGTCAAGTGCAGTCATTTTCCATTTTTAGTTAATTTCAAGTTAGTTTCAGAATACTTGATAAGAGGTCAAGTCAGAAGGTTGCGCCAAGATGGACAACCACCCAGAGATTTTTATAGAAATACTTGATAGAGCTCAAGTCAGAGTTTTACTTGAAGTCAGAGAGATTTATTTCAAGTTAGAGAGATTTATTCGAAGTCAGAGTTATATTCGAAGTCAGAGTTATATTCGAAGTCAGAGAGTTATATTCGAAGTCAGAGAGTTATATTCGAAGTCAGAGAGTTATATTCGAAGTCAGAGAGTTATATTCGAAGTCAGAGAGTTATATTCGAAGTCAGAGAGTTATATTCGAAGTCAGAGAGTTATATTCGAAGTCAGAGAGTTATATTCGAAGTCAGAGAGTTATATTCGAAGTCAGAGAGTTATATTCGAAGTCAGAGAGTTATATTCGAAGTCAGAGAGTTATATTCGAAGTCAGAGAGTTATATTCGAAGTCAGAGAGTTTTATTCGAAGTTAGAGAGTTTTATTTGAAGTTAGAGAGTTCAAGTCAAAGTTAGTTTTTAAGTCGAAGTTAGTTTTCAAGTCGAAGTTTTCAATGCAGTCAATTGAATTCAACCTTTTTTTTTGTTGTTCAAGAGAATTTAATTCAACCTTTTTTTTGTTGTAAAAGAGAATTAAATTCAACCTGAATTGACCGATTTGCGTCTTTAGTTTAACCTTTTTTCTTTGTTTGTAAGACGGAAATTCACTGATTTGTCTTTCCCTTTTCATGCACTGTTATGTATATAAATATATAGTTATGTAATTCATTAATTGTAACAAAACCGTTTTTACAAAAGTTTTTAACGTTTTATAATTATTTGATTATATGATGAGAGAAATAGCGTAACAATTAATCGATCATGTACCTAATTTATCCTGCTCTGTACGATCGGGAAATTTACCCGTATGACCGCACATACCCTAAATTTCAGTCATTTAATTTTTAATAAAACTTCTACGCAATAAAACAGATGTATTTGTCTATATGCAAACAAGTCTTCAGATTAAAAAATTAAATAATTCAAATTCTATCAACATTCAACGAAAAAGTATGATTTTTCTACTTAACAAGCAAAAATTATTAAACCTTTTTAATATTTTCTTTTATTATCTAAAAATAATTTTTAATATAAAATTTACCTGAAATTAATTGTGTCAAAATTCAATTTTAAAACCGTGAGATGTACTTTCAATTAGTTGTAAGTCCTCTAAGTTCATTTTTTTTTAATTACCTTATATGTGTAACTGATTAATTATGTAAAATCTATAATCCTAATTGAATTTTATTACTTTTGACACATATTCGAATTCATTTACGTTCCGTCCCTTCTGTCACTTTTGCATTAAAACTCGTATGCAAACATCATCGTTATAATCTTAATAATTTTTGCTTACTATATATAAATTCTCGTTCATGCATTTATTAAGTTGTTTTATCTATTCCTTAAAGTAAATATATATATATATAATCCTAAGCCACCAATGACCCCTAATGATCTAGTTCTTCACAGGATGAACAAATTACTCTCATATTCTACATACGATTGTACCGACTCACTCATCTACAGATGCTTCTTACCAATATTTATAGATACATATGCACACTGACGTACAACTTCAACTATTCAACTATAAATCCCCTTTCTCCTTTTGGACGTATCACCAACCACTACAATTTGTACCTAATAAACATAAATACACATTTGACCACATGTCTATACATCATCCACTACGTAATTCGATTTGTACCTACAACAGTCAATAAAAATGCATGTATGCACACTATATATACTATATATACAAACCTCATGCTAAAATCATTGGATATCACAATAAACTATTTCATTGCGCGTAATTTAATCTTAATCATTTTTGCTTACTATATATAAATTTTTGCTCATGCATTTATACAGTTAATTTAACAATCCTCTCAGCTAATCTGTCTCTCGAACTTATAAAATACACACTTTGTACCCAATAAACATAAATACACACTAGACCACAGGTCTATACATCATCCATTACGTAATTCTATTTTTACCTACACTAGTCAATAAAAATTAGTTTATAGATTGTACGATTTGCATTTTTCCCTTTTAACCTATTCATTATGTACATAATTTATCCCACAGAAAAAAAAAATTTTGTAAAAAATTTTAACCATATCATTGTTTGTCTAACTTAATTGGTTGTCTAAATTAATGTATTAATCCTATTAAATGTTTGTCTAAACTCTAAACTAAAGTATTAATCTTTGATTTTTTTATATTTTGTAAGCAAGTGTCATTTTAAAAATTTGGATACTCTGCATTGTACTCGACCACGCGAAATCGTTCTGTATAAAATTTGTATTGTATTAATGGTACCCTGTTAGGATGTTATTTTCTCATTTGTATTGTATTAATGGTACCCTATTAAATTATTGTATAAATATCATTTTTAAAAGGGGAGAGTAATGTAAAAAGTGAACAATGAACAATTCCTACACCATCATTATATGGATTCATTGTCTTCATGCAGAACATATGTTCGAATAGCTTTATGTTCGAATGTCCATTTTTACATAAGAACCAAAATCGCTTAACGCGAGTTTCGATAATAATTTTACTTGTAGCTTCCTATTTTTGTTCGTGTCACAACCCTACGATCTACCCTTTCTATGGTTTAGTTGTATCCATTATCCATTTTCCATTTGTTATAGAAGTTATTATAATTAATTATGAATTGTCTTGCATCTCACCCTCGACCCTAGATTATGCATACACATTGCATGTAACTGGATTGGAACCCGTAGTTGTACTTCTTAGTCATTACTACCCACTCTTTGTCTCTAATTCATCTTTTCTAATAATGACTTATACACTATGACGTCATAAAATAACTTTATTCTCTTTAAGTTTCCCACTCTTTGTCTCTAATTCGTTCTTGTAAATCTTCCTAATTATATGTAAAAATTCAATAACTATGACGTCACATTTTCCCGTCATTTATTTCCCTAAGGACTAAACACTCTATAGAAGTCATTATTTATATGTTATGTAGTATAAATATAATTATTATTCAACCATACTCATTCTTACATTCATGTTCTTTCTTGACCGCTATCCTTTATTAATTTTATTACTTATTCATTCATCTACCTATTGTCTACTTATGCCCTATCAACTTATCAGTCTATGTTTACTCGTGTCAATCATGAAATGCAAAACTTTCGCAGTTCGTTCGAGAACGCGAAAAAACGTTCTCGCATTATTTTTTTCATTTTTATTTTTAATTATATGACCTCCCGAGATGAACTCGAAAATGCTGAGGTTAAAGTGATCACATTCCGCTGACCGACAGAATTGAACGCTTCTAAGATAAAAAAAGTCTCCTTTCCCTCTGATTCGAATTTATAACATTATCATGCGTTATGTTATATTATGTGTGTTATGTGCCCATGTACTTTGTATTATATTTCTAACATCTTAATTGTCTATTAATATGAAACACTGTAAAAAACAAAACAAAGTTATAGTAACTGTTTAATTGTAATTAACTGTAATACTTTAATGTAACGTAATGTACTTTAATGGAACTGTAAGTAATAATGGCTTGTAGTGTGCTTCAATGAAACTGTAATTAAATGTAATGATTTAATTTATAATGTAAGAATGTACTTTAACCTAATTGTAATGAACCAAAATTAATACGTACTTAGTCATGTATTCAAATTGTACCTATGTACTATTACGAAATGATATCGCCTTCATAAATGTAGATTCGGCGAAAAATACAAATTAGCTTTCGTTATTTTTATTATTTTTTTTAGTTTTATTTGGAATTTTTCAAAACATCTGATCATGTGTTTAAAAAGGGGGGAACTTAACCTTCAACTCTCCTTCCCCCAAAATTTAGGTTATATTATACGTATATTTGTAAAAATACACCACTTCATTTGCTTCTTCAGATTACCACTTCTTTTAAGGCTCTTCTTCATTAGACTTCATATTAGCACCTCATTAGGAGGGGGCAGAGGCCCCTTGCCTTCTTAATATTTTTAGATTCCGGCCTGAGCCATGGTCGAAAGAGGTCGAACCTCTACCCTTGTAAATTCAGAGAACTAACTGTACATTTTTAAAGTAAACTAAATGTAAGAGAAAGTTTTTATCTTTTCCTTCGAGCCGTGCTCTCTTCAGAACTTAGTCAAGTCGACAAGTTATAAAAGAAAAGTCGATAATTTTAGTATAAGAGAAAGTATCAGAGAATTATAAAAAGAGAAGAATTAATAAGCGAGAGAAAGAGACAACCCAAGCACCATAGAAGATATTGGCATAACAGTCTGGCGAGTCTGTAGCCAAGGGTTTAACAGAGTGGCGACCCACCATTTAAGGCGACCGAAAAGAATTATAGAAAAGTATAAAGAAGAAACATCCGTTGCTTGCCTCCTAACTAGAACCCCCGTCGAATCCGAACCGACAAAGGGCCATAAAGGGGGGGTTAACAAGTGGCGACCCTGCCCCAGGATTAGAAGAAGATTTTAAGAAGATTATTTTAAGAAGAGGATTCTAACAAACTGGAGACCCTATACCAGGATAAACACAGAAGAAGGAAGATAACAACTCCAGACCCTTTACCAGGATAAGATGATGATTTTACGAAGAATATTTATAAAAAGACGATTTTTAACAAGAAGATTTTTAATAAGAAGTAGATTTTTAAGAAGAAGAAGAAGATTTTCAAGAAGAGGAAGATTTTTAAGAACAAGAAGATTTTTAAGAAGAAGAAGATTTTAACAAGTGGCCACTCTTTGGCCAAGAATAGAAATTACCCTGCATCAGGATAAAACCAGTTGACCGGCGTGTCACGACTTCTAGTTCGTAACATCCACCCTTGAACCGGTGCGTCACGACTCCAAGTTCTTCACTCCTACTTTTCATCCAGGAACAAGTAGCCAGCAAGACGTCTTCAGGACACGTCTCAAGGATTTGCCCATAGAAAATTTTGTTAAGTACATTTTGTTTTCTTAAGTAATTTATAAACATTTGAAAAAGTCACTATTATTAACAGTTAATAATGAATATTAAGTCAGAATTAACACAAAACACAGTGAACATTTCAGACACCAGTGATACATTTTTTTTTAGTGAAACAGAGTTAATTGTAACAGAGTTAATTGTAACAGAGTTAATTGTAACACAGAGAGTCACAGAGAGTTAATTTAAAAGAGAGTTAATTTAAAAGAGAGTTAATTTCAAGAGAGTTAATTTCAAGAGTTAATTTCAAGAGTTAATTTCAAGAGAGTTATTTTCACTGTTATATTCAGTATAGAATAATTTTATTTTATGTACCAAACATAATAATACCAGAGGGAAATATTGTTTACATTTTTTTTATTTTTTGTTTGCAAATTTTTTTTCAATTACTGAATTGAATTGACTTGCAAATTAAGAGAGAGAGAGTTTAAAGAGAGTTTATAGAGTTTATAGAGTTATAGAGTTACTTGAAGCAGTTTCAAGTTCCATTTTCAGTATTCAGACAGTTTCGGTTGGTTGTAACCAAAAGGGACAACCAAACCCCAGAGATTTATAAAGATACTTGAAGTAATTTGAAGTCAATTTTTGAAGTCATTTTTTTGAAGTCATTTTTGAAGTCATTTTTGAAGTCATTTTTTTTAAGTCATTTTTGAAGTCAGTTTTCAAGTCAGAAGGTTGCACCAAGAGGGTCAACCAAAACAGAGGTTAATCGTCTCCACTTGATAAAGGTCAAGTGCAGTCATTTTCCATTTTTAGTTAATTTCAAGTTAGTTTCAGAATACTTGATAAGAGGTCAAGTCAGAAGGTTGCGCCAAGATGGACAACCACCCCAGAGATTTTTATAGAAATACTTGATAGAGCTCAAGTCAGAGTTTTACATGAAGTCAGAGAGATTTATTTCAAGTTAGAGAGATTTATTCGAAGTCAGAGTTATATTCGAAGTCAGAGTTATATTCGAAGTCAGAGAGTTATATTCGAAGTCAGAGAGTTATATTCGAAGTCAGAGAGTTATATTCGAAGTCAGAGAGTTATATTCGAAGTCAGAGAGTTTTATTCGAAGTTAGAGAGTTTTATTTGAAGTTAGAGAGTTCAAGTCAAAGTTAGTTTTTCAGTCGAAGTTAGTTTTCAAGTCGAAGTTTTCAATGCAGTCAATTGAATTCAACCTTTTTTTTGTTGTTCAAGAGAATTTAATTCAACCTTTTTTTTGTTGTAAAAGAGAATTAAATTCAACCTGAATTGACCGATTTGCGTCTTTAGTTTAACCTTTTTTCTTTGTTTGTAAGATGGAAATTCACTGATTTGTCTTTCCCTTTTCATGCACTGTATGTATATAAATATATAGTTATGTAATTCATTAATTGTAACAAAACCGTTTTTACAAAAGTTTTTAACGTTTTATAATTATTTGATTATATGATGAGAGAAATAGCGTAACAATTAATCGATCATGTACCTAATTTATCCTGCTCTGTACGATCGGGAAATTTACCCGTATGACCGCACATACCCTAAATTTCAGTCATTTAATTTTTAATAAAACTTCTACGCAATAAAACAGATGTATTTGTCTATATGCAAACAAGTCTTCAGATTAAAAAATTAAATAATTCAAATTCTATCAACATTCAACGAAAAAGTATGATTTTTCTACTTAACAAGCAAAAATTATTAAACCTTTTTAATATTTTCTTTTATTATCTAAAAATAATTTTTAATATAAAATTTACCTGAAATTAATTGTGTCAAAATTCAATTTTAAAACCGTGAGATGTACTTTCAATTAGTTGTAAGTCCTCTAAGTTCTTTTTTTTTAATTACCTTATATGTGTAACTGATTAATTATGTAAAATCTATAATCCTAATTGAATTTTATTACTTTTGACACATATTCGAATTCATTTACGTTCCGTCCCTTCTGTCACTTTTGCATTAAAACTCGTATGCAAACATCATCGTTATAATCTTAATAATTTTTGCTTACTATATATAAATTCTCGTTCATGCATTTATTAAGTTGTTTTATCTATTCCTTAAAGTAAATATATATATATATAATCCTAAGCCACCAATGACCCCTAATGATCTAGTTCTTCACAGGATGAACAAATTACTCTCATATTCTACATACGATTGTACCGACTCACTCATCTACAGATGCTTCTTACCAATATTTATAGATACATATGCACACTGACGTACAACTTCAACTATTCAACTATAAATCCCCTTTTTCTTTTGGACGTATCACCAACCACTACAATTTGTACCTAATAAACATAAATACACATTTGACCACATGTCTATACATCATCCACTACGTAATTCGATTTGTACCTACAACAGTCAATAAAAATGCATGTATGCACACTATATATACTATATATACAAACCTCATGCTAAAATCATTGGATATCACAATAAACTATTTCATTGCGCGTAATTTAATCTTAATCATTTTGCTTACTACAGTGCCCGCGAAAAGTACGATCACTCAAGAAAATACAATATTTCCCTTGATATTCAGAGACACGTAATTCACTTTCTATTTGTTCTAGCGACATCTGGTAACTTTGAGGTTGCTCGCTGATATGAGAGCTATCCAACGCATTCTCAATTAGTGTTCTGGTAGCCTTCGTTGCGGGGGCTGTGTCTCAAATTTGTCAGATTTCACTGTTTGTGTAAATTTCTTGATATTTTTTTTTTTTTTACAGAAAGTGGTGTAAATAAAATTTATATATAATGTGTGCTAAAAAAACAACTTAAGAGTGATTGTCGAGGTGCTATTGTTGCTTTGCATGCATGTGGAAATCACAGAGAAGATAGCTAAGGAATTAAACATATCCCAAAGTACCGTTAATTATGGGTGGTTCACGGGCTAAGAACAATGGTGGCCTAACCACGCCAGTCCCTAAAAAAACGATCTGGCAGACCGAGAAAAAACAAATTCGCGAACAGACAAACTTATGAAACGTTTAGTATTGAAAAACCCAACAATACTGCGAAAGAAATAAAATTTAATATGAATAATTTGTTACTGGTGTTTAGAACGAACTATCCAGGAGCGGCTCCAAAAAGAACTCGGATTAACCATCTCGCCATGCTGCTAAGAAACCGTTCATTAATGGAAAAATGCGTAAAAAACGTGTCGCATTTTGTAAAAAATACATTCATTGGACTGTTGATGACTGGAAGAAGGTTTTATTTAGCGATGAGTCGACATTTTGACATCAGAAGTTGTCCAAAAAAGGTTCGCACGGCTATTGGCTCAAATAGGATGGACCCTAAATACACCCTAAAGACAATGAAACACCTCCAAGTGTGATGGTTGGGGTTGTTTCGGTTACTATGGGCGTGGAAACTTATATTTTCTTCCGAGAACACAACTATGAATGGTGCACGGTATTTAGCAATGCTACAGGATAAACTTCCAATGGCAATGGCAATCCAAAGGACAAAACATACATGCATGATGTGCACCATGTCACAGGGCCAAAATAGTGACAAAATGGATTACTGACAATAAATTTGATATTTTGGATTGGCCTGGTAATAGTCCATATCTCAATCCGATAGAAAAATCTGTGGCTAATAATAAAAAAAATAAGGTTGAATGCCACGACACTGGCTCAGTCGAAAAATTACAGAGGCCATCAAAAGGTATGTGCAAGGAAAATATCAGTGGAAGTTTGTCAAAACTTGATTAAATCCATGCCAAAACGTCTGAACAAGTATCCAAACCAAAGGACAGATGACAAAATACTAATATAAGGTTAGTATACATTTAAACATTGTTTTTTATGTAAAAAATACAAATTTCAAGGGTGATCGGATACTTTTCGCGGGCACTGTATATAAATTTTTGCTCATGCATTTATACAGTAATTTAACAATCCTCTCAGCTAATCTGTCTCTCGAACTTATAAATACACACTTTGTACCCAATAAACATAAATACACACTAGACCCACAGGTCTACATCATCCATTACGTAATTCTATTTTACCTACACTAGTCAATAAAAATTAGTTTATAGATTGTACGATTGCATTTTTCCCTTTTAACCTATTCATTATGTACATAATTTATCCCACAGAAAAAAAAAAAATTTGTAAAAAATTTAACATATCATTGTTTGTCTAACTTAATTGGTTGTCTAAATTAATGTATTAATCCTATTAAATGTTTGTTAAACTCTAAACTAAAGTATTAATCTTTGATTTTTTATATTTTGTAAGCAAGTGTCATTTTTAAAAATTTGGATACTCTGCATTGTACTCGACCACGCGAAATCGTTCTGTATAAATTTGTATGTATTAATGGTACCCTGTTAGGATGTTATTTTCTCATTTGTATTGTATTAATGGTACCCTATTAATATTGTATAAATATCATTTTTAAAAGGGGAGAGTAATGTAAAAAGTGAACAATGAACAATTCCTACACCATCATTATATGGATTCATTGTCTTCATGCAGAACATATGTTCGAATAGCTTTATGTTCGAATGTCCATTTTTACATAAGAACCAAAATCGCTTAACGCGAGTTTCGATAATAATTTTACTTGTAGCTTCCTATTTTTGTTCGTGTCACAAACCCTACGATCTACCCTTTCTATGGTTTAGTTGATCCATTATCCATTTCCATTTGTTATAGAAGTTATTATAATTAATTATGAATTGTCTTGCATCTCACCCTCGACCCTAGATTATGCATACACATTTGCATGTAACTGGATTGGAACCCGTAGTTGTACTTCTTAGTCATACTACCCACTCTTTGTCTCTAATTCATCTTTCTAATAGTGACTTATACACTATGACGTCATAAATAACTTTATTCTCTTAAGTTTCCCACTCTTTGTCTCAATTCGTCTTGTAAAATCTTCCTAATTATATGTAAAAATTCAATAACTATGACGTCACATTTTCCCGTCATTTATTTCCCTAAAGACTAAACACTCTATAGAAGTCATTATTTATATGTTATGTAGTATAAATATAATTATTATTCAACCATACTCTTCTTAACATCATGTTCTTTCTTGACCGCTATCCTTTATTAATTTTATTACTTATTCATTCATCTACCTATTGTCTACTTATGCCCTATCAACTTATCAGTCTATGTTTACTCGTGTCAATCATGAAATGCAAAACTTTCGCAGTTCGTTCGAGAACGCGAAAAAACGTTCTCGCATTATTTTTTCATTTTATTTTTAATTATATGACCTCCCCGAGATGAACTCGAAATGCTGAGGTTAAAGTGATCACATTCCGCTGACCGACAGAATTGAACGCTTCTAAGATAAAAAAAGTCTCCTTTCCCTCTGATTCGAATTTATAACATTATCATGCGTTATGTTATATTATGTGTGTTATGTGCCCATGTACTTTGTATTATATTTCTAACATCTTAATTGTCTATTAATGAAACACTGTAAAAAACAAAACAAAGTTATAGTAACTGTTTAATTGTAATTAACTGTAATACTTTAATGTAACGTAATGTACTTTAATGGAACTGTAAGTAATAATGGCTTGTAGTGTGCTTCAATGAAACTGTAATTAAATGTAATGATTTAATTTATAATGTAAGAATGTACTTTAACCTAATTGTAATGAACCAAAATTAATACGTACTTAGTCATGTATTCAAATTGTACCTATGTACTATTACGAAATGATATCGCCTTCATAATGTAGATTCGGCGAAAATACAAATTAGCTTTCGTTATTTTTATTATTTTTTTTAGTTTTATTTGGAATTTTTCAAAACATCTGATCATGTGTTTAAAAAGGGGGGAACTTAACCTTCAACTCTCCTTCCCCCAAAATTTAGGTTATATTATACGTATATTTGTAAAATACACCACTTCATTTGCTTCTTCAGATTACCACTTCTTTTAAGGCTCTTCTTCATTAGACTTCATATTAGCACCTCATTAGGAGGGGGCAGAGGCCCCTTGCCTTCTTAATATTTTTAGATTCCGGCCTGAGCCATGGTCGAAAGAGGTCGAACCTCTACCCTTGTAAATTCAGAGAACTAACTGTACATTTTTAAAAATAACTAAATGTAAGAGAAAGTTTTTATCTTTTCCTTCGAGCCGTGCTCTCTTCAGAACTTAGTCAAGTCGACAAGTTATAAAAGAAAAGTCGATAATTTTAGTATAAGAGAAAGTATCAGAGAATTATAAAAAGAGAAGAATTAATAAGCGAGAGAAAGAGACAACCCAAGCACCATAGAAGATATTGGCATAACATCTGGCGAGTCTGTAGCCAAGGGTTTAACAGAGTGGCGACCCACCATTTAAGGCGACCGAAAAGAATTATAGAAAAGTATAAAGAAGAAACATCCGTTGCTTGCCTCCTAACTAGAACCCCGTCGAATCCGAACCGACAAAGGGCCATAAGGGGGGGTTAACAAGTGGCGACCCTGCCCGGATTAGAAGAAGATTTTAAGAAGATTATTTTAAGAAGAGGATTCTAACAAACTGGAGACCCTATACCAGGATAAACACAGAAGAAGGAAGATAACAACTCCAGACCCTTTACCAGATAAGATGATGATTTTACGAAGAATATTTATAAAAAGACGATTTTTAACAAGAAGATTTTTAATAAGAAGTAGATTTTTAAGAAGAAGAAGAAGATTTTCAAGAAGAGGAAGATTTTAAGAACAAGAAGATTTTTAAGAAGAAGATTTTAACAAGTGGCCACTCTTTGGCCAAGAATAGAAATTACCCTGCATCAGGATAAAACCAGTTGACCGGCGTGTCACGACTTCTAGTTCGTAACATCCACCCTTGAACCGGTGCGTCACGACTCCAAGTTCTTCACTCCTACTTTTCATCCAGGAACAAGTAGCCAGCAAGACGTCTTCAGGACACGTCTCAAGGATTTCCCATAGAAAATTTTGTTAAGTACATTTTGTTTTCTTAAGTAATTTATAAACATTTGAAAAAGTCACTATTATTAACAGTTAATAATGAATATTAAGTCAGAATTAACACAAAACACAGTGAACATTTCAGACACCAGTGATACATTTTTTTTTAGTGAAACAGAGTTAATTGTAACAGAGTTAATTGTAACAGAGTTAATTGTAACACAGAGAGTCACAGAGAGTTAATTTAAAAGAGAGTTAATTTAAAAGAGAGTTAATTTCAAGACAGTTAATTTCAAGAGTTAATTTCAAGAGTTAATTTCAAGAGAGTTATTTTCACTGTTATATTCAGTATAGAATAATTTTATTTTATGTACCAAACATAATAATACCAGAGGGAAATATTGTTTACATTTTTTTTATTTTTTGTTTGCAAATTTTTTTTCAATTACTGAATTGAATTGACTTGCAAATTAAGAGAGAGAGAGTTTAAAGAGAGTTTATAGAGTTTATAGAGTTATAGAGTTACTTGAAGCAGTTTCAAGTTCCATTTTCAGTATTCAGACAGTTTCGGTTGGTTGTAACCAAAAGGGACAACCAAACCCCAGAGATTTATAAAGATACTTGAAGTAATTTTGAAGTCAATTTTTTGAAGTCATTTTTTTGAAGTCATTTTTGAAGTCATTTTTGAAGTCATTTTTTTTAAGTCATTTTGAAGTCAGTTTTTCAATCAGAAGGTTGCACCAAGAGGGTCAACCAAAACAGAGGTTAATCGTCTCCACTTGATAAAGGTCAAGTGCAGTCATTTTCCATTTTAGTTAATTTCAAGTTAGTTTCAGAATACTTGATAAGAGGTCAAGTCAGAAGGTTGCGCCAAGATGGACAACCACCCCAGAGATTTTTATAGAATACTTGATAGAGCTCAAGTCAGAGTTTTACTTGAAGTCAGAGAGATTTATTTCAAGTTAGAGAGATTTATTCGAAGTCAGAGTTATATTCGAAGTCAGAGTTATATTCGAAGTCAGAGAGTTATATTCGAAGTCAGAGAGTTATATTCGAAGTCAGAGAGTTATATTCGAAGTCAGAGAGTTATATTCGAAGTCAGAGAGTTTTATTCGAAGTTAGAGAGTTTTATTTGAAGTTAGAGAGTTCAAGTCAAAGTTAGTTTTTCAGTCGAAGTTAGTTTTCAAGTCGAAGTTTTCAATGCAGTCAATTGAATTCAACCTTTTTTTTTGTTGTTCAAGAGAATTTAATTCAACCTTTTTTTTGTTGTAAAAGAGAATTAAATTCAACCTGAATTGACCGATTTGCGTCTTTAGTTTAACCTTTTTTCTTTGTTTGTAAGATGGAAATTCACTGATTTGTCTTTCCCTTTTCATGCACTGTTATGTATATAAATATATAGTTATGTAATTCATTAATTGTAACAAAACCGTTTTTACAAAAGTTTTTAACGTTTTATAATTATTTGATTATATGATGAGAGAAATAGCGTAACAATTAATCGATCATGTACCTAATTTATCCTGCTCTGTACGATCGGGAAATTTACCCGTATGACCGCACATACCCTAAATTTCAGTCATTTAATTTTTAATAAAACTTCTACGCAATAAAACAGATGTATTTGTCTATATGCAAACAAGTCTTCAGATTAAAAAATTAAATAATTCAAATTCTATCAACATTCAACGAAAAAGTATGATTTTTCTACTTAACAAGCAAAAATTATTAAACCTTTTTAATATTTTCTTTTATTATCTAAAAATAATTTTTAATATAAAATTTACCTGAAATTAATTGTGTCAAAATTCAATTTTAAAACCGTGAGATGTACTTTCAATTAGTTGTAAGTCCTCTAAGTTCATTTTTTTTTAATTACCTTATATGTGTAACTGATTAATTATGTAAAATCTATAATCCTAATTGAATTTTATTACTTTTGACACATATTCGAATTCATTTACGTTCCGTCCCTTCTGTCACTTTTGCATTAAAACTCGTATGCAAACATCATCGTTATAATCTTAATAATTTTTGCTTACTATATATAAATTCTCGTTCATGCATTTATTAAGTTGTTTTATCTATTCCTTAAAGTAAATATATATATATATAATCCTAAGCCACCAATGACCCCTAATGATCTAGTTCTTCACAGGATGAACAAATTACTCTCATATTCTACATACGATTGTACCGACTCACTCATCTACAGATGCTTCTTACCAATATTTATAGATACATATGCACACTGACGTACAACTTCAACTATTCAACTATAAATCCCCTTTCTCCTTTTGGACGTATCACCAACCACTACAATTTGTACCTAATAAACATAAATACACATTTGACCACATGTCTATACATCATCCACTACGTAATTCGATTTGTACCTACAACAGTCAATAAAAATGCATGTATGCACACTATATATACTATATATACAAACCTCATGCTAAAATCATTGGATATCACAATAAACTATTTCATTGCGCGTAATTTAATCTTAATCATTTTTGCTTACTATATATAAATTTTTGCTCATGCATTTATACAGTTAATTTAACAATCCTCTCAGCTAATCTGTCTCTCGAACTTATAAAATACACACTTTGTACCCAATAAACATAAATACACACTAGACCACAGGTCTATACATCATCCATTACGTAATTCTATTTTTACCTACACTAGTCAATAAAAATTAGTTTATAGATTGTACGATTTGCATTTTTCCCTTTTACCTATTCATTATGTACATAATTTATCCCACAGAAAAAAAAAATTTTGTAAAAAATTTTAACCATATCATTGTTTGTCTAACTTAATTGGTTGTCTAAATTAATGTATTAATCCTATTAAATGTTTGTCTAAACTCTAAACTAAAGTATTAATCTTTGATTTTTTTATATTTTGTAAGCAAGTGTCATTTTAAAAATTTGGATACTCTGCATTGTACTCGACCACGCGAAATCGTTCTGTATAAAATTTGTATTGTATTAATGGTACCCTGTTAGGATGTTATTTTCTCATTTGTATTGTATTAATGGTACCCTATTAAATTATTGTATAAATATCATTTTTAAAAGGGGAGAGTAATGTAAAAAGTGAACAATGAACAATTCCTACACCATCATTATATGGATTCATTGTCTTCATGCAGAACATATGTTCGAATAGCTTTATGTTCGAATGTCCATTTTTACATAAGAACCAAAATCGCTTAACGCGAGTTTCGATAATAATTTTACTTGTAGCTTCCTATTTTTGTTCGTGTCACAACCCTACGATCTACCCTTTCTATGGTTTAGTTGTATCCATTATCCATTTTCCATTTGTTATAGAAGTTATTATAATTAATTATGAATTGTCTTGCATCTCACCCTCGACCCTAGATTATGCATACACATTGCATGTAACTGGATTGGAACCCGTAGTTGTACTTCTTAGTCATTACTACCCACTCTTTGTCTCTAATTCATCTTTTCTAATAATGACTTATACACTATGACGTCATAAAATAACTTTATTCTCTTTAAGTTTCCCACTCTTTGTCTCTAATTCGTTCTTGTAAATCTTCCTAATTATATGTAAAAATTCAATAACTATGACGTCACATTTTCCCGTCATTTATTTCCCTAAGGACTAAACACTCTATAGAAGTCATTATTTATATGTTATGTAGTATAAATATAATTATTATTCAACCATACTCATTCTTACATTCATGTTCTTTCTTGACCGCTATCCTTTATTAATTTTATTACTTATTCATTCATCTACCTATTGTCTACTTATGCCCTATCAACTTATCAGTCTATGTTTACTCGTGTCAATCATGAAATGCAAAACTTTCGCAGTTCGTTCGAGAACGCGAAAAAACGTTCTCGCATTATTTTTTTCATTTTTATTTTTAATTATATGACCTCCCGAGATGAACTCGAAAATGCTGAGGTTAAAGTGATCACATTCCGCTGACCGACAGAATTGAACGCTTCTAAGATAAAAAAAGTCTCCTTTCCCTCTGATTCGAATTTATAACATTATCATGCGTTATGTTATATTATGTGTGTTATGTGCCCATGTACTTTGTATTATATTTCTAACATCTTAATTGTCTATTAATATGAAACACTGTAAAAAACAAAACAAAGTTATAGTAACTGTTTAATTGTAATTAACTGTAATACTTTAATGTAACGTAATGTACTTTAATGGAACTGTAAGTAATAATGGCTTGTAGTGTGCTTCAATGAAACTGTAATTAAATGTAATGATTTAATTTATAATGTAAGAATGTACTTTAACCTAATTGTAATGAACCAAAATTAATACGTACTTAGTCATGTATTCAAATTGTACCTATGTACTATTACGAAATGATATCGCCTTCATAAATGTAGATTCGGCGAAAAATACAAATTAGCTTTCGTTATTTTTATTATTTTTTTTAGTTTTATTTGGAATTTTTCAAAACATCTGATCATGTGTTTAAAAAGGGGGGAACTTAACCTTCAACTCTCCTTCCCCCAAAATTTAGGTTATATTATACGTATATTTGTAAAAATACACCACTTCATTTGCTTCTTCAGATTACCACTTCTTTTAAGGCTCTTCTTCATTAGACTTCATATTAGCACCTCATTAGGAGGGGGCAGAGGCCCCTTGCCTTCTTAATATTTTTAGATTCCGGCCTGAGCCATGGTCGAAAGAGGTCGAACCTCTACCCTTGTAAATTCAGAGAACTAACTGTACATTTTTAGAAGTAAACTAAATGTAAGAGAAAGTTTTTATCTTTTCCTTCGAGCCGTGCTCTCTTCAGAACTTAGTCAAGTCGACAAGTTATAAAAGAAAAGTCGATAATTTTAGTATAAGAGAAAGTATCAGAGAATTATAAAAAGAGAAGAATTAATAAGCGAGAGAAAGAGACAACCCAAGCACCATAGAAGATATTGGCATAACAGTCTGGCGAGTCTGTAGCCAAGGGTTTAACAGAGTGGCGACCCACCATTTAAGGCGACCGAAAAGAATTATAGAAAAGTATAAAGAAGAAACATCCGTTGCTTGCCTCCTAACTAGAACCCCCGTCGAATCCGAACCGACAAAGGGCCATAAAGGGGGGGGTTAACAAGTGGCGACCCTGCCCCAGGATTAGAAGAAGATTTTAAGAAGATTATTTTAAGAAGAGGATTCTAACAAACTGGAGACCCTATACCAGGATAAACACAGAAGAAGGAAGATAACAACTCCAGACCCTTTACCAGGATAAGATGATGATTTTACGAAGAATATTTATAAAAAGACGATTTTTAACAAGAAGATTTTTAATAAGAAGTAGATTTTTAAGAAGAAGAAGAAGATTTTCAAGAAGAGGAAGATTTTTAAGAACAAGAAGATTTTTAAGAAGAAGATTTTAACAAGTGGCCACTCTTTGGCCAAGAATAGAAATTACCCTGCATCAGGATAAAACCAGTTGACCGGCGTGTCACGACTTCTAGTTCGTAACATCCACCCTTGAACCGGTGCGTCACGACTCCAAGTTCTTCACTCCTACTTTTCATCCAGGAACAAGTAGCCAGCAAGACGTCTTCAGGACACGTCTCAAGGATTTGCCCATAGAAAATTTTGTTAAGTACATTTTGTTTTCTTAAGTAATTTATAAACATTTGAAAAAGTCACTATTATTAACAGTTAATAATGAATATTAAGTCAGAATTAACACAAAACACAGTGAACATTTCAGACACCAGTGATACATTTTTTTTTAGTGAAACAGAGTTAATTGTAACAGAGTTAATTGTAACAGAGTTAATTGTAACAGAGTTAATTGTAACACAGAGAGTCACAGAGAGTTAATTTAAAAGAGAGTTAATTTAAAAGAGAGTTAATTTCAAGAGAGTTAATTTCAAGAGTTAATTTCAAGAGTTAATTTCAAGAGAGTTATTTTCACTGTTATATTCAGTATAGAATAATTTTATTTTATGTACCAAACATAATATACCAGAGGGAAATATTGTTTACATTTTTTTTATTTTTTGTTTGCAAATTTTTTTTCAATTACTGAATTGAATTGACTTGCAAATTAAGAGAGAGAGAGTTTAAAGAGAGTTTATAGAGTTTATAGAGTTATAGAGTTACTTGAAGCAGTTTCAAGTTCCATTTTCAGTATTCAGACAGTTTCGGTTGGTTGTAACCAAAAGGGACAACCAAACCCCAGAGATTTATAAAGATACTTGAAGTAATTTTGAATCATTTTTTGAAGTCATTTTTTTGAAGTCATTTTTTGAATCATTTTTGAGTCATTTTAAGTCATTTTTGAAGTCAGTTTTTCAAGTCAGAAGGTTGCACCAAGAGGGTCAACCAAAACAGAGGTTAATCGTCTCCACTTGATAAAGGTCAAGTGCAGTCATTTTCCATTTTTAGTTAATTTCAAGTTAGTTTCAGAATACTTGATAAGAGGTCAAGTCAGAAGGTTGCGCCAAGATGGACAACCACCCCAGAGATTTTTATAGAAATACTTGATAGAGCTCAAGTCAGAGTTTTACATGAAGTCAGAGAGATTTATTTCAAGTTAGAGAGATTTATTCGAAGTCAGAGTTATATTCGAAGTCAGAGTTATATCGAAGTCAGAGAGTTATATTCGAAGTCAGAGAGTTATATTCGAAGTCAGAGAGTTATATTCGAAGTCAGAGAGTTATATTCGAAGTCAGAGAGTTTTATTCGAAGTTAGAGAGTTTTATTTGAAGTTAGAGAGTTCAAGTCAAAGTTAGTTTTTCAGTCGAAGTTAGTTTTCAAGTCGAAGTTTTCAATGCAGTCAATTGAATTCAACCTTTTTTTTGTTGTTCAAGAGAATTTAATTCAACCTTTTTTTTGTTGTAAAAGGAATTAAATTCAACCTGAATTGACCGATTTGCGTCTTTAGTTTAACCTTTTTTCTTTGTTTTAAGATGGAAATTCACTGATTTGTCTTTCCCTTTTCATGCACTGTATGTATATAAATATATAGTTATGTAATTCATTAATTGTAACAAAACCGTTTTTACAAAAGTTTTAACTTTTATAATTATTTGATTATATGATGAGAGAAATAGCGTAACAATTAATCGATCATGTACCTAATTTATCCTGCTCTGTACGATCGGGAAATTTACCCGTATGACCGCACATACCCTAAATTTCAGTCATTTAATTTTTAATAAAACTTCTACGCAATAAAACAGATGTATTTGTCTATATGCAAACAAGTCTTCAGATTAAAAAATTAAATAATTCAAATTCTATCAACATTCAACGAAAAAGTATGATTTTTCTACTTAACAAGCAAAAATTATTAAACCTTTTTAATATTTTCTTTTATTATCTAAAAATAATTTTAATATAAAATTTACCTGAAATTAATTGTGTCAAAATTCAATTTTAAAACCGTGAGATGTACTTTCAATTAGTTGTAAGTCCTCTAAGTTCATTTTTTTTAATTACCTTATATGTGTAACTGATTAATTATGTAAAATCTATAATCCTAATTGAATTTTATTACTTTTGACACATATTCGAATTCATTTACGTTCCGTCCCTTCTGTCACTTTTGCATTAAAACTCGTATGCAAACATCATCGTTATAATCTTAATAATTTTTGCTTACTATATATAAATTCTCGTTCATGCATTTATTAAGTTGTTTTATCTATTCCTTAAAGTAAATATATATATATATAATCCTAAGCCACCAATGACCCCTAATGATCTAGTTCTTCACAGGATGAACAAATTACTCTCATATTCTACATACGATTGTACCGACTCACTCATCTACAGATGCTTCTTACCAATATTTATAGATACATATGCACACTGACGTACAACTTCAACTATTCAACTATAAATCCCCTTTCTCCTTTTGGACGTATCACCAACCACTACAATTTGTACCTAATAAACATAAATACACATTTGACCACATGTCTATACATCATCCACTACGTAATTCGATTTGTACCTACAACAGTCAATAAAAATGCATGTATGCACACTATATATACTATATATACAAACCTCATGCTAAAATCATTGGATATCACAATAAACTATTTCATTGCGCGTAATTTAATCTTAATCATTTTTGCTTACTATATATAAATTTTTGCTCATGCATTTATACAGTTAATTTAACAATCCTCTCAGCTAATCTGTCTCTCGAACTTATAAAATACACACTTTGTACCCAATAAACATAAATACACACTAGACCACAGGTCTATACATCATCCATTACGTAATTCTATTTTTACCTACACTAGTCAATAAAAATTAGTTTATAGATTGTACGATTTGCATTTTTCCCTTTTACCTATTCATTATGTACATAATTTATCCCACAGAAAAAAAAAAATTTTGTAAAAAATTTTAACCATATCATTGTTTGTCTAACTTAATTGGTTGTCTAAATTAATGTATTAATCCTATTAAATGTTTGTCTAAACTCTAAACTAAAGTATTAATCTTTGATTTTTTTATATTTTGTAAGCAAGTGTCATTTTAAAAATTTGGATACTCTGCATTGTACTCGACCACGCGAAATCGTTCTGTATAAAATTTGTATTGTATTAATGGTACCCTGTTAGGATGTTATTTTCTCATTTGTATTGTATTAATGGTACCCTATTAAATTATTGTATAAATATCATTTTAAAAGGGGAGAGTAATGTAAAAAGTGAACAATGAACAATTCCTACACCATCATTATATGGATTCATTGTCTTCATGCAGAACATATGTTCGAATAGCTTTATGTTCGAATGTCCATTTTTACATAAGAACCAAAATCGCTTAACGCGAGTTTCGATAATAATTTTACTTGTAGCTTCCTATTTTTGTTCGTGTCACAACCCTACGATCTACCCTTTCTATGGTTTAGTTGTATCCATTATCCATTTTCCATTTGTTATAGAAGTTATTATAATTAATTATGAATTGTCTTGCATCTCACCCTCGACCCTAGATTATGCATACACATTGCATGTAACTGGATTGGAACCCGTAGTTGTACTTCTTAGTCATTACTACCCACTCTTTGTCTCTAATTCATCTTTTCTAATAATGACTTATACACTATGACGTCATAAAATAACTTTATTCTCTTTAAGTTTCCCACTCTTTGTCTCTAATTCGTTCTTGTAAATCTTCCTAATTATATGTAAAAATTCAATAACTATGACGTCACATTTTCCCGTCATTTATTTCCCTAAGGACTAAACACTCTATAGAAGTCATTATTTATATGTTATGTAGTATAAAATAATATTATTCAACCATACTCATTCTTACATTCATGTTCTTTCTTGACCGCTATCCTTTATTAATTTTATTACTTATTCATTCATCTACCTATTGTCTACTTATGCCCTATCAACTTATCAGTCTATGTTTACTCGTGTCAATCATGAAATGCAAAACTTTCGCAGTTCGTTCGAGAACGCGAAAAAACGTTCTCGCATTATTTTTTTCATTTTTATTTTAATTATATGACCTCCCGAGATGAACTCGAAAATGCTGAGGTTAAAGTGATCACATTCCGCTGACCGACAGAATTGAACGCTTCTAAGATAAAAAAAGTCTCCTTTCCCTCTGATTCGAATTTATAACATTATCATGCGTTATGTTATATTATGTGTGTTATGTGCCCATGTACTTTGTATTATATTTCTAACATCTTAATTGTCTATTAATATGAAACACTGTAAAAAACAAAACAAAGTTATAGTAACTGTTTAATTGTAATTAACTGTAATACTTTAATGTAACGTAATGTACTTTAATGGAACTGTAAGTAATAATGGCTTGTAGTGTGCTTCAATGAAACTGTAATTAAATGTAATGATTTAATTTATAATGTAAGAATGTACTTTAACCTAATTGTAATGAACCAAAATTAATACGTACTTAGTCATGTATTCAAATTGTACCTATGTACTATTACGAAATGATATCGCCTTCATAAATGTAGATTCGGCGAAAAATACAAATTAGCTTTCGTTATTTTATTATTTTTTTTAGTTTTATTTGGAATTTTCAAAACATCTGATCATGTGTTTAAAAAGGGGGGAACTTAACCTTCAACTCTCCTTCCCCCAAAATTTAGGTTATATTATACGTATATTTGTAAAAATACACCACTTCATTTGCTTCTTCAGATTACCACTTCTTTTAAGGCTCTTCTTCATTAGACTTCATATTAGCACCTCATTAGGAGGGGGCAGAGGCCCCTTGCCTTCTTAATATTTTAGATTCCGGCCTGAGCCATGGTCGAAAGAGGTCGAACCTCTACCCTTGTAAATTCAGAGAACTAACTGTACATTTTTAGAAGTAAACTAAATGTAAGAGAAAGTTTTTATCTTTTCCTTCGAGCCGTGCTCTCTTCAGAACTTAGTCAAGTCGACAAGTTATAAAAGAAAAGTCGATAATTTTAGTATAAGAGAAAGTATCAGAGAATTATAAAAAGAGAAGAATTAATAAGCGAGAGAAAGAGACAACCCAAGCACCATAGAAGATATTGGCATAACAGTCTGGCGAGTCTGTAGCCAAGGTTTAACAGAGTGGCGACCCACCATTTAAGGCGACCGAAAAGAATTATAGAAAAGTATAAAGAAGAAACATCCGTTGCTTGCCTCCTAACTAGAACCCCGTCGAATCCGAACCGACAAAGGGCCATAAAGGGGGGGTTAACAAGTGGCGACCCTGCCCCAGGATTAGAAGAAGATTTTAAGAAGATTATTTTAAGAAGAGGATTCTAACAAACTGGAGACCCTATACCAGGATAAACACAGAAGAAGGAAGATAACAACTCCAGACCCTTTACCAGGATAAGATGATGATTTTACGAAGAATATTTATAAAAAGACGATTTTTAACAAGAAGATTTTTAATAAGAAGTAGATTTTTAAGAAGAAAGAAGATTTTCAAGAAGAGGAAGATTTTTAAGAACAAGAAGATTTTTAAGAAGAAGAAGATTTTAACAAGTGGCCACTCTTTGGCCAAGAATAGAAATTACCCTGCACCAGGATAAAACCAGTTGACCGGCGTGTCACGACTTCTAGTTCGTAACATCCACCCTTGAACCGGTGCGTCACGACTCCAAGTTCTTCACTCCTACTTTTCATCCAGGAACAAGTAGCCAGCAAGACGTCTTCAGGACACGTCTCAAGGATTTGCCCATAGAAAATTTTGTTAAGTACATTTTGTTTTCTTAAGTAATTTATAAACATTTGAAAAAGTCACTATTATTAACAGTTAATAATGAATATTAAGTCAGAATTAACACAAAACACAGTGAACATTTCAGACACCAGTGATACATTTTTTTTTTAGTGAAACAGAGTTAATTGAACAGAGTTAATTGTAACAGAGTTAATTGTAACAGAGTTAATTGTAACACAGAGAGTCACAGAGAGTTAATTTAAAAGAGAGTTAATTTAAAAGAGAGTTAATTTCAAGAGAGTTAATTTCAAGAGTTAATTTCAAGAGTTAATTTCAAGAGAGTTATTTTCACTGTTATATTCAGTATAGAATAATTTTATTTTATGTACCAAACATAATAATACCAGAGGGAAATATTGTTTACATTTTTTTTATTTTTTGTTTGCAAATTTTTTTTTCAATTACTGAATTGAATTGACTTGCAAATTAAGAGAGAGAGAGTTTAAAGAGAGTTTATAGAGTTTATAGAGTTATAGAGTTACTTGAAGCAGTTTCAAGTTCCATTTTCAGTATTCAGACAGTTTCGGTTGGTTGTAACCAAAAGGGACAACCAAACCCCAGAGATTATAAAGATACTGAAGTATTTGAAGTCAATTTTTGAAGTCATTTTTTGAAGTCATTTTTGAAGTCATTTTGAAGTCATTTTTTTTAAGTCATTTTTGAAGTCAGTTTTTCAAGTCAGAAGGTTGCACCAAGAGGGTCAACCAAAACAGAGGTTAATCGTCTCCACTTGATAAAGGTCAAGTGCAGTCATTTTCCATTTTTAGTTAATTTCAGTTAGTTTCAGAATACTTGATAAGAGGTCAAGTCAGAAGGTTGCGCCAAGATGGACAACCACCCCAGAGATTTTTATAGAAATACTTGATAGAGCTCAAGTCAGAGTTTTACTTGAAGTCAGAGAGATTATTTCAAGTTAGAGAGATTTATTCGAAGTCAGAGTTATATTCGAAGTCAGAGTATATTCGAAGTCAGAGAGTTATATTCGAAGTCAGAGAGTTATATTCGAAGTCAGAGAGTTATATTCGAAGTCAGAGAGTTATATTCGAAGTCAGAGAGTTTTATTCGAAGTTAGAGAGTTTTTATTTGAAGTTAGAGAGTTCAAGTCAAAGTTAGTTTTTCAGTCGAAGTTAGTTTTCAAGTCGAAGTTTTCAATGCAGTCAATTGAATTCAACCTTTTTTTTGTTGTTCAAGAGAATTTAATTCAACCTTTTTTTTGTGTAAAAGAGAATTAAATTCAACCTGAATGACCGATTTGCGTCTTTAGTTTAACCTTTTTTCTTTGTTTGTAAGATGGAAATTCACTGATTTGTCTTTCCCTTTTCATGCACTGTTATGTATATAAATATATAGTTATGTAATTCATTAATTGTAACAAAACCGTTTTTACAAAAGTTTTTAACGTTTTATAATTATTTGATTATATGATGAGAGAAATAGCGTAACAATTAATCGATCATGTACCTAATTTATCCTGCTCTGTACGATCGGGAAATTTACCCGTATGACCGCACATACCCTAAATTTCAGTCATTTAATTTTTAATAAAACTTCTACGCAATAAAACAGATGTATTTGTCTATATGCAAACAAGTCTTCAGATTAAAAAATTAAATAATTCAAATTCTATCAACATTCAACGAAAAAGTATGATTTTTCTACTTAACAAGCAAAAATTATTAAACCTTTTTAATATTTTCTTTTATTATCTAAAAATAATTTTTAATATAAAATTTACCTGAAATTAATTGTGTCAAAATTCAATTTTAAAACCGTGAGATGTACTTTCAATTAGTTGTAAGTCCTCTAAGTTCATTTTTTTTTAATTACCTTATATGTGTAACTGATTAATTATGTAAAATCTATAATCCTAATTGAATTTTATTACTTTTGACACATATTCGAATTCATTTACGTTCCGTCCCTTCTGTCACTTTTGCATTAAAACTCGTATGCAAACATCATCGTTATAATCTTAATAATTTTTGCTTACTATATATAAATTCTCGTTCATGCATTTATTAAGTTGTTTTATCTATTCCTTAAAGTAAATATATATATATATAATCCTAAGCCACCAATGACCCCTAATGATCTAGTTCTTCACAGGATGAACAAATTACTCTCATATTCTACATACGATTGTACCGACTCACTCATCTACAGATGCTTCTTACCAATATTTATAGATACATATGCACACTGACGTACAACTTCAACTATTCAACTATAAATCCCCTTTCTCCTTTTGGACGTATCACCAACCACTACAATTTGTACCTAATAAACATAAATACACATTTGACCACATGTCTATACATCATCCACTACGTAATTCGATTTGTACCTACAACAGTCAATAAAAATGCATGTATGCACACTATATATACTATATATACAAACCTCATGCTAAAATCATTGGATATCACAATAAACTATTTCATTGCGCGTAATTTAATCTTAATCATTTTTGCTTACTATATATAAATTTTTGCTCATGCATTTATACAGTTAATTTAACAATCCTCTCAGCTAATCTGTCTCTCGAACTTATAAAATACACACTTTGTACCCAATAAACATAAATACACACTAGACCACAGGTCTATACATCATCCATTACGTAATTCTATTTTTACCTACACTAGTCAATAAAAATTAGTTTATAGATTGTACGATTTGCATTTTTCCCTTTTACCTATTCATTATGTACATAATTTATCCCACAGAAAAAAAAAAATTTTGTAAAAAATTTTAACCATATCATTGTTTGTCTAACTTAATTGGTTGTCTAAATTAATGTATTAATCCTATTAAATGTTTGTCTAAACTCTAAACTAAAGTATTAATCTTTGATTTTTTTATATTTTGTAAGCAAGTGTCATTTTAAAAATTTGGATACTCTGCATTGTACTCGACCACGCGAAATCGTTCTGTATAAAATTTGTATTGTATTAATGGTACCCTGTTAGGATGTTATTTTCTCATTTGTATTGTATTAATGGTACCCTATTAAATTATTGTATAAATATCATTTTTAAAAGGGGAGAGTAATGTAAAAAGTGAACAATGAACAATTCCTACACCATCATTATATGGATTCATTGTCTTCATGCAGAACATATGTTCGAATAGCTTTATGTTCGAATGTCCATTTTTACATAAGAACCAAAATCGCTTAACGCGAGTTTCGATAATAATTTTACTTGTAGCTTCCTATTTTTGTTCGTGTCACAACCCTACGATCTACCCTTTCTATGGTTTAGTTGTATCCATTATCCATTTTCCATTTGTTATAGAAGTTATTATAATTAATTATGAATTGTCTTGCATCTCACCCTCGACCCTAGATTATGCATACACATTGCATGTAACTGGATTGGAACCCGTAGTTGTACTTCTTAGTCATTACTACCCACTCTTTGTCTCTAATTCATCTTTTCTAATAATGACTTATACACTATGACGTCATAAAATAACTTTATTCTCTTTAAGTTTCCCACTCTTTGTCTCTAATTCGTTCTTGTAAATCTTCCTAATTATATGTAAAAATTCAATAACTATGACGTCACATTTTCCCGTCATTTATTTCCCTAAGGACTAAACACTCTATAGAAGTCATTATTTATATGTTATGTAGTATAAATATAATTATTATTCAACCATACTCATTCTTACATTCATGTTCTTTCTTGACCGCTATCCTTTATTAATTTTATTACTTATTCATTCATCTACCTATTGTCTACTTATGCCCTATCAACTTATCAGTCTATGTTTACTCGTGTCAATCATGAAATGCAAAACTTTCGCAGTTCGTTCGAGAACGCGAAAAAACGTTCTCGCATTATTTTTTTCATTTTTATTTTTAATTATATGACCTCCCGAGATGAACTCGAAAATGCTGAGGTTAAAGTGATCACATTCCGCTGACCGACAGAATTGAACGCTTCTAAGATAAAAAAAGTCTCCTTTCCCTCTGATTCGAATTTATAACATTATCATGCGTTATGTTATATTATGTGTGTTATGTGCCCATGTACTTTGTATTATATTTCTAACATCTTAATTGTCTATTAATATGAAACACTGTAAAAAACAAAACAAAGTTATAGTAACTGTTTAATTGTAATTAACTGTAATACTTTAATGTAACGTAATGTACTTTAATGGAACTGTAAGTAATAATGGCTTGTAGTGTGCTTCAATGAAACTGTAATTAAATGTAATGATTTAATTTATAATGTAAGAATGTACTTTAACCTAATTGTAATGAACCAAAATTAATACGTACTTAGTCATGTATTCAAATTGTACCTATGTACTATTACGAAATGATATCGCCTTCATAAATGTAGATTCGGCGAAAAATACAAATTAGCTTTCGTTATTTTTATTATTTTTTTTAGTTTTATTTGGAATTTTTCAAAACATCTGATCATGTGTTTAAAAAGGGGGGAACTTAACCTTCAACTCTCCTTCCCCCAAAATTTAGGTTATATTATACGTATATTTGTAAAAATACACCACTTCATTTGCTTCTTCAGATTACCACTTCTTTTAAGGCTCTTCTTCATTAGACTTCATATTAGCACCTCATTAGGAGGGGGCAGAGGCCCCTTGCCTTCTTAATATTTTTAGATTCCGGCCTGAGCCATGGTCGAAAGAGGTCGAACCTCTACCCTTGTAAATTCAGAGAACTAACTGTACATTTTTAGAAGTAAACTAAATGTAAGAGAAAGTTTTTATCTTTTCCTTCGAGCCGTGCTCTCTTCAGAACTTAGTCAAGTCGACAAGTTATAAAAGAAAAGTCGATAATTTTAGTATAAGAGAAAGTATCAGAGAATTATAAAAAGAGAAGAATTAATAAGCGAGAGAAAGAGACAACCCAAGCACCATAGAAGATATTGGCATAACAGTCTGGCGAGTCTGTAGCCAAGGGTTTAACAGAGTGGCGACCCACCATTTAAGGCGACCGAAAAGAATTATAGAAAAGTATAAAGAAGAAACATCCGTTGCTTGCCTCCTAACTAGAACCCCCGTCGAATCCGAACCGACAAAGGGCCATAAAGGGGGGGTTAACAAGTGGCGACCCTGCCCCAGGATTAGAAGAAGATTTTAAGAAGATTATTTTAAGAAGAGGATTCTAACAAACTGGAGACCCTATACCAGGATAAACACAGAAGAAGGAAGATAACAACTCCAGACCCTTTACCAGGATAAGATGATGATTTTACGAAGAATATTTATAAAAAGACGATTTTTAACAAGAAGATTTTTAATAAGAAGTAGATTTTTAAGAAGAAGAAGAAGATTTTCAAGAAGAGGAAGATTTTTAAGAACAAGAAGATTTTTAAGAAGAAGATTTTAACAAGTGGCCACTCTTTGGCCAAGAATAGAAATTACCCTGCATCAGGATAAAACCAGTTGACCGGCGTGTCACGACTTCTAGTTCGTAACATCCACCCTTGAACCGGTGCGTCACGACTCCAAGTTCTTCACTCCTACTTTTCATCCAGGAACAAGTAGCCAGCAAGACGTCTTCAGGACACGTCTCAAGGATTTCCCATAGAAAATTTTGTTAAGTACATTTTGTTTTCTTAAGTAATTTATAAACATTTGAAAAAGTCACTATTATTAACAGTTAATAATGAATATTAAGTCAGAATTAACACAAAACACAGTGAACATTTCAGACACCAGTGATACATTTTTTTTTAGTGAAACAGAGTTAATTGTAACAGAGTTAATTGTAACAGAGTTAATTGTAACAGAGTTAATTGTAACACAGAGAGTCACAGAGAGTTAATTTAAAAGAGAGTTAATTTAAAAGAGAGTTAATTTCAAGAGAGTTAATTTCAAGAGTTAATTTCAAGAGTTAATTTCAAGAGAGTTATTTTCACTGTTATATTCAGTATAGAATAATTTTATTTTATGTACCAAACATAATAATACCAGAGGGAAATATTGTTTACATTTTTTTTATTTTTGTTTGCAAATTTTTTTTCAATTACTGAATTGAATTGACTTGCAAATTAAGAGAGAGAGAGTTTAAAGAGAGTTTATAGAGTTTATAGAGTTATAGAGTTACTTGAAGCAGTTTCAAGTTCCATTTTCAGTATTCAGACAGTTTCGGTTGGTTGTAACCAAAAGGGACAACCAAACCCCAGAGATTTATAAAGATACTTGAAGTAATTTGAAGTCAATTTTTTTGAAGTCATTTTTTTGAAGTCATTTTTTGAAGTCATTTTTGAAGTCATTTTTTTTAAGTCATTTTTGAAGTCAGTTTTTCAAGTCAGAAGGTTGCACCAAGAGGGTCAACCAAAACAGAGGTTAATCGTCTCCACTGATAAAGGTCAAGTGCAGTCATTTTCCATTTTTAGTTAATTTCAAGTTAGTTTCAGAATACTTGATAAGAGGTCAAGTCAGAAGGTTGCGCCAAGATGGACAACCACCCCAGAGATTTTTATAGAAATACTTGATAGAGCTCAAGTCAGAGTTTTACTTGAAGTCAGAGAGATTTATTTCAAGTTAGAGAGATTTATTCGAAGTCAGAGTTATATTCGAAGTCAGAGTTATATTCGAAGTCAGAGAGTTATATTCGAAGTCAGAGAGTTATATTCGAAGTCAGAGAGTTATATTCGAAGTCAGAGAGTTATATTCGAAGTCAGAGAGTTTTATTCGAAGTTAGAGAGTTTTATTTGAAGTTAGAGAGTTCAAGTCAAAGTTAGTTTTTCAGTCGAAGTTAGTTTTCAAGTCGAAGTTTTCAATGCAGTCAATTGAATTCAACCTTTTTTTTTGTTGTTCAAGAGAATTTAATTCAACCTTTTTTTGTTGTAAAAGAGAATTAAATTCAACCTGAATTGACCGATTTGCGTCTTTAGTTTAACCTTTTTTCTTTGTTTGTAAGATGGAAATTCACTGATTTGTCTTTCCCTTTTCATGCACTGTATGTATATAAATATATAGTTATGTAATTCATTAATTGTAACAAAACCGTTTTTACAAAAGTTTTTAACGTTTTATAATTATTTGATTATATGATGAGAGAAATAGCGTAACAATTAATCGATCATGTACCTAATTTATCCTGCTCTGTACGATCGGGAAATTTACCCGTATGACCGCACATACCCTAAATTTCAGTCATTTAATTTTTAATAAAACTTCTACGCAATAAAACAGATGTATTTGTCTATATGCAAACAAGTCTTCAGATTAAAAAATTAAATAATTCAAATTCTATCAACATTCAACGAAAAAGTATGATTTTTCTACTTAACAAGCAAAAATTATTAAACCTTTTTAATATTTTCTTTTATTATCTAAAAATAATTTTTAATATAAAATTTACCTGAAATTAATTGTGTCAAAATTCAATTTTAAAACCGTGAGATGTACTTTCAATTAGTTGTAAGTCCTCTAAGTTCATTTTTTTTTAATTACCTTATATGTGTAACTGATTAATTATGTAAAATCTATAATCCTAATTGAATTTTATTACTTTTGACACATATTCGAATTCATTTACGTTCCGTCCCTTCTGTCACTTTTGCATTAAAACTCGTATGCAAACATCATCGTTATAATCTTAATAATTTTTGCTTACTATATATAAATTCTCGTTCATGCATTTATTAAGTTGTTTTATCTATTCCTTAAAGTAAATATATATATATATAATCCTAAGCCACCAATGACCCCTAATGATCTAGTTCTTCACAGGATGAACAAATTACTCTCATATTCTACATACGATTGTACCGACTCACTCATCTACAGATGCTTCTTACCAATATTTATAGATACATATGCACACTGACGTACAACTTCAACTATTCAACTATAAATCCCCTTTCTCCTTTTGGACGTATCACCAACCACTACAATTTGTACCTAATAAACATAAATACACATTTGACCACATGTCTATACATCATCCACTACGTAATTCGATTTGTACCTACAACAGTCAATAAAAATGCATGTATGCACACTATATATACTATATATACAAACCTCATGCTAAAATCATTGGATATCACAATAAACTATTTCATTGCGCGTAATTTAATCTTAATCATTTTTGCTTACTATATATAAATTTTTGCTCATGCATTTATACAGTTAATTTAACAATCCTCTCAGCTAATCTGTCTCTCGAACTTATAAAATACACACTTTGTACCCAATAAACATAAATACACACTAGACCACAGGTCTATACATCATCCATTACGTAATTCTATTTTTACCTACACTAGTCAATAAAAATTAGTTTATAGATTGTACGATTTGCATTTTTCCCTTTTACCTATTCATTATGTACATAATTTATCCCACAGAAAAAAAAAAATTTGTAAAAAATTTTAACCATATCATTGTTTGTCTAACTTAATTGGTTGTCTAAATTAATGTATTAATCCTATTAAATGTTTGTCTAAACTCTAAACTAAAGTATTAATCTTTGATTTTTTTATATTTTGTAAGCAAGTGTCATTTTAAAAATTTGGATACTCTGCATTGTACTCGACCACGCGAAATCGTTCTGTATAAAATTTGTATTGTATTAATGGTACCCTGTTAGGATGTTATTTTCTCATTTGTATTGTATTAATGGTACCCTATTAAATTATTGTATAAATATCATTTTTAAAAGGGGAGAGTAATGTAAAAAGTGAACAATGAACAATTCCTACACCATCATTATATGGATTCATTGTCTTCATGCAGAACATATGTTCGAATAGCTTTATGTTCGAATGTCCATTTTTACATAAGAACCAAAATCGCTTAACGCGAGTTTCGATAATAATTTTACTTGTAGCTTCCTATTTTTGTTCGTGTCACAACCCTACGATCTACCCTTTCTATGGTTTAGTTGTATCCATTATCCATTTTCCATTTGTTATAGAAGTTATTATAATTAATTATGAATTGTCTTGCATCTCACCCTCGACCCTAGATTATGCATACACATTGCATGTAACTGGATTGGAACCCGTAGTTGTACTTCTTAGTCATTACTACCCACTCTTTGTCTCTAATTCATCTTTTCTAATAATGACTTATACACTATGACGTCATAAAATAACTTTATTCTCTTTAAGTTTCCCACTCTTTGTCTCTAATTCGTTCTTGTAAATCTTCCTAATTATATGTAAAAATTCAATAACTATGACGTCACATTTTCCCGTCATTTATTTCCCTAAGGACTAAACACTCTATAGAAGTCATTATTTATATGTTATGTAGTATAAATATAATTATTATTCAACCATACTCATTCTTACATTCATGTTCTTTCTTGACCGCTATCCTTTATTAATTTTATTACTTATTCATTCATCTACCTATTGTCTACTTATGCCCTATCAACTTATCAGTCTATGTTTACTCGTGTCAATCATGAAATGCAAAACTTTCGCAGTTCGTTCGAGAACGCGAAAAACGTTCTCGCATTATTTTTTTCATTTTTATTTTTAATTATATGACCTCCCGAGATGAACTCGAAAATGCTGAGGTTAAAGTGATCACATTCCGCTGACCGACAGAATTGAACGCTTCTAAGATAAAAAAAGTCTCCTTTCCCTCTGATTCGAATTTATAACATTATCATGCGTTATGTTATATTATGTGTGTTATGTGCCCATGTACTTTGTATTATATTTCTAACATCTTAATTGTCTATTAATATGAAACACTGTAAAAAACAAAACAAAGTTATAGTAACTGTTTAATTGTAATTAACTGTAATACTTTAATGTAACGTAATGTACTTTAATGGAACTGTAAGTAATAATGGCTTGTAGTGTGCTTCAATGAAACTGTAATTAAATGTAATGATTTAATTTATAATGTAAGAATGTACTTTAACCTAATTGTAATGAACCAAAATTAATACGTACTTAGTCATGTATTCAAATTGTACCTATGTACTATTACGAAATGATATCGCCTTCATAAATGTAGATTCGGCGAAAAATACAAATTAGCTTTCGTTATTTTTATTATTTTTTTAGTTTTATTTGGAATTTTTCAAAACATCTGATCATGTGTTTAAAAAGGGGGGAACTTAACCTTCAACTCTCCTTCCCCCAAAATTTAGGTTATATTATACGTATATTTGTAAAAATACACCACTTCATTTGCTTCTTCAGATTACCACTTCTTTTAAGGCTCTTCTTCATTAGACTTCATATTAGCACCTCATTAGGAGGGGGCAGAGGCCCCTTGCCTTCTTAATATTTTTAGATTCCGGCCTGAGCCATGGTCGAAAGAGGTCGAACCTCTACCCTTGTAAATTCAGAGAACTAACTGTACATTTTTAAAAGTAAACTAAATGTAAGAGAAAGTTTTTATCTTTTCCTTCGAGCCGTGCTCTCTTCAGAACTTAGTCAAGTCGACAAGTTATAAAAGAAAAGTCGATAATTTTAGTATAAGAGAAAGTATCAGAGAATTATAAAAAGAGAAGAATTAATAAGCGAGAGAAAGAGACAACCCAAGCACCATAGAAGATATTGGCATAACAGTCTGGCGAGTCTGTAGCCAAGGGTTTAACAGAGTGGCGACCCACCATTTAAGGCGACCGAAAAGAATTATAGAAAAGTATAAAGAAGAAACATCCGTTGCTTGCCTCCTAACTAGAACCCCCGTCGAATCCGAACCGACAAAGGGCCATAAAGGGGGGGGTTAACAAGTGGCGACCCTGCCCCAGGATTAGAAGAAGATTTTAAGAAGATTATTTTAAGAAGAGGATTCTAACAAACTGGAGACCCTATACCAGGATAAACACAGAAGAAGGAAGATAACAACTCCAGACCCTTTACCAGGATAAGATGATGATTTTACGAAGAATATTTATAAAAAGACGATTTTTAACAAGAAGATTTTTAATAAGAAGTAGATTTTTAAGAAGAAGAAGAAGATTTTCAAGAAGAGGAAGATTTTTAAGAACAAGAAGATTTTTAAGAAGAAGATTTTAACAAGTGGCCACTCTTTGGCCAAGAATAGAAATTACCCTGCATCAGGATAAAACCAGTTGACCGGCGTGTCACGACTTCTAGTTCGTAACATCCACCCTTGAACCGGTGCGTCACGACTCCAAGTTCTTCACTCCTACTTTTCATCCAGGAACAAGTAGCCAGCAAGACGTCTTCAGGACACGTCTCAAGGATTTCCCCATAGAAAATTTTGTTAAGTACATTTTGTTTTCTTAAGTAATTTATAAACATTTGAAAAAGTCACTATTAACAGTTAATAATGAATATTAAGTCAGAATTAACACAAAACACAGTGAACATTTCAGACACCAGTGATACATTTTTTTTTAGTGAAACAGAGTTAATTGTAACAGAGTTAATTGTAACAGAGTTAATTGTAACAGAGTTAATTGTAACACAGAGAGTCACAGAGAGTTAATTTAAAAGAGAGTTAATTTAAAAGAGAGTTAATTTCAAGAGAGTTAATTTCAAGAGTTAATTTCAAGAGTTAATTTCAAGAGAGTTATTTTCACTGTTATATTCAGTATAGAATAATTTTATTTTATGTACCAAACATAATAATACCAGAGGGAAATATTGTTTACATTTTTTTATTTTTTGTTTGCAAATTTTTTTTCAATTACTGAATTGAATTGACTTGCAAATTAAGAGAGAGAGAGTTTAAAGAGAGTTTATAGAGTTTATAGAGTTTATAGAGTTACTTGAAGCAGTTTCAAGTTCCATTTTCAGTATTCAGACAGTTTCGGTTGGTTGTAACCAAAAGGGACAACCAAACCCCAGAGATTTATAAAGATACTTGAAGTAATTTTGAAGTCAATTTTTTTGAAGTCATTTTTTTGAAGTCATTTTTTGAAGTCATTTTTGAAGTCATTTTTTTTTTAAGTCATTTTTGAAGTCAGTTTTTCAAGTCAGAAGGTTGCACCAAGAGGGTCAACCAAAACAGAGGTTAATCGTCTCCACTTGATAAAGGTCAAGTGCAGTCATTTTCCATTTTTAGTTAATTTCAAGTTAGTTTCAGAATACTTGATAAGAGGTCAAGTCAGAAGGTTGCGCCAAGATGGACAACCACCCCAGAGATTTTTATAGAAATACTTGATAGAGCTCAAGTCAGAGTTTTACTTGAGTCAGAGAGATTTATTTCAAGTTAGAGAGATTTATTCGAAGTCAGAGTATTTATTCGAAGTCAGAGTTATATTCGAAGTCAGAGAGTTATATTCGAAGTCAGAGAGTTATATTCGAAGTCAGAGAGTTATATTCGAAGTCAGAGAGTTATATTCGAAGTCAGAGAGTTTTATTCGAAGTTAGAGAGTTTTATTTGAAGTTAGAGAGTTCAAGTCAAAGTTAGTTTTTCAGTCGAAGTTAGTTTTCAAGTCGAAGTTTTCAATGCAGTCAATTGAATTCAACCTTTTTTTTGTTGTTCAAGAGAATTTAATTCAACCTTTTTTTGTTGTAAAAGAGAATTAAATTCAACCTGAATTGACCGATTTGCGTCTTAGTTTAACCTTTTTTCTTTGTTTGTAAGATGGAAATTCACTGATTTGTCTTTCCCTTTTCATGCACTGTATGTATATAAATATAGTTATGTAATTCATTAATTGTAACAAAACCGTTTTACAAAAGTTTTTAACGTTTTATAATTTTTGTATATGATGAGAGAAATAGGCGTAACAATTAATCGATCATGTACCTTAATTTATCCTGCTCTGTACGATCGGGAAATTTACCCGTATGACCGCACATACCCTAAATTTCAGTCATTTAATTTTTAATAAAACTTCTACGCAATAAAACAGATGTATTTGTCTATATGCAAACAAGTCTTCAGATTAAAAAATTAAATAATTCAAATTCTATCAACATTCAACGAAAAAGTATGATTTTTCTACTTAACAAGCAAAAATTATTAAACCTTTTAATATTTTCTTTTATTATCTAAAAAATAATTTTTAATATAAAATTTACCTGAAATTAATTGTGTCAAAATTCAATTTTAAAACCGTGTGAGATGTACTTTCAATTAGTTGTAAGTCCTCTAAGTCATTTTTTTTAATTACCTTATATGTGTAACTGATTAATTATGTAAATCTATAATCCTAATTGAATTTTATTACTTTTGACACATATTCGAATTCATTTACGTTCCGTCCCTTCTGTCACTTTTGCATTAAAACTCGTATGCAAACATCATCGTTATAATCTTAATAATTTTTGCTTACTATATATAAATTCTCGTTCATGCATTTATTAAGTTGTTTATCTATTCCTTAAAGTAAATTATATATATATATAATCCTAAGCCACCAATGACCCCTAATGATCTAGTTCTTCACAGGATGAACAAATTATCTCAATTCTACATACGATTGTACCGACTCACTCATCTACAGATGCTTCTTACCAATATTTATAGATACATATGCACACTGACGTACAACTTCAACTATTCAACTATAAATCCCTTTCTCCTTTTGGACGTATCACCAACCACTACAATTTGTACCTAATAAACATAAATACACATTTGAACCACATGTCTATACATCATCCACTACGTAATTCGATTTGTACCTACAACAGTCAATAAAAATGCATGTATGCACACTATATATACTATATATACAAACCTCATGCTAAAATCATTGGATATCACAATAAACTATTTCATTGCGCGTAATTTAATCTTAATCATTTTGCGTACTATATATAAATTTTTGCTCATGCATTATACAGTTAATTTAACAATCCTCTCAGCTAATCTGTCTCTCGAACTTATAAAATACACACTTTGTACCCAATAAACATAAATACACACTAGACCACAGGTCTATACATCATTACGTAATTCTATTTTTACCTACACTAGTCAATAAAAATTAGTTTATAGATTGTACGATTTGCATTTTTCCCTTTTAACCTATTCATTATGTACATAATTTATCCCACAGAAAAAAAAAAATTTGTAAAAAATTTTAACCATATCATTGTTTGTCTAACTTAATTGGTTGTCTAAATTAATGTATTAATCCTATTAAATGTTTGTCTAAACTCTAAAACTAAAGTATTAATCTTTGATTTTTTTTATATTTTGTAAGCAAGTGTCATTTTAAAAATTTGGATACTCTGCATTGTACTCGACCACGCGAATCGTTCTGTATAAAATTTGTATTGTATTAATGGTACCCTGTTAGGATGTTATTTTCTCATTTGTATTGTATTAATGGTACCCTATTAAATTATTGTATAAATATCATTTTTAAAAGGGGAGAGTAATGTAAAAAGTGAACAATGAACAATTCCTACACCATCATTATATGGATTCATTGTCTTCATGCAGAACATATGTTCGAATAGCTTTATGTTCGAATGTCCATTTTTACATAAGAACCAAAATCGCTTAACGCGAGTTTCGATAATAATTTTACTTGTAGCTTCCTATTTTTGTTCGTGTCACAACCCTACGATCTACCCTTTCTATGGTTTAGTTGTATCCATTATCCATTTTCCATTTGTTATAGAAGTTATTATAATAATTATGAATTGTCTTGCATCTCACCCTCGACCCTAGATTATGCATACACATTGCATGTAACTGGATTGGAACCCGTAGTTGTACTTCTTAGTCATTACTACCCACTCTTTGTCTCTAATTCATCTTTTCTAATAATGACTTATACACTATGACGTCATAAAATAACTTTATTCTCTTTAAGTTTCCCACTCTTTGTCTCTAATTCGTTCTTGTAAATCTTCCTAATTATATGTAAAAATTCAATAACTATGACGTCACATTTTCCCGTCATTTATTTCCCTAAAGACTAAACACTCTATAGAAGTCATTATTTATATGTTATGTAGTATAAATATAATTATTATTCAACCATACTCATTCTTACATTCATGTTCTTTCTTGACCGCTATCCTTTATTAATTTTTATTACTTATTCATTCATCTACCTATTGTCTACTTATGCCCTATCAACTTATCAGTCTATGTTTACTCGTGTCAATCATGAAATGCAAAACTTTCGCAGTTCGTTCGAGAACGCGAAAAAACGTTCTCGCATTATTTTTTTCATTTTTATTTTTAATTATATGACCTCCCGAGATGAACTCGAAAATGCTGAGGTTAAAGTGATCACATTCCGCTGACCGACAGAATTGAACGCTTCTAAGATAAAAAAAGTCTCCTTTCCCTCTGATTCGAATTTATAACATTATCATGCGTTATGTTATATTATGTGTGTTATGTGCCCATGTACTTTGTATTATATTTCTAACATCTTAATTGTCTATTAATATGAAACACTGTAAAAAACAAAACAAAGTTATAGTAACTGTTTAATTGTAATTAACTGTAATACTTTAATGTAACGTAATGTACTTTAATGGACTGTAAGTAATAATGGCTTGTAGTGTGCTTCAATGAAACTGTAATTAAATGTAATGATTTAATTTATAATGTAAGAATGTACTTTAACCTAATTGTAATGAACCAAAATTAATACGTACTTAGTCATGTATTCAAATTGTACCTATGTACTATTACGAAATGATATCGCCTTCATAAATGTAGATTCGGCGAAAAATACAATTAGCTTTCGTTATTTTTATTATTTTTTTTAGTTTTATTTGGAATTTTTCAAAACATCTGATCATGTGTTTAAAAAGGGGGGAACTTAACCTTCAACTCTCCTTCCCCCAAAATTTAGGTTATATTATACGTATATTTGTAAAAATACACCACTTCATTTGCTTCTTCAGATTACCACTTCTTTTAAGGCTCTTCTTCATTAGACTTCATATTAGCACCTCATTAGGAGGGGGCAGAGGCCCCTTGCCTTCTTAATATTTTTAGATTCCGGCCTGAGCCATGGTCGAAAGAGGTCGAACCTCTACCCTTGTAAATTCAGAGAACTAACTGTACATTTTTAAAAGTAAACTAAATGTAAGAGAAAGTTTTTATCTTTTCCTTCGAGCCGTGCTCTCTTCAGAACTTAGTCAAGTCGACAAGTTATAAAAGAAAAGTCGATAATTTAGTATAAGAGAAAGTATCAGAGAATTATAAAAAGAGAAGAATTAATAAGCGAGAGAAAGAGACAACCCAAGCACCATAGAAGATATTGGCATAACAGTCTGGCGAGTCTGTAGCCAAGGGTTTAACAGAGTGGCGACCCCCATTTAAGGCGACCGAAAAGAATTATAGAAAAGTATAAAGAAGAAACATCCGTTGCTTGCCTCCTAACTAGAACCCCCGTCGAATCCGAACCGACAAAGGGCCATAAAGGGGGGGTTAACAAGTGGCGACCCTGCCCCAGGATTAGAAGAAGATTTTAAGAAGATTATTTTAAGAAGAGGATTCTAACAAACTGGAGACCCTATACCAGGATAAACACAGAAGAAGGAAGATAACAACTCCAGACCCTTTACCAGGATAAGATGATGATTTTACGAAGAATATTTATAAAAAGACGATTTTTAACAAGAAGATTTTTAATAAGAAGTAGATTTTTAAGAAGAAGAAGAAGATTTTCAAGAAGAGGAAGATTTTTAAGAACAAGAAGATTTTTAAGAAGAAGAAGATTTTAACAAGTGGCCACTCTTTGGCCAAGAATAGAAATTACCCTGCATCAGTAAAAACCAGTTGACCGGCGTGTCACGACTTCTAGTTCGTAACATCCACCCTTGAACCGGTGCGTCACGACTCCAAGTTCTTCACTCCTACTTTTCATCCAGGAACAAGTAGCCAGCAAGACGTCTTCAGGACACGTCTCAAGGATTTGCCCATAGAAAATTTTGTTAAGTACATTTTGTTTTCTTAAGTAATTTATAAACATTTGAAAAAGTCACTATTATTAACAGTTAATAATGAATATTAAGTCAGAATTAACACAAACACAGTGAACATTTCAGACACCCAGTGATACATTTTTTTTTAGTGAAACAGAGTTAATTGTAACAGAGTTAATTGTAACAGAGTTAATTGTAACAGAGTTAATTGTAACACAGAGAGTCACAGAGAGTTAATTTAAAAGAGAGTTAATTTAAAGAGAGTTAATTTCAAGAGAGTTAATTTCAAGAGTTAATTTCAAGAGTTAATTTCCAAGAGTTATTTCACTGTTATATTCAGTATAGAATAATTTTATTTTATGTACCAAAAATAATACCAGAGGGAAATATTGTTTACATTTTTTTATTTTTGTTTGCAAATTTTTTTCAATTACTGATTGAATTGACTTGCAAATTAAGAGAGAGAGAGTTTAAAGAGAGTTTATAGAGTTTATAGAGTTATAGAGTTACTTGAAGCAGTTTCAAGTTCCATTTTCAGTATTCAGACAGTTTCGGTTGGTTGTAACCAAAAGGGACAACCAAACCCCAGATTTATAAAGATACTTGAAGTAATTTTGAATTCATTTTTGAAGTCATTTTTTTTTAAGTCATTTTTGAAGTCATTTTTCAAGTCAGAAGGTTGCACCAGAGGGTAAACCAAAACAGAGGTTAATCGTCTCCACTTGATAAAGGTCAAGTGCAGTCATTTTCCATTTTAGTTAATTTCAAGTTAGTTTCAGAATACTTGATAAGGTCAAGTCAGAAGGTTGCGCCAAGATGGACAACCACCCCAGAGATTTTTATAGAAATACTTGATAGAGCTCAAGTCAGAGTTTTACATGAAGTCAGAGAGATTTATTCAAGTTAGAGAGATTTATTCGAAGTCAGAGTTATATTCGAAGTCAGAGTTATATTCGAAGTCAGAGAGTTATATTCGAAGTCAGAGAGTTATATTCGAAGTCAGAGAGTTATATTCGAAGTCAGAGAGTTATATTCGAAGTCAGAGAGTTTTATTCGAAGTTAGAGAGTTTTATTTGAAGTTAGAGAGTTCAAGTCAAAGTTAGTTTTTCAGTCGAAGTTAGTTTTCAAGTCGAAGTTTTCAATGCAGTCAATTGAATTCACCTTTTTTTTTGTTGTTCAAGAGAATTTAATTCAACCTTTTTTTGTTGTAAAAGAGAATTAAATTCAACCTGAATTGACCGATTTGCGTCTTTAGTTTAACCTTTTTTCTTTGTTTGTAAGATGGAAATTCACTGATTTGTCTTTCCCTTTTCATGCACTGTATGTATATATATTAGTTATGTAATTCATTAATTGTAACAAAACCGTTTTTACAAAAGTTTTTAACGTTTTATAATTATTTGATTATATGATGAGAGAAATAGCGTAACAATTAATCGATCATGTACCTAATTTATCCTGCTCTGTACGATCGGGAAATTTACCCGTATGACCGCACATACCCTAAATTTCAGTCATTTAATTTTTAATAAAACTTCTACGCAATAAAACAGATGTATTTGTCTATATGCAAACAAGTCTTCAGATTAAAAAATTAAATAATTCAAATTCTATCAACATTCAACGAAAAAGTATGATTTTTCTACTTAACAAGCAAAAATTATTAAACCTTTTTAATATTTTCTTTTATTATCTAAAAATAATTTTTAATATAAAATTTACCTGAAATTAATTGTGTCAAAATTCAATTTTAAAACCGTGAGATGTACTTTCAATTAGTTGTAAGTCCTCTAAGTTCATTTTTTTTTAATTACCTTATATGTGTAACTGATTAATTATGTAAAATCTATAATCCTAATTGAATTTTATTACTTTTGACACATATTCGAATTCATTTACGTTCCGTCCCTTCTGTCACTTTTGCATTAAAACTCGTATGCAAACATCATCGTTATAATCTTAATAATTTTTGCTTACTATATATAAATTCTCGTTCATGCATTTATTAAGTTGTTTTATCTATTCCTTAAAGTAAATATATATATATAATCCTAAGCCACCAATGACCCCTAATGATCTAGTTCTTCACAGGATGAACAAATTACTCTCATATTCTACATACGATTGTACCGACTCACTCATCTACAGATGCTTCTTACCAATATTTATAGATACATATGCACACTGACGTACAACTTCAACTATTCAACTATAAATCCCCTTTCTCCTTTTGGACGTATCACCAACCACTACAATTTGTACCTAATAAACATAAATACACATTTGACCACATGTCTATACATCATCCACTACGTAATTCGATTTGTACCTACAACAGTCAATAAAAATGCATGTATGCACACTATATATACTATATATAACACCTCATGCTAAAATCATTGGATATCACAATAAACTATTTCATTGCGCGTAATTTAATCTTAATCATTTTTGCTTACTATATATAAATTTTTGCTCATGCATTTATACAGTTAATTTAACAATCCTCTCAGCTAATCTGTCTCTCGAACTTATAAAATACACACTTTGTACCCAATAGACATAAATACACACTAGACCACAGGTCTATACATCATCCATTACGTAATTCTATTTTTACCTACACTAGTCAATAAAAATTAGTTTATAGATTGTACGATTTGCATTTTTCCCTTTTACCTATTCATTATGTACATAATTTATCCCACAGAAAAAAAAAATTTTGTAAAAAATTTTAACCATATCATTGTTTGTCTAACTTAATTGGTTGTCTAAATTAATGTATTAATCCTATTAAATGTTTGTCTAAACTCTAAACTAAAGTATTAATCTTTGATTTTTTTATATTTTGTAAGCAAGTGTCATTTTAAAAATTTGGATACTCTGCATTGTACTCGACCACGCGAAATCGTTCTGTATAAAATTTGTATTGTATTAATGGTACCCTGTTAGGATGTTATTTTCTCATTTGTATTGTATTAATGGTACCCTATTAAATTATTGTATAAATATCATTTTTAAAAGGGGAGAGTAATGTAAAAAGTGAACAATGAACAATTCCTACACCATCATTATATGGATTCATTGTCTTCATGCAGAACATATGTTCGAATAGCTTTATGTTCGAATGTCCATTTTTACATAAGAACCAAAATCGCTTAACGCGAGTTTCGATAATAATTTTACTTGTAGCTTCCTATTTTTGTTCGTGTCACAACCCTACGATCTACCCTTTCTATGGTTTAGTTGTATCCATTATCCATTTTCCATTTGTTATAGAAGTTATTATAATTAATTATGAATTGTCTTGCATCTCACCCTCGACCCTAGATTATGCATACACATTGCATGTAACTGGATTGGAACCCGTAGTTGTACTTCTTAGTCATTACTACCCACTCTTTGTCTCTAATTCATCTTTTCTAATAATGACTTATACACTATGACGTCATAAAATAACTTTATTCTCTTTAAGTTTCCCACTCTTTGTCTCTAATTCGTTCTTGTAAATCTTCCTAATTATATGTAAAAATTCAATAACTATGACGTCACATTTTCCCGTCATTTATTTCCCTAAGGACTAAACACTCTATAGAAGTCATTATTTATATGTTATGTAGTATAAATATAATTATTATTCAACCATACTCATTCTTACATTCATGTTCTTTCTTGACCGCTATCCTTTATTAATTTTATTACTTATTCATTCATCTACCTATTGTCTACTTATGCCCTATCAACTTATCAGTCTATGTTTACTCGTGTCAATCATGAAATGCAAAACTTTCGCAGTTCGTTCGAGAACGCGAAAAAACGTTCTCGCATTATTTTTTTCATTTTTATTTTAATTATATGACCTCCCGAGATGAACTCGAAAATGCTGAGGTTAAAGTGATCACATTCCGCTGACCGACAGAATTGAACGCTTCTAAGATAAAAAAAGTCTCCTTTCCCTCTGATTCGAATTTATAACATTATCATGCGTTATGTTATATTATGTGTGTTATGTGCCCATGTACTTTGTATTATATTTCTAACATCTTAATTGTCTATTAATATGAAACACTGTAAAAACAAAACAAAGTTATAGTAACTGTTTAATTGTAATTAACTGTAATACTTTAATGTAACGTAATGTACTTTAATGGAACTGTAAGTAATAATGGCTTGTAGTGTGCTTCAATGAAACTGTAATTAAATGTAATGATTTAATTTATAATGTAAGAATGTACTTTAACCTAATTGTAATGAACCAAAATTAATACGTACTTAGTCATGTATTCAAATTGTACCTATGTACTATTACGAAATGATATCGCCTTCATAAATGTAGATTCGGCGAAAAATACAAATTAGCTTTCGTTATTTTTATTATTTTTTTAGTTTTATTTGGAATTTTTCAAAACATCTGATCATGTGTTTAAAAAGGGGGAACTTAACCTTCAACTCTCCTTCCCCCAAAATTTAGGTTATTATACGTATATTTGTAAAAATACACCACTTCATTTGCTTCTTCAGATTACCACTTCTTTTAAGGCTCTTCTTCATTAGACTTCATATTAGCACCTCATTAGGAGGGGGCAGAGGCCCCTTGCCTTCTTAATATTTTTAGATTCCGGCCTGAGCCATGGTCGAAAGAGGTCGAACCTCTACCCTTGTAAATTCAGAGAACTAACTGTACATTTTTAAAAGTAAACTAAATGTAAGAGAAAGTTTTTATCTTTTCCTTCGAGCCGTGCTCTCTTCAGAACTTAGTCAAGTCGACAAGTTATAAAAGAAAAGTCGATAATTTTAGTATAAGAGAAAGTATCAGAGAATTATAAAAAGAGAAGAATTAATAAGCGAGAGAAAGAGACAACCCAAGCACCATAGAAGATATTGGCATAACAGTCTGGCGAGTCTGTAGCCAAGGGTTTAACAGAGTGGCGACCCACCATTTAAGGCGACCGAAAAGAATTATAGAAAAGTATAAAGAAGAAACATCCGTTGCTTGCCTCCTAACTAGAACCCCCGTCGAATCCGAACCGACAAAGGGCCATAAAGGGGGGGTTAACAAGTGGCGACCCTGCCCCAGGATTAGAAGAAGATTTTAAGAAGATTATTTTAAGAAGAGGATTCTAACAAACTGGAGACCCTATACCAGGATAAACACAGAAGAAGGAAGATAACAACTCCAGACCCTTTACCAGGATAAGATGATGATTTTACGAAGAATATTTATAAAAAGACGATTTTTAACAAGAAGATTTTTAATAAGAAGTAGATTTTTAAGAAGAAGAAGAAGATTTTCAAGAAGAGGAAGATTTTTAAGAACAAGAAGATTTTTAAGAAGAAGAAGATTTTAACAAGTGGCCACTCTTTGGCCAAGAATAGAAATTACCCTGCATCAGGATAAAACCAGTTGACCGGCGTGTCACGACTTCTAGTTCGTAACATCCACCCTTGAACCGGTGCGTCACGACTCCAAGTTCTTCACTCCTACTTTTCATCCAGGAACAAGTAGCCAGCAAGACGTCTTCAGGACACGTCTCAAGGATTTCCCATAGAAAATTTTGTTAAGTACATTTTGTTTTCTTAAGTAATTTATAAACATTTGAAAAGTCACTATTATTAACAGTTAATAATGAATATTAAGTCAGAATTAACACAAAACACAGTGAACATTTCAGACACCAGTGATACATTTTTTTTTAGTGAAACAGAGTTAATTGTAACAGAGTTAATTGTAACAGAGTTAATTGTAACAGAGTTAATTGTACACAGAGAGTCACAGAGAGTTAATTTAAAAGAGAGTTAATTTAAAAGAGAGTTAATTTCAAGAGAGTTAATTTCAAGAGTTAATTTCAAGAGTTAATTTCAAGAGAGTTATTTTCACTGTTATATTCAGTATAGAATAATTTTATTTTATGTACCAAACATAATAATACCAGAGGGAAATATTGTTTACATTTTTTTTATTTTTTGTTTGCAAATTTTTTTTCAATTACTGAATTGAATTGACTTGCAAATTAGAGAGAGAGAGTTTAAAGAGAGTTTATAGAGTTTATAGAGTTATAGAGTTACTTGAAGCAGTTTCAAGTTCCATTTTCAGTATTCAGACAGTTTCGGTTGGTTGTAACCAAAAGGGACAACCAAACCCCAGAGATTTATAAAGATACTTGAAGTAATTTTGAAGTCATTTTGAAGTCATTTTTTTTTTAAGTCATTTTTGAAGTCAGTTTTTCAAGTCAGAAGGTTGCACCAAGAGGGTCAACCAAAACAGAGGTTAATCGTCTCCACTTGATAAAGGTCAAGTGCAGTCATTTTCCATTTTTAGTTAATTTCAAGTTAGTTTCAGAATACTTGATAAGAGGTCAAGTCAGAAGGTTGCGCCAAGATGGACAACCACCCCAGAGATTTTTATAGAAATACTTGATAGAGCTCAAGTCAGAGTTTTACTTGAAGTCAGAGAGATTTATTTCAAGTTAGAGAGATTTATTCGAAGTCAGAGTTATATTCGAAGTCAGAGTTATATTCGAAGTCAGAGAGTTATATTCGAAGTCAGAGAGTTATATTCGAAGTCAGAGAGTTATATTCGAAGTCAGAGAGTTATATTCGAAGTCAGAGAGTTATATTCGAAGTCAGAGAGTTATATTCGAAGTCAGAGAGTTATATTCGAAGTCAGAGAGTTATATTCGAAGTCAGAGAGTTATATTCGAAGTCAGAGAGTTATATTCGAAGTCAGAGAGTTATATTCGAAGTCAGAGAGTTATATTCGAAGTCAGAGAGTTATATTCGAAGTCAGAGAGTTATATTCGAAGTCAGAGAGTTTTATTCGAAGTTAGAGAGTTTTATTTGAAGTTAGAGAGTTCAAGTCAAAGTTAGTTTTTCAGTCGAAGTTAGTTTTCAAGTCGAAGTTTTCAATGCAGTCAATTGAATTCAACCTTTTTTTTTGTTGTTCAAGAGAATTTAATTCAACCTTTTTTTTGTTGTAAAAGAGAATTAAATTCAACCTGAATTGACCGATTTGCGTCTTTAGTTTAACCTTTTTTCTTTGTTTGTAAGACGGAAATTCACTGATTTGTCTTTCCCTTTTCATGCACTGTTATGTATATAAATATATAGTTATGTAATTCATTAATTGTAACAAAACCGTTTTTACAAAAGTTTTTAACGTTTTATAATTATTTGATTATATGATGAGAGAAATAGCGTAACAATTAATCGATCATGTACCTAATTTATCCTGCTCTGTACGATCGGGAAATTTACCCGTATGACCGCACATACCCTAAATTTCAGTATTTAATTTTTAATAAAACTTCTACGCAATAAAACAGATGTATTTGTCTATATGCAAACAAGTCTTCAGATTAAAAAATTAAATAATTCAAATTCTATCAACATTCAACGAAAAAGTATGATTTTTCTACTTAACAAGCAAAAATTATTAAACCTTTTTAATATTTTCTTTTATTATCTAAAAATAATTTTTAATATAAAATTTACCTGAAATTAATTGTGTCAAAATTCAATTTTAAAACCGTGAGATGTACTTTCAATTAGTTGTAAGTCCTCTAAGTTCATTTTTTTTTAATTACCTTATATGTGTAACTGATTAATTATGTAAAATCTATAATCCTAATTGAATTTTATTACTTTTGACACATATTCGAATTCATTTACGTTCCGTCCCTTCTGTCACTTTTGCATTAAAACTCGTATGCAAACATCATCGTTATAATCTTAATAATTTTTGCTTACTATATATAAATTCTCGTTCATGCATTTATTAAGTTGTTTTATCTATTCCTTAAAGTAAATATATATATATATAATCCTAAGCCACCAATGACCCCTAATGATCTAGTTCTTCACAGGATGAACAAATTACTCTCATATTCTACATACGATTGTACCGACTCACTCATCTACAGATGCTTCTTACCAATATTTATAGATACATATGCACACTGACGTACAACTTCAACTATTCAACTATAAATCCCCTTTCTCCTTTTGGACGTATCACCAACCACTACAATTTGTACCTAATAAACATAAATACACATTTGACCACATGTCTATACATCATCCACTACGTAATTCGATTTGTACCTACAACAGTCAATAAAAATGCATGTATGCACACTATATATACTATATATACAAACCTCATGCTAAAATCATTGGATATCACAATAAACTATTTCATTGCGCGTAATTTAATCTTAATCATTTTTGCTTACTATATATAAATTTTTGCTCATGCATTTATACAGTTAATTTAACAATCCTCTCAGCTAATCTGTCTCTCGAACTTATAAAATACACACTTTGTACCCAATAAACATAAATACACACTAGACCACAGGTCTATACATCATCCATTACGTAATTCTATTTTTACCTACACTAGTCAATAAAAATTAGTTTATAGATTGTACGATTTGCATTTTTCCCTTTTACCTATTCATTATGTACATAATTTATCCCACAGAAAAAAAAAAATTTTGTAAAAAATTTTAACCATATCATTGTTTGTCTAACTTAATTGGTTGTCTAAATTAATGTATTAATCCTATTAAATGTTTGTCTAAACTCTAAACTAAAGTATTAATCTTTGATTTTTTTATATTTTGTAAGCAAGTGTCATTTTAAAAATTTGGATACTCTGCATTGTACTCGACCACGCGAAATCGTTCTGTATAAAATTTGTATTGTATTAATGGTACCCTGTTAGGATGTTATTTTCTCATTTGTATTGTATTAATGGTACCCTATTAAATTATTGTATAAATATCATTTTTAAAAGGGGAGAGTAATGTAAAAAGTGAACAATGAACAATTCCTACACCATCATTATATGGATTCATTGTCTTCATGCAGAACATATGTTCGAATAGCTTTATGTTCGAATGTCCATTTTTACATAAGAACCAAAATCGCTTAACGCGAGTTTCGATAATAATTTTACTTGTAGCTTCCTATTTTTGTTCGTGTCACAACCCTACGATCTACCCTTTCTATGGTTTAGTTGTATCCATTATCCATTTTCCATTTGTTATAGAAGTTATTATAATTAATTATGAATTGTCTTGCATCTCACCCTCGACCCTAGATTATGCATACACATTGCATGTAACTGGATTGGAACCCGTAGTTGTACTTCTTAGTCATTACTACCCACTCTTTGTCTCTAATTCATCTTTTCTAATAATGACTTATACACTATGACGTCATAAAATAACTTTATTCTCTTTAAGTTTCCCACTCTTTGTCTCTAATTCGTTCTTGTAAATCTTCCTAATTATATGTAAAAATTCAATAACTATGACGTCACATTTTCCCGTCATTTATTTCCCTAAGGACTAAACACTCTATAGAAGTCATTATTTATATGTTATGTAGTATAAATATAATTATTATTCAACCATACTCATTCTTACATTCATGTTCTTTCTTGACCGCTATCCTTTATTAATTTTATTACTTATTCATTCATCTACCTATTGTCTACTTATGCCCTATCAACTTATCAGTCTATGTTTACTCGTGTCAATCATGAAATGCAAAACTTTCGCAGTTCGTTCGAGAACGCGAAAAAACGTTCTCGCATTATTTTTTTCATTTTTATTTTTAATTATATGACCTCCCGAGATGAACTCGAAAATGCTGAGGTTAAAGTGATCACATTCCGCTGACCGACAGAATTGAACGCTTCTAAGATAAAAAAAGTCTCCTTTCCCTCTGATTCGAATTTATAACATTATCATGCGTTATGTTATATTATGTGTGTTATGTGCCCATGTACTGTACTTTGTATTATATTTCTAACATCTTAATTGTCTATTAATATGAAACACTGTAAAAAACAAAACAAAGTTATAGTAACTGTTTAATTGTAATTAACTGTAATACTTTAATGTAACGTAATGTACTTTAATGGAACTGTAAGTAATAATGGCTTGTAGTGTGCTTCAATGAAACTGTAATTAAATGTAATGATTTAATTTATAATGTAAGAATGTACTTTAACCTAATTGTAATGAACCAAAATTAATACGTACTTAGTCATGTATTCAAATTGTACCTATGTACTATTACGAAATGATATCGCCTTCATAAATGTAGATTCGGCGAAAAATACAAATTAGCTTTCGTTATTTTTATTATTTTTTTTAGTTTTATTTGGAATTTTTCAAAACATCTGATCATGTGTTTAAAAAGGGGGGAACTTAACCTTCAACTCTCCTTCCCCCAAAATTTAGGTTATATTATACGTATATTTGTAAAAATACACCACTTCATTTGCTTCTTCAGATTACCACTTCTTTTAAGGCTCTTCTTCATTAGACTTCATATTAGCACCTCATTAGGAGGGGGCAGAGGCCCCTTGCCTTCTTAATATTTTTAGATTCCGGCCTGAGCCATGGTCGAAGAGGTCGAACCTCTACCCTTGTAAATTCAGAGAACTAACTGTACATTTTTAGAAGTAAACTAATGTAAGAGAAAGTTTTTATCTTTTCCTTCGAGCCGTGCTCTCTTCAGAACTTAGTCAAGTCGACAAGTTATAAAAGAAAAGTCGATAATTTTAGTATAAGAGAAAGTATCAGAGAATTATAAAAAGAGAAGAATTAATAAGCGAGAGAAAGAGACAACCCAAGCACCATAGAAGATATTGGCATAACAGTCTGGCGAGTCTGTAGCCAAGGGTTTAACAGAGTGGCGACCCACCATTTAAGGCGACCGAAAAGAATTATAGAAAAGTATAAAGAAGAAACATCCGTTGCTTGCCTCCTAACTAGAACCCCCGTCGAATCCGAACCGACAAAGGGCCATAAAGGGGGGGGTTAACAAGTGGCGACCCTGCCCCAGGATTAGAAGAAGATTTTAAGAAGATTATTTTAAGAAGAGGATTCTAACAAACTGGAGACCCTATACCAGGATAAACACAGAAGAAGGAAGATAACAACTCCAGACCCTTTACCAGGATAAGATGATGATTTTACGAAGAATATTTATAAAAAGACGATTTTTAACAAGAAGATTTTTAATAAGAAGTAGATTTTTAAGAAGAAGAAGAAGATTTTCAAGAAGAGGAAGATTTTTAAGAACAAGAAGATTTTTAAGAAGAAGAAGATTTTAACAAGTGGCCACTCTTTGGCCAAGAATAGAAATTACCCTGCACCAGGATAACAAGATTATTTTAAGAAGAAGATTTTAAGAAGAGGCCACTCTTTGGCCAAGATAGAAATTACCCTGCATCAGGATAAAACCAGTTGACCGGCGTGTCACGACTTCTAGTTCGTAACATCCACCCTTGAACCGGTGCGTCACGACTCCAAGTTCTTCACTCCTACTTTTCATCCAGGAACAAGTAGCCAGCAAGACGTCTTCAGGACACGTCTCAAGGATTTCCCCATAGAAAATTTTGTTAAGTACATTTTGTTTTCTTAAGTAATTTATAAACATTTGAAAAAGTCACTATTATTAACAGTTAATAATGAATATTAAGTCAGAATTAACACAAAACACAGTGAACATTTCAGATACCAGTGATACATTTTTTTTTAGTGAAACAGAGTTAATTGTAACAGAGTTAATTGTAACAGAGTTAATTGTAACACAGAGAGTCACAGAGAGTTAATTTAAAAGAGAGTTAATTTAAAAGAGAGTTAATTTCAAGAGAGTTAATTTCAAGAGAGTTAATTTCAAGAGTTAATTTCAAGAGAGTTAATTTCAAGAGAGTTAATTTCAAGAGTTAATTTCAAGAGAGTTATTTTCACTGTTATATTCAGTATAGAATAATTTTATTTTATGTACCAAACATAATAATACCAGAGGGAAATATTGTTTACATTTTTTTTATTTTTTGTTTGCAAATTTTTTTTCAACTACTGAATTGAATTGACTTGCAAATTAAGAGAGAGAGAGTTTAAAGAGAGTTTATAGAGTTTATAGAGTTATAGAGTTACTTGAAGCAGTTTCAAGTTCCATTTTCAGTATTCAGACAGTTTCGGTTGGCTGTAACCAAAAGGGACAACCAAACCCCAGAGATTTATAAAGATACTTGAAGTAATTTTGAAGTCAATTTTTTTGAAGTCATTTTTTTGAAGTCATTTTTTGAAGTCATTTTTTAAGTCATTTTTTTTTAAGTCATTTTTGAAGTCAGTTTTTCAAGTCAGAAGGTTGCACCAAGAGGGTCAACCAAAACAGAGGTTAATCGTCTCCACTTGATAAAGGTCAAGTGCAGTCATTTTCCATTTTTAGTTAATTTCAAGTTAGTTTCAGAATACTTGATAAGAGGTCAAGTCAGAAGGTTGCGCCAAGATGGACAACCACCCCAGAGATTTTTATAGAAATACTTGATAGAGCTCAAGTCAGAGTTTTACTTGAAGTCAGAGAGATTTATTTCAAGTTAGAGAGATTTATTCGAAGTCAGAGTTATATTCGAAGTCAGAGTTATATTCGAAGTCAGAGTTATATTCGAAGTCAGAGAGTTATATTCGAAGTCAGAGAGTTATATTCGAAGTCAGAGAGTTATATTCGAAGTCAGTAGAGTTATATTCGACAGTCAGAGAGTTATATTCGAAGTCAGAGAGTTATATTCGAAGTCAGAGAGTTATATTCGAAGTCAGAGAGTTATATTCGAAGTCAGAGAGTTATATTCGAAGTCAGAGAGTTATATTCGAAGTCAGAGAGTTATATTCGAAGTCAGAGAGTTTTATTCGAAGTTAGAGAGTTTTATTCGAAGTTAGAGAGTTTTATTTGAAGTTAGAGAGTTCAAGTCAAAGTTAGTTTTTAAGTCGAAGTTAGTTTTCAAGTCGAAGTTTTCAATGCAGTCAATGAATTCAACCTTTTTTTTGTTGTTCAAGAGAATTTAATTCAACCTTTTTTTGTTGTAAAAGAGAATTAAATTCAACCTGAATTGACCGATTTGCGTCTTTAGTTTAACCTTTTTTCTTTGTTTGTAAGACGGAAATTCACTGATTTGTCTTTCCCTTTTCATGCACTGTTATGTATATAAATATATAGTTATGTAATTCATTAATTGTAACAAAACCGTTTTTACAAAAGTTTTTAACGTTTTATAATTATTTGATTATATGATGAGAGAAATAGCGTAACAATTAATCGATCATGTACCTAATTTATCCTGCTCGTACGATCGGGAAATTTACCCGTATGACCGCACATACCCTAAATTTCAGTATTTAATTTTTAATAAAACTTCTACGCAATAAAACAGATGTATTTGTCTATATGCAAACAAGTCTTCAGATTAAAAAATTAAATAATTCAAATTCTATCAACATTCAACGAAAAAGTATGATTTTTCTACTTAACAAGCAAAAATTATTAAACCTTTTTAATATTTTCTTTTATTATCTAAAAATAATTTTTAATATAAAATTTACCTGAAATTAATTGTGTCAAAATTCAATTTTAAAACCGTGAGATGTACTTTCAATTAGTTGTAAGTCCTCTAAGTTCATTTTTTTTTAATTACCTTATATGTGTAACTGATTAATTATGTAAAATCTATAATCCTAATTGAATTTTATTACTTTGACACATATTCGAATTCATTTACGTTCCGTCCCTTCTGTCACTTTTGCATTAAAACTCGTATGCAAACATCATCGTTATAATCTTAATAATTTTTGCTTACTATATATAAATTCTCGTTCATGCATTTATTAAGTTGTTTTATCTATTCCTTAAAGTAAATATATATATATATAATCCTAAGCCACCAATGACCCCTAATGATCTAGTTCTTCACAGGATGAACAAATTACTCTCATATTCTACATACGATTGTACCGACTCACTCATCTACAGATGCTTCTTACCAATATTTTAGATACATATGCACACTGACGTACAACTTCAACTATTCAACTATAAATCCCCTTTCTCCTTTTGGACGTATCACCAACCACTACAATTTGTACCTAATAAACATAAATACACATTTGACCACATGTCTATACATCATCCACTACGTAATTCGATTTGTACCTACAACAGTCAATAAAAATGCATGTATGCACACTATATATACTATATATACAAACCTCATGCTAAAATCATTGGATATCACAATAACTATTTCATTGCGCGTAATTTAATCTTAATCATTTTGCTTACTACATATAAATTTTTGCTCATGCATTTATACAGTTAATTTAACAATCCTTCAGCTAATCTGTCTCTCGAATTATAAAATACACACTTTGTACCCAATAAACATAATACACACTAGACCACAGGTCTATACATCATCCATTACGTAATTCTATTTTTACCTACACTAGTCAATAAAAATTAGTTTATAGATTGTACGATTTGCATTTTTCCCTTTACCTATTCATTATGTACATAATTTATCCCACAGAAAAAAAAAAATTTTGTAAAAAATTTTAACCATATCATTGTTTGTCTAACTTAATTGGTTGTCTAAATTAATGTATTAATCCTATTAAATGTTTGTCTAACTCTAAACTAAAGTATTAATCTTTGATTTTTTTATATTTTGTAAGCAAGTGTCATTTTAAAAATTTGGATACTCTGCATTGTACTCGACCACGCGAAATCGTTCTGTATAAAATTTGTATTGTATTAATGGTACCCTGTTAGGATGTTATTTTCTCATTTGTATTGTATTAATGGTACCCTATTAAATTATTGTATAAATATCATTTTTAAAAGGGGAGAGTAATGTAAAAAGTGAACAATGAACAATTCCTACACCATCATTATATGGATTCATTGTCTTCATGCAGACATATGTTCGAATAGCTTTATGTTCGAATGTCCATTTTACATAAGAACCAAATCGCTTAACGCGAGTTTCGATAATAATTTTACTTGTAGCTTCCTATTTTTGTTCGTGTCACAACCCTACGATCTACCCTTTCTATGGTTTAGTTGTATCCATTATCCATTTTCCATTTGTTATAGAAGTTATTATAATTAATTATGAATTGTCTTGCATCTCACCCTCGACCTAGATTATGCATACACATTGCATGTAACTGGATTGGAACCCGTAGTTGTACTTCTTAGTCATTACTACCCACTCTTTGTCTCTAATTCATCTTTTCTAATAATGACTTATACACTATGACGTCATAAAATAACTTTATTCTCTTTAAGTTTCCCACTCTTTGTCTCTAATTCGTTCTTGTAAATCTTCCTAATTATATGTAAAAATTCAATAACTATGACGTCACATTTTCCCGTCATTTATTTCCCTAAGGACTAAACACTCTATAGAAGTCATTATTTATGTTATGTAGTATAAATATAATTATTATTCAACCATACTCATTCTTACATTCATGTTCTTTCTTGACCGCTATCCTTTTTAATTTTATTACTTATTCATTCATCTACCTATTGTCTACTTTGCCCTATCAACTTATCAGTCTATGTTTACTCGTGTCAATCATGAAATGCAAAACTTTCGCAGTTCGTTCGAGAACGCGAAAAAACGTTCTCGCATTATTTTTTCATTTTTATTTTTAATTATATGACCTCCCGAGATGAACTCGAAAATGCTGAGGTTAAAGTGATCACATTCCGCTGACCGACAGAATTGAACGCTTCTAAGATAAAAAAAGTCTCCTTTCCCTCTGATTCGAATTTATAACATTATCATGCGTTAGTTATATTATGTGTGTTATGTGCCCATGTACTGTACTTTGTATTATATTTCTAACATCTTAATTGTCTATTAATATGAAACACTGTAAAAAACAAACAAAGTTATAGTAACTGTTTAATTGTAATTAACTGTAATACTTTAATGTAACGTAATGTACTTTAATGGAACTGTAAGTAATAATGGCTTGTAGTGTGCTTCAATGAAACTGTAATTAAATGTAATGATTTAATTTATAATGTAAGAATGTACTTTAACCTAATTGTAATGAACCAAAATTAATACGTACTTAGTCATGTATTCAATTGTACCTATGTACTATTACGAAATGATATCGCCTTCATAAATGTAGATTCGGCGAAAAATACAAATTAGCTTTCGTTATTTTTATTATTTTTTTTAGTTTTATTTGGAATTTTTCAAAACATCTGATCATGTGTTTAAAAAGGGGGGAACTTAACCTTCAACTCTCCTTCCCCCAAAATTTAGGTTATATTATACGTATATTTGTAAAAATACACCACTTCATTTGCTTCTTCAGATTACCACTTTCTTTTAAGGCTCTTCTTCATTAGACTTCATATTAGCACCTCATTAGGAGGGGCAGAGGCCCCTTGCCTTCTTAATATTTTTAGATTCCGGCCTGAGCCATGGTCGAAGGAGGTCGAACCTCTACCCTTGTAAATTCAGAGAACTAACTGTACATTTTTAGAAGTAAACTAATTGTAAGAGAAAGTTTTTATCTTTTCCTTCGAGCCGTGCTCTCTTCAGAACTTAGTCAAGTCGACAAGTATAAAAGAAAAGTCGATAATTTTAGTATAAGAGAAAGTATCAGAGAATTATAAAAGAGAAGAATTAATAAGCGAGAGAAAGAGACAACCCAAGCACCATAGAAGATATTGGCATAACAGTCTGGCGAGTCTGTAGCCAAGGGTTTAACAGAGTGGCGACCCACCATTTAAGGCGACCGAAAAGAATTATAGAAAAGTATAAAGAAGAAACATCCGTTGCTTGCCTCCTAACTAGAACCCCCGTCGAATCCGAACCGACAAAGGGCCATAAAGGGGGGGGGGTTAACAAGTGGCGACCCTGCCCAGGATTAGAAGAAGATTTTAAGAAGATTATTTTAAGAAGAGGATTCTAACAAACTGGAGACCCTATACCAGGATAAACACAGAAGAAGGAAGATAACAACTCCAGACCCTTTACCAGGATAATGATGATTTTACGAAGAATATTATAAAAGACGATTTTTAACAAGAAGATTTTTAATAAGAAGTAGATTTTTAAGAAGAAGAAGAAGATTTTCAAGAAGAGGAAGATTTTAAGAACAAGAAGATTTTAAGAAGAAGAAGATTTTAACAAGTGGCCACTCTTTGGCCAAGAATAGAAATTACCCTGCACCAGGATAACAAGATTATTTTAAGAAGAAGATTTTAAGAAGAGGCCACTCTTTGGCCAAGATAGAAATTACCCTGCATCAGGATAAAACCAGTTGACCGCGTGTCACGACTTCTAGTTCGTAACATCCACCCTTGAACCGGTGCGTCACGACTCCAAGTTCTTCACTCCTACTTTTCATCCAGGAACAAGTAGCCAGCAAGACGTCTTCAGGACACGTCTCAAGGATTTCCCCATAGAAAATTTTGTTAAGTACATTTTGTTTTCTTAAGTAATTTATAAACATTTGAAAAGTCACTATTATTAACAGTTAATAATGAATATTAAGTCAGAATTAACACAAAACACAGTGAACATTTCAGATACCAGTGATACATTTTTTTTAGTGAAACAGAGTTAATTGTAACAGAGTTAATTGTAACAGAGTTAATTGTAACACAGAGTCACAGAGAGTTAATTTAAAAGAGAGTTAATTTAAAGAGAGTTAATTTCAAAGAGTTAATTTCAAGAGAGTTAATTTCAAGAGTTAATTTCAAGAGAGTAATCAGTATAGAATTATTTTATTTTATGTACCAAACATAATATCGTACCTTCGCGTACATTCGAGTGAAATGTTGTTTACATTTTTTATTTTTGTTTGCAATTTTTTTCAATTATTGAATTGAATTGACTTGCAAATTAAGAAGAGAGAGTTTATAGAGATTTATAGATATAGAGAGATACTCGAAGTAGTTTTGAGTCAGTTTTAGTTGCAAATAAGTTGCAAATCAGTTTTCAGTTTCAGTTGGTTGCATCCAAGAGGGACAACCAAACCCCAGAGATTTATAAAGATACTCGAAGTAGTTTCGAGTCAGTTTTAGTTGCAAATAAGTTGCAATTCAGTTTTCAGTTTCAGTTGGTTGCATCCAAGAGGGACAACAAAACCCCAGAGATTTATAAAGATACTCGAAGTAGTTTCGAGTCAGTTTTAGTTGCAAATAAGTTGCAAATCAGTTTTCAGTTTCAGTTGGTTGCATCCAAGAGGGACAACCAAACCCCAGAGATTTATAAAGATACTTGAAGTAGTTCAAGTCAGTTTTAGTTGCAAATAAGTTGCAAATCAGTTTTCAGTTTCAGAAGGTTGCATCCAAGAGGGACAACCTCCCCAGAGATTTATAGAAATACTTGATAAGAGTTCGAGTCAAAAAGGTTGCATCCAAGAGGGACAACCGCCCCAGAGATTTAGAGAAATACTTGATAAGAGTTCGAGTCAAAAGGTTGCATCCAAGAGGGACAACCGACCCAGAGATTTCAGAAGTATTCGAAGTCAGTTTTTATTCGAAGTCAGTTTTTATTCGACGTCAGTTTTTATTCGACGTCAGTTTTTATTCGACGTCAGTTTTTATTCGACGTCAGTTTTTATTCGACGTCAGTTTTTATTCGAAGTCAGTTTTTATTCGAAGTCAGTTTTTATTCGAAGTCAGTTTTTATTCGAAGTCAGTTTTTAAGTCCCAAGTCATTTCAATGCAGTCAATTGAATTCAACTTTTTCTTTGTAGTTTAAGAGAATTTAATTTAAGAAAATGTAATTTAAGAATTTAATTCAACCTTTTTTTTTTGTTGTAAAAGAGAATTAAATTCAACCTGAATTGACCGGTTTGTGTCTTTAGTTTAATTTTTTTTTTTTTGTAAGAAGGAAATTGACCGATTTGTCTTTTCTTTTCATGCCATTGTTGCGTATATAAATATAGGTAAAATGACATATGTCATTGTTTGCAACCAAAACCGTTTTTACAAATGTTTGTAACGAGTTTTTATAATTTTTTATGATTATATGATAACAGTAATAGTGTAATAATTAATCAATCATGTCCAATGAATTCCTTTTTAAATTACTATAGGGAGGAACATGCCGTCCTCCCGTTTTGTTTGAACTCTTTTAATTTTTGTTCTAAGTAGTGTGACAAGCAATCCCTTTTCTTTTATAAAAAAAAAACGTAATTGTCAATTTCAGACATATACCCCCCGCTTAGTCACTCAATTCCCCCGAATGTAGTACTCCAAACACGGTTTTTATTTTTTTTTATTTTAACACCCCAACCCCAGTTGAACCCAGTGTCAACCAGAGCAATAGTTCAACCATGGTTAATTCCTTTTTGGTACTATGGAACAACCTCAATTTATGTTAAGTTGTGTTTTTTATTTTTAAGTATACTGTATGTTTAGTTCATTAAAATGCATAATTAATTTCTATTTTTAATTTGTATTCTTAATTTTCTTAATTCAATTATCGTACCGATACTTCTGGTTAATGTTAATGGTTATATAGTTCATATATAGCTAGGAATGTCACTAGTCGAATTTAATTCCATCTTCAAAATTTAATTTTTAATACCGCTAGATTTACTTCATTAATTGTAAGGTCCTCTAAGTACGTTTTTTTTTATTACCTTAATACGTGTAACTGATTTAATTAAATACTTAAATACTACCTTGAACTTAAAGGATTTTATAATAATAATAATAATAACCCTTAAACGTTTACACACACACGTATGCACACTATATATACTATATATATACAAACCTTATGCTAAAATCATTGGATATCACAATAAACTATTTCATTGCGTGTAAGTGCTAACTTTGCTATTTATATAGTCTTAAGAATTTTTGCTTACTATATATAAATTTTTCCTCAGGCATTTATTCAGTTAATTTAAAAATCCTCTCAGCTACTCTGTCCCTCAAAATTATAAGATACACACTTTGTACCTAATACACACAATACACACTAGACCACAGGTCTATACATCATCCATTACGTAATTCGTTTTTTACCTACAATAGTCAATAAAATTAGTTATAGACTGTACGATGAGGGTAACTTTGAAAATAATTTATATTTTTCCCTTTTACCTACTATTCATTATGCATGTAATTTTCCCCACAGAAAAGAAAAAAAAATATCATTCTTTGTCTAACTTAATTGTTTGTCTAAATTAACGTATTAATCCTTTTATTCTGTTTGCATAAAATTAAAGGTTTAATCTTTGAATTTTTATATTTTATAAAAAACTCTCTAAGCAAGTGTCATGTTAAAAATTTGATTACTCTGCATTGTACCCAACCACCCGAACTCGTTCTGTATAAAACTTGTAATGTAAAGAAAAATTCGTCATCTAACTTGAATTAGTTAGGATGTTATTTTCTCAATTGTATTGTATTGTATGAATTGTGCCCTATTATATTATTGTATAAATATCATTTTAAAGGGGAGAGCAATGTAAAAATGAACAATGAATAATTAATATTCATTTTTACATGAGAACCAAAATCGCTTAACGCGAGTTTGGATAATAATTTTACTTGTAGCTTCCTCTTTTTGTTTGTGTCACAACCCTACGATCTACCATTTCTATGGTTTAGTCGTATCCATTTTCCATTTGTTATAGAAGTTATTATAATTAATTATGATTGTCTTGCATCTCACCCTAGACCCTAGATTATGCATACACATTGCATATAACAGGATTGGAACCCGTAGTTGTACTTCTTAGTCATTAATACCCACTCTTTGTCTTTAATTCGTTCTTGTAAATCTTCCTAATAATGATTTGTACTATACGTACAAATTCAATAACTATGACGTCATAAAGTAACTAAATTCTCTTCACGTTTCCATACCGCCAATACTGAATCATCCATTTGGTATGTGGATATCTTTCATGTTCAATATATGGTCTATTCTTTAATAGTAAAAACTTCATTCTCTATACATCATTATTTATATTGTGTCCTACCTATTGTCTACTGATACCTAGCCTATCAACCTATCAGTCCATATTTTACGCGTGTCTATATTACGCACACAACCTATTGTGTTACGTACATGTAAAACACGTCCACATGTATTTTCTTTATTTTTTTCTTTTAAGTTCGTTCACCCCTCACAAATTCATAAATGCTTGGATAAGTGGTCGAATTCGCTGATGACAGCAAAGTCGAACGCTTCTGAGATAAAAATCTCCTCTCGCTCCGATCCAAATTTATAACATATTATAACATAATATAACATATTATGTTGTATATAAATTATCTTGTATGTGCTCATGTACTTGTGTTGTACTAATAACCAAATATAATAACCATATATAATAACCATATATAATAACCATATATTATAACCATATATAAATATATAAAAAACACTGTAAGAATGGTAAACGACGTAATGTACTTCAATGAAACTGTAATTGAATGTAATGACTTAATATATAATGTAAGAATGTACTTTAATAGAAACTGTAATGGACAATCATAAGCGAATGTGAAGTAATCCATAATTGCAATCATAATTGTAATAAACCCAAACGAAAATGCACTCAGTCGTGTACTTAAATTGTACTTATGTACTACTATGAAATGATATCGCCTTCAGAAATGAAGACTCAGCAAAAAAATACGATTAGTTTTTTATTTTTTATTTTTTATTTGGAATCTTTCAAACATCTGATCATGTGTTTAAAAGGGGGAAACTTAACCTTCAACTGCCTTCCCCCAACATTTAGACTTATATTATACATGTATTTGTAAAATGAACTTCACTTCATTACGGGACTCTGCTTTGGTCACTGCTACGAGACTCCCTTGTTAGCAGCCTCGCTGCGGGGAGGGGGCAGAGGCCCCTTGCCTCCTTAACTTTTTAGATTCCGGCCTGAGCCATGGTCGAAAGAGGTCGAACCCCTACCCCTGTAAAATTCAGACCACTACCTGTAAATTTTTAAGAAGTAAATTACAGTAAGAGAAACTTTTTATTTTCCCCCTCGAGTTGGGCTATCTTCAGAGGAACTTAGTCAGTAAGTCGATAAGTTATAAAAGAAAAGTCGATCATTTTAGTCTCTAGAGAAAGTATCAGAGTATTATAGCAGGAGAAGAATTAATAACTGTCGACCCTAAAGCGAGAGAAAAGAATTAGAAGGTTATAGAAGAAATATCCGTTGCTGCCTCCCAACTAGAACCCCCGTCAATTCGAACCACCCAGGGCCATAGACGGAGGGGTTAACAACTGACTGGCGACCTTGCCAGGATAAACATTTGTCGACCCTACTACCAAGATTAGAAGAATATTTTAAGAAGAGGATTTTAACAACTGGCGACCCTTTGCCCAGGATAAGAAAGAGACAACCCAAGCACCATAGAAGATATTGGCATAACAGTCTGGCGAGTCTGTAGCCAAGAGTTTAACCAGTGGCGACCCACCATTTGACCGGCGTGTCACGACTTCTAGTTCGTAACATCCACCCTTGAACCGGTGTGTCACGACTCCAATTTCTCCACGCCTAGTTTTCATCCAAGAAGAAGTAGCCAGCAAGACACGTTTTGAAGACACGTCTTCAGGACACGTCAAGGATTTCGCCGTAGAAATTTTGTTAAGTACGGAGATGTTTTTTTTTAAGTAATTTGTAAACATTTGAAAAGTCAGTATTATTAACAGTTAATATTTAGTATTGAGCCAGAATTAACACAAAACACAGTGAACACTTCAGACACCGGTGATACATTTTTTTTAGTGAAACAGTAATTTTCACAGAAGTTAAAAGTAATAGAAGTTAAAAGTAACAGATGTTAAAAGTAACAGGAGTTAAAAGTAACAGGAGTGAATTTCAAGAGAGTTAATTTCAAGAGAGTTAATTTCGTGAGAGTTAATTTCATGAGAGTTAATTTCATGAGAGTTAATTTCAAGAGAGTTAATTTCAAGTGTTAATTTCACTATTATAGTCAGTATAGAATTATTTTATTTTATGTACCAAACATAATATATCTTACCTTCGCGTACATTCGAGTGAAATGTTGTTTACATTTTTTATTTTTGTTTGCAATTTTTTTCAAATTATTGAATTGAATTGACTTGCAAATTAAGAAAGAGAGAGTTTATAGAGATTTTATAGATATAGAGAGATACTCGAAGTAGTTTTGAGTCAGTTTTAGTTGCAAATAAGTTGCAAATCAGTTTTCAGTTTCAGTTGGTTGCATCCAAGAGGGACAACCAAACCCCAGAGATTTATAAAGATACTCGAAGTAGTTTCGAGTCAGTTTTAGTTGCAAATAAGTTGCAAATCAGTTTTCAGTTTCAGTTGGTTGCATCCAAGAGGGACAACAAAACCCCAGAGATTTATAAAGATACTCGAAGTAGTTTCGAGTCAGTTTTAGTTGCAAATAAGTTGCAAATCAGTTTTCAGTTTCAGTTGGTTGCATCCAAGAGGGACAACCAAACCCCAGATATTTATAAAGATACTCGAAGTAGTTTCGAGTCAGTTTTAGTTGCAAATAAGTTGCAAATCAGTTTTCAGTTTCAGTTGGTTGCATCCAAGAGGGACAACCAAAACCCCAGAGATTTATAAAGATACTTGAAGTAGTTCAAGTCAGTTTTAGTTGCAAATAAGTTGCAAATCAGTTTTCAGTTTCAGAAGGTTGCATCCAAGAGGGACAACCTCCCCAGAGATTTATAGAAATACTTGATAAGAGTTCGAGTCAAAAAGGTTGCATCCAAGAGGACAACCGCCCCAGAGATTTAGAGAAATACTTGATAAGAGTTCGAGTCAAAAGGTTGCATCCAAGAGGGACAACCGACCCAGAGATTTCAGAAGTATTCGAAGTCAGTTTTTATTCTCAGTTTTTATTCGACGTCAGTTTTTATTCGACGTCAGTTTTATTCGACGTCAGTTTTTATTCGACGTCAGTTTTTTTCGACGTCAGTTTTTTATTCGAAGTCAGTTTTTAAGTCCCAAGTCATTTCAATGCAGTCAATTGAATTCAACTTTTTCTTTGTAGTTTAAGAGAATTTAATTTAAGAAAATGTAATTTAAGTATTTAATTCAACCTTTTTTTTTTGTTGTAAAAGAGAATTAAATTCAACCTGAATTGACCGGTTTGTGTCTTTAGTTTAATTTTTTTTTTTTTTGTAAGAAGGAAATTGACCGATTTGTCTTTTCTTTTCATGCCATTGTTGCGTATATAAATATAGGTAAAATGACATATGTCATTGTTTGCAACCAAAACCGTTTTTTACAAATGTTTGTAACGAGTTTTATAATTTTTATGATTATATGATAACAGTAATAGTGTAATAATTAATCAATCATGTCCAATGAATTCCTTTTTAAATTACTATAGGGAGGAACATGCCGTCCCCCCGTTTTGTTTGAACTCTTTTAATTTTTGTTCTAAGTAGTGTGACAAGCAATCCCTTTTCTTTTATAAAAAAAAAACGTAATTGTCAATTTCAGACATATACCCCCCGCTTAGTCACTCAATTCCCCCGAATGTAGTACTCCAAACACGGTTTTTATTTTTTTTATTTTAACACCCCAACCCCAGTTGAACCCAGTGTCAACCAGAGCAATAGTTCAACCATGGTTAATTCATTTTTGGTACTATGGAACAACCTCAATTTATGTTAAGTTGTGTTTTTTATTTTTAAGTATACTGTATGTTTAGTTCATTAAAATGCATAATTAATTTCTATTTTTAATTTGTATTCTTAATTTTCTTAATTCAATTATCGTACCGATACTTCTGGTTAATGTTAATGGTTATGTAGTTCATATATAGCTAGGAATGTCACTAGTCGAATTTAATTCCATCTTCAAAATTTAATTTTTAATACCGCTAGATTTACTTCATTAATTGTAAGGTCCTCTAAGTACGTTTTTTTTTATTACCTTAATACGTGTAACTGATTTAATTAAATACTTAAATACTACCTTGAACTTAAAGGATTTTATAATAATAATAATAATAACCCTTAAACGTTTGCACACACACGTATGCACACTATATATACTATATATATACAAACTTATGCTAAAATCATTGGATATCACAATAAACTATTTCATTGCGTGTAAGTGCTAACTTTGCTATTTATATAGTCTTAAGCATTTTTGCTTACTATATATAAATTTTTTCTCAGGCATTTATTCAGTTAATTTAAAAATCCTCTCAGCTACTCTGTCCCTCAAAATTATAAAATACACACTTTGTACTAATACACACAAATACACACTAGACCACAGGTCTATACATCATCCATTACGTAATTCGTTTTTTACCTACAATAGTCAATAAATTAGTTATAGACTGTACGATGAGGGTAACTTTGAAAAATAATTTATATTTTTCCCTTTTACCTACTATTCATTATGCATGTAATTTTCCCCACAGAAAAGAAAAAAAAATATTCTTTGTCTAACTTATTGTTTGTCTAAATTAACGTATTAATCCTTTTATTCTGTTTGCATAAAATTAAAGGTTTAATCTTTGAATTTTTATATTTTATAAAAAACTCTCTAAGCAAGTGTCATGTTAAAAATTTGATTACTCTGCATTGTACCCAACCACCCGAACTCGTTCTGTATAAAACTTGTAATGTAAAGAAAAATTCGTCATCTAACTTGAATTAGTTAGGATGTTATTTTCTCAATTGTATTGTATTGTATGAATTGTGCCCTATTATATTATTGTATAAATATCATTTTAAAGGGAGAGCAATGTAAAATGAACAATGAATAATTAATATTCATTTTTACATGAGAACCAAAATCGCTTAACGCGAGTTTGGATAATAATTTTACTTGTAGCTTCCTCTTTTTGTTTGTGTCACAACCTACGATCTACCATTTCTATGGTTTAGTCGTATCCATTTTCCATTTGTTATAGAAGTTATTATAATTAATTATGATTGTCTTGCATCTCACCCTAGACCCTAGATTATGCATACACATTGCATATAACAGGATTGGAACCCGTAGTTGTACTTCTTAGTCATTAATACCCCTCTTTGTCTTTAATTCGTTCTTGTAAATCTTCCTAATAATGATTTGTACTATACGTACAAATTCAATAACTATGACGTCATAAAGTAACTAAATTCTCTTCACGTTTCCATACCGCCAATACTGAATCATCCATTTGGTATGTGGATATCTTTCATGTTCAATATATGGTCTATTCTTTAATAGTAAAAACTTCATTCTCTATACATCATTATTTATATTGTGTCCTACCTATTGTCTACTGATACCTAGCCTATCAACCTATCAGTCCATATTTTACGCGTGTCTATATTACGCACACAACCTATTGTGTTACGTACATGTAAAACACGTCCACATGTATTTTCTTTATTTTTTTCTTTTAAGTTCGTTCACCCCTCACAAATTCATAAATGCTTGGATAAGTGGTCGAATTCGCTGATGACAGCAAAGTCGAACGCTTCTGAGATAAAAATCTCCTCTCGCTCCGATCCAAATTTATAACATATTATAACATAATATAACATATTATGTTGTATATAAATTATCTTGTATGTGCTCATGTACTTGTGTTGTACTAATAACCAAATATAATAACCATATATAATAACCATATATAATAACCATATATTATAACCATATATAAATATATAAAAACACTGTAAGAATGGTAAACGACGTAATGTACTTCAATGAAACTGTAATTGAATGTAATGACTTAATATATAATGTAAGAATGTACTTTAATAGAACTGTAATGGACAATCATAAGCGAATGTGAAGTAATCCATAATTGCAATCATAATTGTAATAAACCCAAACGAAAATGCACTCAGTCGTGTACTTAAATTGTACTTATGTACTACTATGAAATGATATCGCCTTCAGAAATGAAGACTCAGCAAAAAAATACGATTAGTTTTTTATTTTTTATTTTTATTTGGAATCTTTCAAACATCTGATCATGTGTTTAAAAGGGGGAAACTTAACCTTCAACTGCCTTCCCCCAACATTTAGACTTATATTATACATGTATTTGTAAAATGAACTTCACTTCATTACGGACTCTGCTTTGGTCACTGCTACGAGACTCCTTGTTAGCAGCCTCGCTGCGGGGAGGGGGCAGAGGCCCCTTGCCTCCTTAACTTTTTAGATTCCGGCCTGAGCCATGGTCGAAAGAGGTCGAACCCCTACCCCTGTAAAATTCAGACCACTACCTGTAAATTTTTAAGAAGTAAATTACAGTAAGAGAAACTTTTTATTTTCCCCCTCGAGTTGGGCTATCTTCAGAGGAACTTAGTCAGTAAAGTCGATAAGTTATAAAAGAAAAGTCGATCATTTTAGTCTCTAGAGAAAGTATCAGAGTATTATAGCAGGAGAAGAATTAATAACTGTCGACCTAAAGCGAGAGAAAAGAATTAGAAGGTTATAGAAGAAATATCCGTTGCTGCCTCCCAACTAGAACCCCGTCAATTCGAACCACCCAGGGCCATAGACGGAGGGGTTAACAACTGACTGGCGACCTTGCCAGGATAAACATTTGTCGACCCTACTACCAAGATTAGAAGAATATTTTAAGAAGAGGATTTTAACAACTGGCGACCCTTTGCCCAGGATAAGAAAGAGACAACCCAAGCACCATAGAAGATATTGGCATAACAGTCTGGCGAGTCTGTAGCCAAGAGTTTAACCAGTGGCGACCCACCATTTGACCGGCGTGTCACGACTTCTAGTTCGTAACATCCACCCTTGAACCGGTGTGTCACGACTCCAATTTCTCCACGCCTAGTTTTCATCCAAGAAGAAGTAGCCAGCAAGACACGTTTTGAAGACACGTCTTCAGGACACGTCAAGGATTTCGCCGTAGAAATTTTGTTAAGTACGGAGATGTTTTTTTTTTAAGTAATTTGTAAACATTTGAAAAGTCAGTATTATTAACAGTTAATATTTAGTATTGAGCCAGAATTAACACAAAACACAGTGAACACTTCAGACACCGGTGATACATTTTTTTAGTGAACAGTAATTTTCACAGAAGTTAAAAGTAATGAGAAGTTAAAAGTAACAGATGTTAAAAGTAACAGGAGTAAAAGTAACAGGAGTGATTTCAAGAGAGTTAATTTCAAGAGAGTTAATTTCGTGAGAGTTAATTTCATGAGAGTTAATTTCATGAGAGTTAATTTCAAGAGAGTAATTTCAAGTGTTAATTTCACTATTATAGTCAGTATAGAATTATTTTATTTTATGTACCAACATAATAGTATCTTACCTTCGCGTACATTCGAGTGAAATGTTGTTTACATTTTTTATTTTTGTTTGCAATTTTTTTCAAATTATTGAATGAATTGACTTGCAAATTAAGAAAGAGAGAGTTTATAGAGATTTTATAGATATAGAGAGATACTCGAAGTAGTTTTGAGTCAGTTTTAGTTGCAAATAAGTTGCAAATCAGTTTTCAGTTTCAGTTGGTTGCATCCAAGAGGGACAACCAAACCCCAGAGATTTATAAAGATACTCGAAGTAGTTTCGAGTCAGTTTTAGTTGCAAATAAGTTGCAAATCAGTTTTCAGTTTCAGTTGGTTGCATCCAAGAGGGACAACAAAACCCCAGAGATTTATAAAGATACTCGAAGTAGTTTCGAGTCAGTTTTAGTTGCAAATAGTTGCAAATCAGTTTTCAGTTTCAGTTGGTTGCATCCAAGAGGGACAACCAAACCCCAGATATTTATAAAGATACTCGAAGTAGTTTCGAGTCAGTTTTAGTTGCAAATAAGTTGCAAATCAGTTTTCAGTTTCAGTTGGTTGCATCCAAGAGGGACAACCAAACCCCAGAGATTTATAAAGATACTTGAAGTAGTTCAAGTCAGTTTTAGTTGCAAATAAGTTGCAAATCAGTTTTCAGTTTCAGAAGGTTTGCATCCAAGAGGGACAACCTCCCCAGAGATTTATAGAAATACTTGATAAGAGTTCGAGTCAAAAAGGTTGCATCCAAGAGGGACAACCGCCCCAGAGATTTAGAGAAATACTTGATAAGAGTTCGAGTCAAAAGGTTGCATCCAAGAGGGACAACCGACCCAGAGATTTCAGAAGTATTCGAAGTCAGTTTTTATTCTCAGTTTTTATTCGACGTCAGTTTTTTATTCGACGTCAGTTTTTATTCGACGTCAGTTTTTTATTCACGTCAGTTTTTATTCGACGTCAGTTTTTATTCGAAGTCCAGTTTTTAAGTCCGAAGTCATTCAATGCAGTCAAATTGAATTCAACTTTTTCTTTGTATTTAAGAGAATTTAATTTAAGAAAATGTAATTTAAGTATTTAATTCAACCTTTTTTTTTTTGTAAAGAGAATTAAATTCAACTGAATTGACCGTTTGTGTCTTAGTTTAATTTTTTTTTTTTTTGTAAGAAGGAAATTGACCGATTTGTCTTTTCTTTTTCATGCCATTGTTGCGTATATAAATATAGGTAAAATGACATATGTCATTGTTTGCAACCAAAACCGTTTTTACAAATGTTTGTAACGAGTTTTAATAATTTTTATGATTATATGATAACAGTAATAGTGTAATAATTAATCAATCATGTCCAATGAATTCCTTTTAAATTACTATAGGGAGGAACATGCCGTCCCCCCGTTTTTGTTTGAACTCTTTTAATTTTTGTTCTAAGTAGTGTGACAAGCAATCCCTTTTCTTTTATAAAAAAAAACGTAATTGTCAATTTCAGACATATACCCCCCCGCTTAGTCACTCAATTCCCCGAATGTAGTACTCCAAACACGGTTTTTATTTTTTTATTTTAACACCCCAACCCCCGTTAACCCAGTGTCAACCAGAGCAATAGTTCAACCATGGTTAATTCATTTTTGGTACTATGGAACCTCAATTTATGTTAAGTTGTGTTTTTTATTTTTTAAGTATACTGTATGTTTAGTTCATTAAAATGCATAATTATTTCTATTTTAATTTGTATTCTTATTTTCTTAATTCAATTATCGTACCGATACTTCTGGTTAATGTTAATGGTTATGTAGTTCATATATAGCTAGGAATGTCACTAGTCGAATTTAATTCCATCTTCAAAATTTAATTTTTAATACCGCTAGATTACTTCATTAATTGTAAGGTCCTCTAAGTACGTTTTTTTTTATTACCTTAATACGTGTAACTGATTTAAATTAATACTTAAATACTACTTGAACTTAAAGGATTTTATAATAATAATAATAATAACCTTAAACGTTGCACACACACGTATGCACACTATATATACTATATATATACAAACCTTATCTAAAATCATTGGATATCACAATAAACTATTTCATTGCGTGTAAGTGCTAACTTTGCTATTTATATAGTCTTAAGCATTTTTGCTTACTATATATAAATTTTTGCTCAGGCATTTATTCAGTTAATTTAAAAATCCTCTCAGCTACCTCTGTCCCTCAAAATTATAAAATACACACTTTGTACCTAATACACCAAATACACACTAGACCACAGGTCTATACAATCATCCATTACGTAATTCGTTTTTTACCTACAATAGTCAATAAAATTAGTTTATAGACTGTACGATGAGGTACTTTGAAAAATAATTTATATTTTTCCCTTTTACTACTATTCATTATGCTGGTAATTTTCCCCACAGAAAAGAAAAAAAAATATCATTCTTTGTCTAACTTAATTGTTTGTCTAAATTAACGTATTAATCCTTTATTCTGTTTGCATAAAATTAAAGGTTTAATCTTTGAATTTTTATATTTTATAAAAAACTCTCTAAGCAAGTGTCATGTTAAAATTTGATTACTCTGCATTGTACCCAACCACCCGAACTCGTTCTGTATAAAACTTGTAATGTAAAGAAAAATTCGTCATCTAACTTGAATTAGTTAGGATGTTATTTTCTCAATTGTATTGTATTGTATGAATTGTGCCCTATATATTATTGTATAAATATCATTTTAAAGGGGAGAGCAATGTAAAAATGAACAATGAATAATTAATATTCTTTTTACATGAGAACCAAAATCGCTTAACGCGAGTTTGGATAATAATTTACTTGTAGCTTCCTCTTTTTGTTGTGTCACAACCCTACGATCTACCATTTCTATGGTTTAGTCGTATCCATTTTCCATTTGTGTATAGAAGTTATTATAATTAATTAGATTGTCTTGCATCTCACCCTAGACCCTAGATTATGCATACACATTGCATATAACAGGATTGGAACCCGTAGTTGTACTTCTTAGTCATTAATACCCACTCTTTGTCTTTAATTCGTTCTTGTAAATCTTCCTAATAATGATTTGTACTATACGTACAAATTCAATAACTATGACGTCCATAAAGTAACTAAATTCTCTTCACGTTTCCATACCGCCATACTGAATCATCCATTTGGTATGTGATATCTTTCATGTTCAATATATGTCTATTCTTTAATAGTAAAAACTTCATTCTCTATACATCATTATTTATATTGTGTCCTACCTATTGTCTACTGATACCTAGCCTATCAACCTATCAGTCCATATTTACGCGTGTCTATATACGCACACAACCTATTGTGTTACGTACATGTAAAACACGTCCACATGTATTTCTTTATTTTTTCTTTTAAGTTCGTTCACACCCTCACAAATTCATAAATGCTTGGATAAGTGGTCAAATTCGCTGATGACAGCAAGTCGAACGCTTCTGAGATAAAAATCTCCTCTCGCTCCGATCCAAATTTATAACATATTATAACATAATATAACATATTATGTTGTATATAAATTATCTTGTATGTGCTCATGTACTTGTGTTGTACTAATAACCAAATATAATAACCCATATATAATAACCATATATAATAACCATATATTATAACCATATATAAATATATAAAAAACACTGTAAGAATGGTAAACGACGTAATGTACTTCAATGAAACTGTAATTGAATGTAATGACTTAATATATAATGTAAGAATGTACTTTAATAGAACTGTAATGGACAATCATAAGCGAATGTGAAGTAATCCATAATTGCAATCATAATTGTAATAAACCCAAACGAAAATGCACTCAGTCGTGTACTTAAATTGTACTTATGTACTACTATGAAATGATATCGCCTTCAGAAATGAAGACTCAGCAAAAAAATACGATTAGTTTTTTATTTTTTTATTTTTATTTGGAATCTTTCAAACATCTGATCATGTGTTTAAAAGGGGGAAACTTAACCTTCAACTGCCTTCCCCCAACATTTAGGCTTATATTATACATGTATTTGTAAAATGAACTTCACTTCATTACGGGACTCTGCTTTGGTCACTGCTACGAGACTCCCTTGTTAGCAGCCTCGCTGCGGGGAGGGGGCAGAGGCCCCTTGCCTCCTTAACTTTTTAGATTCCGGCCTGAGCCATGGTCGAAAGAGGTCGAACCCCTACCCCTGTAAAATTCAGACCACTACCTGTAAATTTTTAAGAAGTAAATTACAGTAAGAGAAACTTTTTATTTTCCCCCTCGAGTTGGGCTATCTTCAGAGGAACTTAGTCAGTAAAGTCGATAAGTTATAAAAGAAAAGTCGATCATTTTAGTCTCTAGAGAAAGTATCAGAGTATTATAGCAGGAGAAGAATTAATAACTGTCGACCTAAAGCGAGAGAAAAGAATTAGAAGGTTATAGAAGAAATATCCGTTGCTGCCTCCCAACTAGAACCCCCGTCAATTCGAACCACCCAGGGCCATAGACGGAGGGGTTAACAACTGACTGGCGACCTTGCCAGGATAAACATTTGTCGACCCTACTACCAAGATTAGAAGAATATTTTAAGAAGAGGATTTTAACAACTGGCGACCCTTTGCCCAGGATAAGAAAGAGACAACCCAAGCACCATAGAAGATATTGGCATAACAGTCTGGCGAGTCTGTAGCCAAGAGTTTAACCAGTGGCGAACCACCATTTGACCGGCGTGTCACGACTTCTAGTTCGTAACATCCACCCTTGAACCGGTGTGTCACGACTCCAAGTTCTCCACGCCTAGTTTTCATCCAAGAAGAAGTAGCCAGCAAGACACGTTTTGAAGACACGTCTTCAGGACACGTCAAGGATTTCGCCGTAGAAATTTTGTTAAGTACGAAGATGTTTTTTTTTAAGTAATTTGTAAACATTTGAAAAGTCAGTATTATTAACAGTTAATATTTAGTATTGAGCCAGAATTAACACAAAACACAGTGAACACTTCAGACACCGGTGATACATTTTTTTTAGTGAAACAGTAATTTTCACAGAAGTTAAAAGTAACAGAAGTTAAAAGTAACAGATGTTAAAAGTAACAGGAGTTAAAAGTAACAGGAGTGAATTTCAAGAGAGTTAATTTCAAGAGAGTTAATTTCGTGAGAGTTAATTTCATGAGAGTTAATTTCATGAGAGTTAATTTCAAGAGAGTTAATTTCAAGAGTGTTAATTTCACTATTATAGTCAGTATAGAATTATTTTATTTTATGAACCAAACATAATAGTATCGTACCTTCGCGTACATTCGAGTGAAATGTTGTTTACATTTTTTATTTTTGTTTGCAATTTTTTTCAAATTATTGAATTGAATTGACTTGCAAATTAAGAAAGAGAGAGTTTATAGAGATTTTATAGATATAGAGAGATACTCGAAGTAGTTTTGAGTCAGTTTTAGTTGCAAATAAGTTGCAAATCAGTTTTCAGTTTCAGTTGGTTGCATCCAAGAGGGACAACCAAACCCCAGAGATTTATAAAGATACTCGAAGTAGTTTCGAGTCAGTTTTAGTTGCAAATAAGTTGCAAATCAGTTTTCAGTTTCAGTTGGTTGCATCCAAGAGGGACAACAAAACCCCAGAGATTTATAAAGATACTCGAAGTAGTTTCGAGTCAGTTTTAGTTGCAAATAAGTTGCAAATCAGTTTTCAGTTTCAGTTGGTTGCATCCAAGAGGGACAACCAAACCCCAGATATTTATAAAGATACTCGAAGTAGTTTCGAGTCAGTTTTAGTTGCAAATAAGTTGCAAATCAGTTTTCAGTTTCAGTTGGTTGCATCCAAGAGGGACAACCAAACCCCAGAGATTTATAAAGATACTTGAAGTAGTTCAAGTCAGTTTTAGTTGCAAATAAGTTGCAAATCAGTTTTCAGTTTCAGAAGGTTGCATCCAAGAGGGACAACCTCCCCAGAGATTTATAGAAATACTTGATAAGAGTTCGAGTCAAAAAGGTTGCATCCAAGAGGGACAACCGCCCCAGAGATTTAGAGAAATACTTGATAAGAGTTCGAGTCAAAAGGTTGCATCCAAGAGGGACAACCGACCCAGAGATTTCAGAAGTATTCGAAGTCAGTTTTTATTCGTCAGTTTTTATTCGACGTCAGTTTTTATTCGACGTCAGTTTTTATTCGAGTCAGTTTTTATTCGAAGTCAGTTTTTATTCGAAGTCAGTTTTTATTCGAAGTCAGTTTTTAAGTCCCAAGTCATTTCAATGCAGTCAATTGAATTCAACTTTTTCTTTGTAGTTTAAGAGAATTTAATTTAAGAAAATGTAATTTAAGAATTTAATTCAACCTTTTTTTTTTGTTGTAAAAGAGAATTAAATTCAACCTGAATTGACCGGTTTGTGTCTTTAGTTTAATTTTTTTTTTTTTGTAAGAAGGAAATTGACCGATTTGTCTTTTCTTTTCATGCCATTGTTGCGTATATAAATATAGGTAAAATGACATATGTCATTGTTTGCAACCAAAACCGTTTTTACAAATGTTTGTAACGAGTTTTATAATTTTTATGATTATATGATAACAGTAATAGTGTAATAATTAATCAATCATGTCCAATGAATTCCTTTTTAAATTACTATAGGGAGGAACATGCCGTCCCCCCGTTTTGTTTGAACTCTTTTAATTTTTGTTCTAAGTAGTGTGACAAGCAATCCCTTTTCTTTTATAAAAAAAAAACGTAATTGTCAATTTCAGACATATACCCCCCGCTTAGTCACTCAATTCCCCCGAATGTAGTACTCCAAACACGGTTTTTATTTTTTTTTATTTTAACACCCCAACCCCAGTTGAACCCAGTGTCAACCAGAGCAATAGTTCAACCATGGTTAATTCCTTTTTGGTACTATGGAACAACCTCAATTTATGTTAAGTTGTGTTTTTTATTTTTAAGTATACTGTATGTTTAGTTCATTAAAATGCATAATTAATTTCTATTTTTAATTTGTATTCTTAATTTTCTTAATTCAATTATCGTACCGATACTTCTGGTTAATGTTAATGGTTATATAGTTCATATATAGCTAGGAATGTCACTAGTCGAATTTAATTCCATCTTCAAAATTTAATTTTTAATACCGCTAGATTTACTTCATTAATTGTAAGGTCCTCTAAGTACGTTTTTTTTTATTACCTTAATACGTGTAACTGATTTAATTAAATACTTAAATACTACCTTGAACTTAAAGGATTTTATAATAATAATAATAATAACCCTTAAACGTTTACACACACACGTATGCACACTATATATACTATATATATACAAACCTTATGCTAAAATCATTGGATATCACAATAAACTATTTCATTGCGTGTAAGTGCTAACTTTGCTATTTATATAGTCTTAAGCATTTTTGCTTACTATATATAAATTTTTGCTCAGGCATTTATTCAGTTAATTTAAAAATTCTCTCAGCTACTCTGTCCCTCAAAATTATAAGATACACACTTTGTACCTAATACACACAAATACACACTAGACCACAGGTCTATACATCATCCATTACGTAATTCGTTTTTTACCTACAATAGTCAATAAAATTAGTTATAGACTGTACGATGAGGGTAACTTTGAAAAATAATTTATATTTTTCCCTTTTACCTACTATTCATTATGCATGTAATTTTCCCCACAGAAAAGAAAAAAAAATATCATTCTTTGTCTAACTTAATTGTTTGTCTAAATTAACGTATTAATCCTTTTATTCTGTTTGCATAAAATTAAAGGTTTAATCTTTGAATTTTTATATTTTATAAAAAACTCTCTAAGCAAGTGACATGTTAAAAATTTGATTACTCTGCATTGTACCCAACCACCCGAACTCGTTCTGTATAAAACTTGTAATGTAAAGAAAAATTCGTCATCTAACTTGAATTAGTTAGGATGTTATTTTCTCAATTGTATTGTATTGTATGAATTGTGCCCTATTATATTATTGTATAAATATCATTTTAAAGGGGAGAGCAATGTAAAAATGAACAATGAATAATTAATATTCATTTTTACATGAGAACCAAAATCGCTTAACGCGAGTTTGGATAATAATTTTACTTGTAGCTTCCTCTTTTTGTTTGTGTCACAACCCTACGATCTACCATTTCTATGGTTTAGTCGTATCCATTTTCCATTTGTTATAGAAGTTATTATAATTAATTATGATTGTCTTGCATCTCACCCTAGACCCTAGATTATGCATACACATTGCATATAACAGGATTGGAACCCGTAGTTGTACTTCTTAGTCATTAATACCCACTCTTTGTCTTTAATTCGTTCTTGTAAATCTTCCTAATAATGATTTGTACTATACGTACAAATTCAATAACTATGACGTCATAAAGTAACTAAATTCTCTTCACGTTTCCATACCGCCAATACTGAATCATCCATTTGGTATGTGGATATCTTTCATGTTCAATATATGGTAAATTCTTTAATAGTAAAAACTTCATTCTCTATACATCATTATTTATATTGTGTCCTACCTATTGTCTACTGATACCTAGCCTATCAACCTATCAGTCCATATTTTACGCGTGTCTATATTACGCACACAACCTATTGTGTTACGTACATGTAAAACACGTCCACATGTATTTTCTTTATTTTTTCTTTTAAGTTCGTTCACCCCTCACAAATTCATAAATGCTTGGATAAGTGGTCGAATTCGCTGATGACAGCAAAGTCGAACGCTTCTGAGATAAAAATCTCCTCTCGCTCCGATCCAAATTTATAACATATTATAACATAATATAACATATTATGTTGTATATAAATTATCTTGTATGTGCTCATGTACTTGTGTTGTACTAATAACCAAATATAATAACCATATAATAACCATATATAATAACCATATATTATAACCATATATAAATATATAAAAAACACTGTAAGAATGGTAAACGACGTAATGTACTTCAATGAAACTGTAATTGAATGTAATGACTTAATATATAATGTAAGAATGTACTTTAATAGAACTGTAATGGACAATCATAAGCGAATGTGAAGTAATCCATAATTGCAATCATAATTGTAATAAACCCAAACGAAAATGCACTCAGTCGTGTACTTAAATTGTACTTATGTACTACTATGAAATGATATCGCCTTCAGAAATGAAGACTCAGCAAAAAAATACGATTATTTTTTTATTTTTTTTATTTTTATTTGGAATCTTTCAAACATCTGATCATGTGTTTAAAAGGGGGAAACTTAACCTTCAACTGCCTTCCCCCAACATTTAGGCTTATATTATACATGTATTTGTAAAATGAACTTCACTTCATTACGGGACTCTGCTTTGGTCACTGCTACGAGACTCCCTTGTTAGCAGCCTCGCTGCGGGGAGGGGGCAGAGGCCCCTTGCCTCCTTAACTTTTTAGATTCCGGCCTGAGCCATGGTCGAAAGAGGTCGAACCCCTACCCCTGTAAAATTCAGACCACTACCTGTAAATTTTTAAGAAGTAAATTACAGTAAGAGAAACTTTTTATTTTCCCCCTCGAGTTGGGCTATCTTCAGAGGAACTTAGTCAGTAAAGTCGATAAGTTATAAAAGAAAAGTCGATCATTTTAGTCTCTAGAGAAAGTATCAGAGTATTATAGCAGGAGAAGAATTAATAACTGTCGAACCTAAAGCGAGAGAAAAGAATTAGAAGGTTATAGAAGAAATATCCGTTGCTGCCTCCCAACTAGAACCCCCGTCAATTCGAACCACCCAGGGCCATAGACGGAGGGGTTAACAACTGACTGGCGACCTTGCCAGGATAAACATTTGTCGACCCTACTACCAAGATTAGAAGAATATTTTAAGAAGAGGATTTTAACAACTGGCGACCCTTTGCCCAGGATAAGAAAGAGACAACCCAAGCACCATAGAAGATATTGGCATAACAGTCTGGCGAGTCTGTAGCCAAGAGTTTAACCAGTGGCGAACCACCATTTGACCGGCGTGTCACGACTTCTAGTTCGTAACATCCACCCTTGAACCGGTGTGTCACGACTCCAAGTTCTCCACGCCTAGTTTTCATCCAAGAAGAAGTAGCCAGCAAGACACGTTTTGAAGACACGTCTTCAGGACACGTCAAGGATTTCGCCGTAGAAATTTTGTTAAGTACGAAGATGTTTTTTTTTAAGTAATTTGTAAACATTTGAAAAGTCAGTATTATTAACAGTTAATATTTAGTATTGAGCCAGAATTAACACAAAACACAGTGAACACTTCAGACACCGGTGATACATTTTTTTTAGTGAAACAGTAATTTTCACAGAAGTTAAAAGTAACAGAAGTTAAAAGTAACAGATGTTAAAAGTAACAGGAGTTAAAAGTAACAGGAGTGAATTTCAAGAGAGTTAATTTCAAGAGAGTTAATTTCGTGAGAGTTAATTTCATGAGAGTTAATTTCATGAGAGTTAATTTCAAGAGAGTTAATTTCAAGAGAGTTAATTTCAAGAGTGTTAATTTCACTATTATAGTCAGTATAGAATTATTTTATTTTATGAACCAAACATAATAGTATCGTACCTTCGCGTACATTCGAGTGAAATGTTGTTTACATTTTTTATTTTTGTTTGCAATTTTTTTCAAATTATTGAATTGAATTGACTTGCAAATTAAGAAAGAGAGAGTTTATAGAGATTTTATAGATATAGAGAGATACTCGAAGTAGTTTTGAGTCAGTTTTAGTTGCAAATAAGTTGCAAATCAGTTTTCAGTTTCAGTTGGTTGCATCCAAGAGGGACAACCAAACCCCAGAGATTTATAAAGATACTCGAAGTAGTTTCGAGTCAGTTTTAGTTGCAAATAAGTTGCAAATCAGTTTTCAGTTTCAGTTGGTTGCATCCAAGAGGGACAACAAAACCCCAGAGATTTATAAAGATACTCGAAGTAGTTTCGAGTCAGTTTTAGTTGCAAATAAGTTGCAAATCAGTTTTCAGTTTCAGTTGGTTGCATCCAAGAGGGACAACCAAACCCCAGATATTTATAAAGATACTCGAAGTAGTTTCGAGTCAGTTTTAGTTGCAAATAAGTTGCAAATCAGTTTTCAGTTTCAGTTGGTTGCATCCAAGAGGGACAACCAAACCCCAGAGATTTATAAAGATACTTGAAGTAGTTCAAGTCAGTTTTAGTTGCAAATAAGTTGCAAATCAGTTTTCAGTTTCAGAAGGTTGCATCCAAGAGGGACAACCTCCCCAGAGATTTATAGAAATACTTGATAAGAGTTCGAGTCAAAAAGGTTGCATCCAAGAGGGACAACCGCCCCAGAGATTTAGAGAAATACTTGATAAGAGTTCGAGTCAAAAGGTTGCATCCAAGAGGGACAACCGACCCAGAGATTTCAGAAGTATTCGAAGTCAGTTTTTATTCGAAGTCAGTTTTTATTCGACGTCAGTTTTTATTCGACGTCAGTTTTATTCGACGTCAGTTTTTATTCGTCAGTTTTTATTCGACGTCAGTTTTTATTCGACGTCAGTTTTTATTCGAAGTCAGTTTTTATTCGAAGTCAGTTTTTATTCGAAGTCAGTTTTTATTCGAAGTCAGTTTTTAAGTCCCAAGTCATTTCAATGCAGTCAATTGAATTCAACTTTTTCTTTGTAGTTTAAGAGAATTTAATTTAAGAAAATGTAATTTAAGAATTTAATTCAACCTTTTTTTTTTGTTGTAAAAGAGAATTAAATTCAACCTGAATTGACCGGTTTGTGTCTTTAGTTTAATTTTTTTTTTGTTTGTAAGAAGGAAATTGACCGATTTGTCTTTTCTTTTCATGCCATTGTTGCGTATATAAATATAGGTAAAATGACATATGTCATTGTTTGCAACCAAAACCGTTTTTACAAATGTTTGTAACGAGTTTTATAATTTTTAGGATTATATGATAACAGTAATAGTGTAATAATTAATCAATCATGTCCAATGAATTCCTTTTTAAATTACTATAGGGAGGAACATGCCGTCCCCCCGTTTTGTTTGAACTCTTTTAATTTTTGTTCTAAGTAGTGTGACAAGCAATCCCTTTTCTTTTATAAAAAAAAAACGTAATTGTCAATTTCAGACATATACCCCCCGCTTAGTCACTCAATTCCCCCGAATGTAGTACTCCAAACACGGTTTTTTTTTTTTTATTTTAACACCCCAACCCCAGTTGAACCCAGTGTCAACCAGAGCAATAGTTCAACCATGGTTAATTCCTTTTTGGTACTATGGAACAACCTCAATTTATGTTAAGTTGTGTTTTTTATTTTTAAGTATACTGTATGTTTAGTTCATTAAAATGCATAATTAATTTCTATTTTTAATTTGTATTCTTAATTTTCTTAATTCAATTATCGTACCGATACTTCTGGTTAATGTTAATGGTTATATAGTTCATATATAGCTAGGAATGTCACTAGTCGAATTTAATTCCATCTTCAAAATTTAATTTTTAATACCGCTAGATTTACTTCATTAATTGTAAGGTCCTCTAAGTACGTTTTTTTTTATTACCTTAATACGTGTAACTGATTTAATTAAATACTTAAATACTACCTTGAACTTAAAGGATTTTATAATAATAATAATAATAACCCTTAAACGTTTACACACACACGTATGCACACTATATATACTATATATATACAAACCTTATGCTAAAATCATTGGATATCACAATAAACTATTTCATTGCGTGTAAGTGCTAACTTTGCTATTTATATAGTCTTAAGCATTTTTGCTTACTATATATAAATTTTTGCTCAGGCATTTATTCAGTTAATTTAAAAATTCTCTCAGCTACTCTGTCCCTCAAAATTATAAGATACACACTTTGTACCTAATACACACAAATACACACTAGACCACAGGTCTATACATCATCCATTACGTAATTCGTTTTTTACCTACAATAGTCAATAAAATTAGTTATAGACTGTACGATGAGGGTAACTTTGAAAAATAATTTATATTTTTCCCTTTTACCTACTATTCATTATGCATGTAATTTTCCCCACAGAAAAGAAAAAAAAATATCATTCTTTGTCTAACTTAATTGTTTGTCTAAATTAACGTATTAATCCTTTTATTCTGTTTGCATAAAATTAAAGGTTTAATCTTTGAATTTTTATATTTTATAAAAAACTCTCTAAGCAAGTGACATGTTAAAAATTTGATTACTCTGCATTGTACCCAACCACCCGAACTCGTTCTGTATAAAACTTGTAATGTAAAGAAAAATTCGTCATCTAACTTGAATTAGTTAGGATGTTATTTTCTCAATTGTATTGTATTGTATGAATTGTGCCCTATTATATTATTGTATAAATATCATTTTAAAGGGGAGAGCAATGTAAAAATGAACAATGAATAATTAATATTCATTTTTACATGAGAACCAAAATCGCTTAACGCGAGTTTGGATAATAATTTTACTTGTAGCTTCCTCTTTTTGTTTGTGTCACAACCCTACGATCTACCATTTCTATGGTTTAGTCGTATCCATTTTCCATTTGTTATAGAAGTTATTATAATTAATTATGATTGTCTTGCATCTCACCCTAGACCCTAGATTATGCATACACATTGCATATAACAGGATTGGAACCCGTAGTTGTACTTCTTAGTCATTAATACCCACTCTTTGTCTTTAATTCGTTCTTGTAAATCTTCCTAATAATGATTTGTACTATACGTACAAATTCAATAACTATGACGTCATAAAGTAACTAAATTCTCTTCACGTTTCCATACCGCCAATACTGAATCATCCATTTGGTATGTGGATATCTTTCATGTTCAATATATGGTAAATTCTTTAATAGTAAAAACTTCATTCTCTATACATCATTATTTATATTGGTCCTACCTATTGTCTACTGATACCTAGCCTATCAACCTATCAGTCCATATTTTACGCGTGTCTATATTACGCACACAACCTATTGTGTTACGTACATGTAAAACACGTCCACATGTATTTTCTTTATTTTTTCTTTTAAGTTCGTTCACCCCTCACAAATTCATAAATGCTTGGATAAGTGGTCGAATTCGCTGATGACAGCAAAGTCGAACGCTTCTGAGATAAAAATCTCCTCTCGCTCCGATCCAAATTTATAACATATTATAACATAATATAACATATTATGTTGTATATAAATTATCTTGTATGTGCTCATGTACTTGTGTTGTACTAATAACCAAATATAATAACCATATATAATAACCATATATAATAACCATATATTATAACCATATATAAATATATAAAAAACACTGTAAGAATGGTAAACGACGTAATGTACTTCAATGAAACTGTAATTGAATGTAATGACTTAATATATAATGTAAGAATGTACTTTAATAGAACTGTAATGGACAATCATAAGCGAATGTGAAGTAATCCATAATTGCAATCATAATTGTAATAAACCCAAACGAAAATGCACTCAGTCGTGTACTTAAATTGTACTTATGTACTACTATGAAATGATATCGCCTTCAGAAATGAAGACTCAGCAAAAAAATACGATTATTTTTTTATTTTTTTTATTTTTATTTGGAATCTTTCAAACATCTGATCATGTGTTTAAAAGGGGGAAACTTAACCTTCAACTGCCTTCCCCCAACATTTAGGCTTATATTATACATGTATTTGTAAAATGAACTTCACTTCATTACGGGACTCTGCTTTGGTCACTGCTACGAGACTCCCTTGTTAGCAGCCTCGCTGCGGGAGGGGGCAGAGGCCCCTTGCCTCCTTAACTTTTTAGATTCCGGCCTGAGCCATGGTCGAAAGAGGTCGAACCCCTACCCCTTGTAAAATTCAGACCACTACCTGTAAATTTTTAAGAAGTAAATTACAGTAAGAGAAACTTTTTATTTTCCCCCTCGAGTTGGGCTATCTTCAGAGGAACTTAGTCAGTAAAGTCGATAAGTTATAAAAGAAAAGTCGATCATTTTAGTCTCTAGAGAAAGTATCAGAGTATTATAGCAGGAGAAGAATTAATAACTGTCGAACCTAAAGCGAGAGAAAAGAATTAAGGTTATAGAAGAAATATCCGTTGCTGCTCCCAACTAGAACCCCCGTCAATTCGAACCACCCAGGGCCATAGACGGAGGGGTTAACAACTGACTGGCGACCTTGCCAGGATAAACATTTGTCGACCCTACTACCAAGATTAGAAGAATATTTTAAGAAGAGGATTTTAACAACTGGCGACCCTTTGCCCAGGATAAGAAAGAGACAACCCAAGCACCATAGAAGATATTGGCATAACAGTCTGGCGAGTCTGTAGCCAAGAGTTTAACCAGTGGCGAACCACCATTTGACCGGCGTGTCACGACTTCTAGTTCGTAACATCCACCCTTGAACCGGTGTGTCACGACTCCAAGTTCTCCACGCCTAGTTTTCATCCAAGAAGAAGTAGCCAGCAAGACACGTTTTGAAGACACGTCTTCAGGACACGTCAAGGATTTCGCCGTAGAAATTTTGTTAAGTACGAGATGTTTTTTTTTAAGTAATTTGTAAACATTTGAAAAGTCAGTATTATTAACAGTTAATATTTAGTATTGAGCCAGAATTAACACAAAACACAGTGAACACTTCAGACACCGGTGATACATTTTTTAGTGAAACAGTAATTTTCACAGAAGTTAAAAGTAACAGAAGTTAAAAGTAACAGATGTTAAAAGTAAAGGAGTTAAAAGTAACAGGAGTGAATTTCAAGAGAGTTAATTTCAAGAGAGTTAATTTCGTGAGAGTTAATTTAGAGAGTTAATTTCATGAGAGTTAATTCATGAGAGTTAATTTCAAGAGAGTTAATTTCAAGAGAGTTAATTTCAAGAGTGTTAATTTCACTATTATAGTCAGTATAGAATTATTTTTTTTATGAACCAAACATAATAGTATCGTACCTTCGCGTACATTCGAGTGAAATGTTGTTTACATTTTTATTTTTGTTTGCAATTTTTTTCAAATTATTGAATTGAATTGACTTGCAAATTAAGAAAGAGAGAGTTTATAGAGATTTTATAGATATAGAGAGATACTCGAAGTAGTTTTGAGTCAGTTTTAGTTGCAAATAAGTTGCAAATCAGTTTTCAGTTTCAGTTGGTTGCATCCAAGAGGGACAACCAAACCCCAGAGATTTATAAAGATACTCGAAGTAGTTTCGAGTCAGTTTTAGTTGCAAATAAGTTGCAAATCAGTTTTCAGTTTCAGTTGGTTGCATCCAAGAGGGACAACAAAACCCCAGAGATTTATAAAGATACTCGAAGTAGTTTCGAGTCAGTTTTAGTTGCAAATAAGTTGCAAATCAGTTTTCAGTTTCAGTTGGTTGCATCCAAGAGGGACAACCAAACCCCAGATATTTATAAAGATACTCGAAGTAGTTTCGAGTCAGTTTTAGTTGCAAATAAGTTGCAAATCAGTTTTCAGTTTCAGTTGGTTGCATCCAAGAGGGACAACCAAACCCCAGAGATTTATAAAGATACTTGAAGTAGTTCAAGTCAGTTTTAGTTGCAAATAAGTTGCAAATCAGTTTTCAGTTTAGAAGGTTGCATCCAAGAGGGACAACCTCCCCAGAGATTTATAGAAATACTTGATAAGAGTTCGAGTCAAAAAGGTTGCATCCAAGAGGGACAACCGCCCCAGAGATTTAGAGAAATACTTGATAAGAGTTCGAGTCAAAAGGTTGCATCCAAGAGGGACAACCGACCCAGAGATTTCAGAAGTATTCGAAGTCAGTTTTTATTCGAAGTCAGTTTTTATTCGACGTCAGTTTTTATTCGACGTCAGTTTTTATTCGACGTCAGTTTTTATTCGACGTCAGTTTTTATTCGACGTCAGTTTTTATTCGAATCAGTTTTTATTCGAAGTCAGTTTTTATCGAAGTCAGTTTTTATTCGAAGTCAGTTTTAAGTCCCAAGTCATTTTCAATGCAGTCAATTGAATCAACTTTTTCTTTGTAGTTTAAGAGAATTTAATTTAAGAAAATGTAATTTAAGAATTTAATTCAACCTTTTTTTTTTGTTGTAAAAGAGAATTAAATTCAACCTGAATTGACCGGTTTGTGTCTTTAGTTTAATTTTTTTTTGTTTGTAAGAAGGAAATTGACCGATTTGTCTTTTCTTTTCATGCCATTGTTGCGTATATAAATATAGGTAAAATGACATATGTCATTGTTTGCAACCAAAACCGTTTTTACAAATGTTTGTAACGAGTTTTATAATTTTTAGGATTATATGATAACAGTAATAGTGTAATAATTAATCAATCATGTCCAATGAATTCCTTTTAAATTACTATAGGGAGGAACATGCCGTCCCCCCGTTTTGTTTGAACTCTTTTAATTTTTGTTCTAAGTAGTGTGACAAGCAATCCCTTTTCTTTTATAAAAAAAAAACGTAATTGTCAATTTCAGACATATACCCCCCGCTTAGTCACTCAATTCCCCCGAATGTAGTACTCCAAACACGGTTTTTATTTTTTTTTATTTTAACACCCCAACCCCAGTTGAACCCAGTGTCAACCAGAGCAATAGTTCAACCATGGTTAATTCCTTTTGGTACTGGAACAACCTAATTTATGTTAAGTTGTGTTTTTTATTTTTAAGTATACTGTATGTTTAGTTCATTAAAATGCATAATTAATTTCTATTTTTAATTTGTATTCTTAATTTTCTTAATTCAATTATCGTACCGATACTTCTGGTTAATGTTAATGGTTATATAGTTCATATATAGCTAGGAATGTCACTAGTCGAATTTAATTCCATCTTCAAAATTTAATTTTTAATACCGCTAGATTTACTTCATTAATTGTAAGGTCCTCTAAGTACGTTTTTTTATTACCTTAATACGTGTAACTGATTTAATTAAATACTTAAATACTACCTTGAACTTAAAGGATTTTATAATAATAATAATAATAACCCTTAAACGTTTACACACACACGTATGCACACTATATATACTATATATATACAAACCTTATGCTAAAATCATTGGATATCACAATAAACTATTTCATTGCGTGTAAGTGCTAACTTTGCTATTTATATAGTCTTAAGCATTTTTGCTTACTATATATAAATTTTTGCTCAGGCATTTATTCAGTTAATTTAAAAATTCTCTCAGCTACTCTGTCCCTCAAAATTATAAGATACACACTTTGTACCTAATACACACAAATACACACTAGACCACAGGTCTATACATCATCCATTACGTAATTCGTTTTTTACCTACAATAGTCAATAAAATTAGTTATAGACTGTACGATGAGGGTAACTTTGAAAAATAATTTATATTTTTCCCTTTTACCTACTATTCATTATGCATGTAATTTTCCCACAGAAAAGAAAAAAAAATATCATTCTTTGTCTAACTTAATTGTTTGTCTAAATTAACGTATTAATCCTTTTATTCTGTTTGCATAAAATTAAAGGTTTAATCTTTGAATTTTTATATTTTATAAAAAAACTCTCTAAGCAAGTGTCATGTTAAAAATTTGATTACTCTGCATTGTACCCAACCACCCGAACTCGTTCTGTATAAAACTTGTAATGTAAAGAAAAATTCGTCATCTAACTTGAATTAGTTAGGATGTTATTTTCTCAATTGTATTGTATTGTATGAATTGTGCCCTATTATATATTGTATAATATCATTTTAAAGGGGGAGAGCAATGTAAAAATGAACAATGAATAATTAATATTCATTTTTACATGAGAACCAAAATCGCTTAACGCGAGTTTGGATAATAATTTTACTTGTAGCTTCCTCTTTTGTTTGTGTCACAACCCTACGATCTACCATTTCTATGGTTAGTCGTATCCATTTTCCATTTGTTATAGAAGTTATTATAATTAATTATGATTGTCTTGCATCTCACCCTAGACCCTAGATTATGCATACACATTGCATATAACAGGATTGGAACCCGTAGTTGTACTTCTTAGTCATTAATACCCACTCTTTGTCTTTAATTCGTTCTTGTAAATCTTCCTAATAATGATTTGTACTATACGTACAAATTCAATAACTATGACGTCATAAAGTAACTAAATTCTCTTCACGTTTCCATACCGCCAATACTGAATCATCCATTTGGTATGTGGATATCTTTCATGTTCAATATATGGTAAATTCTTTAATAGTAAAAACTTCATTCTCTATACATCATTATTTATATTGTGTCCTACCTATTGTCTACTGATACCTAGCCTATCAACCTATCAGTCCATATTTTACGCGTGTCTATATTACGCACACAACCTATTGTGTTACGTACATGTAAAACACGTCCACATGTATTTTCTTTATTTTTTCTTTTAAGTTCGTTCACCCCTCACAAATTCATAAATGCTTGGATAAGTGGTCGAATTCGCTGATGACAGCAAAGTCGAACGCTTCTGAGATAAAAATCTCCTCTCGCTCCGATCCAAATTTATAACATATTATAACATAATATAACATATTATGTTGTATATAAATTATCTTGTATGTGCTCATGTACTTGTGTTGTACTAATAACCAAATATAATAACCATATATAATAACCATATATAATAACCATATATTATAACCATATATAAATATATAAAAAACACTGTAAGAATGGTAAACGACGTAATGTACTTCAATGAAACTGTAATTGAATGTAATGACTTAATATATAATGTAAGAATGTACTTTAATAGAACTGTAATGGACAATCATAAGCGAATGTGAAGTAATCCATAATTGCAATCATAATTGTAATAAACCCAAACGAAAATGCACTCAGTCGTGTACTTAAATTGTACTTATGTACTACTATGAAATGATATCGCCTTCAGAAATGAAGACTCAGCAAAAAATACGATTATTTTTTATTTTTTTTATTTTTATTTGGAATCTTTCAAACATCTGATCATGTGTTTAAAAGGGGGAAACTTAACCTTCAACTGCCTTCCCCCAACATTTAGGCTTATATATACATGTATTTGTAAAATGAACTTCACTTCATTACGGGACTCTGCTTTGGTCACTGCTACGAGACTCCCTTGTTAGCAGCCTCGCTGCGGGGAGGGGGCAGAGGCCCCTTGCCTCCTTAACTTTTTAGATTCCGGCCTGAGCCATGGTCGAAAGAGGTCGAACCCCTACCCCTGTAAAATTCAGACCACTACCTGTAAATTTTTAAGAAGTAAATTACAGTAAGAGAAACTTTTTATTTTCCCCCTCGAGTTGGGCTATCTTCAGAGGAACTTAGTCAGTAAAGTCGATAAGTTATAAAAGAAAAGTCGATCATTTTAGTCTCTAGAGAAAGTATCAGAGTATTATAGCAGGAGAAGAATTAATAACTGTCGAACCTAAGAATTAGAAGGTTATAGAAGAAATATCCGTTGCTGCCTCCCAACTAGAACCCCCGTCAATTCGAACCACCCAGGGCCATAGACGGAGGGGTTAACAACTGACTGGCGACCTTGCCAGGATAAACATTTGTCGACCCTACTACCAAGATTAGAAGAATATTTTAAGAAGAGGATTTTAACAACTGGCGACCCTTTGCCCAGGATAAGAAAGAGACAACCCAAGCACCATAGAAGATATTGGCATAACAGTCTGGCGAGTCTGTAGCCAAGAGTTTAACCAGTGGCGAACCACCATTTGACCGGCGTGTCACGACTTCTAGTTCGTAACATCCACCCTTGAAACCGGTGTGTCACGACTCCAAGTTCTCCACGCCTAGTTTTCATCCAAGAAGAAGTAGCCAGCAAGACACGTTTTGAAGACACGTCTTCAGGACACGTCAAGGATTTCGCCGTAGAAATTTTGTTAAGTACGAAGATGTTTTTTTTAAGTAATTTGTAAACATTTGAAAAGTCAGTCAGTATTATTAACAGTTAATATTTAGTATTGAGCCAGAATTAACACAAAACACAGTGAACACTTCAGACACCGGTGATACATTTTTTTTAGTGAAACAGTAATTTTCACAGAAGTTAAAAGTAACAGAAGTTAAAAGTAACAGATGTTAAAAGTAACAGGAGTTAAAAGTAACAGGAGTGAATTTCAAGAGAGTTAATTTCAAGAGAGTTAATTTCGTGAGAGTTAATTTCATGAGAGTTAATTTCATGAGAGTTAATTTCATGAGAGTTATTTCAAGAGAGTTAATTTCAAGAGAGTTAATTTCAAGAGTGTTAATTTCACTATTATAGTCAGTATAGAATTATTTTATTTTATGAACCAAACATAATAGTATCGTACCTTCGCGTACATTCGAGTGAAATGTTGTTTACATTTTTATTTTTGTTTGCAATTTTTTTCAAATTATTGAATGAATTGACTTGCAAATTAAGAAAGAGAGAGTTTATAGAGATTTTATAGATATAGAGAGATACTCGAAGTAGTTTTGAGTCAGTTTTAGTTGCAAATAAGTTGCAAATCATTTTCAGTTTCAGTTGGTTGCATCCAAGAGGGACAACCAAACCCCAGAGATTTATAAAGATACTCGAAGTAGTTTCGAGTCAGTTTTAGTTGCAAATAAGTTGCAAATCAGTTTTCAGTTTCAGTTGGTTGCATCCAAGAGGGACAACAAAACCCCAGAGATTTATAAAGATACTCGAAGTAGTTTCGATCAGTTTTAGTTGCAAATAAGTTGCAAATCAGTTTTCAGTTTCAGTTGGTTGCATCCAAGAGGGACAACCAAACCCCAGATATTTATAAAGATACTCGAAGTAGTTTCGAGTCAGTTTTAGTTGCAAATAAGTTGCAAATCAGTTTTCAGTTTCAGTTGGTTGCATCCAAGAGGGACAACCAAACCCCAGAGATTTATAAAGATACTTGAAGTAGTTCAAGTCAGTTTTAGTTGCAAATAAGTTGCAAATCAGTTTTCAGTTTCAGAAGGTTGCATCCAAGAGGGACAACCTCCCCAGAGATTTATAGAAATACTTGATAAGAGTTCGAGTCAAAAAGGTTGCATCCAAGAGGGACAACCGCCCCAGAGATTTAGAGAAATACTTGATAAGAGTTCGAGTCAAAAGGTTGCATCCAAGAGGGACAACCGACCCAGAGATTCAGAGTATTCAGTCAGTTTTTATTCGAAGTCAGTTTTTATTCACGTCAGTTTTTATTCGACGTCAGTTTATTCGACGTCAGTTTTTATTCGACGTCAGTTTTATTCGACGTCAGTTTTTATTCGAAGTCAGTTTTATTCGAAGTCAGTTTTTATTCGAAGTCAGTTTTTATTCGAAGTCAGTTTTTAAGTCCCAAGTCATTTCAATGCGTCAATTGAATTCAACTTTTTCTTTGTAGTTTAAGAGAATTTAATTAAGAAAATGTAATTTAAGAATTTAATTCAACCTTTTTTTTTGTTGTTGTAAAAGAGAATTAAATTCAACCTGAATTGACCGGTTTGTGTCTTTAGTTTAATTTTTTTTTTTGTTTGTAAGAAGGAAATGACCGATTTGTCTTTTCTTTTTCATGCCATTGTTGCGTATATAAATATAGGTAAAATGACATATGTCATTGTTTGCAACCAAAACCGTTTTTACAAATGTTTGTAACGAGTTTTATAATTTTTAGGATTATATGATAACAGTAATAGTGTAATAATTAATCAATCATGTCCAATGAATTCCTTTTTAAATTACTATAGGGAGGAACATGCCGTCCCCCCGTTTTGTTTGAACTCTTTTAATTTTTGTTCTAAGTAGTGTGACAAGCAATCCCTTTTCTTTTATAAAAAAAAAACGTAATTGTCAATTTCAGACATATACCCCCCGCTTAGTCACTCAATTCCCCCGAATGTAGTACTCCAAACACGGTTTTTATTATTTTTATTTTAACACCCCAACCCCAGTTGAACCCAGTGTCAACCAGAGCAATAGTTCAACCATGGTTAATTCCTTTTTGGTACTCTGGAACAACCTCAATTTATGTTAAGTTGTGTTTTTTATTTTTAAGTATACTGTATGTTTAGTTCATTAAAATGCATAATTAATTTCTATTTTTAATTTGTATTCTTAATTTTCTTAAATCAATTATCGTACCGATACTTCTGGTTAATGTTAATGGTTATATAGTTCATATATAGCTAGGAATGTCACTAGTCGAATTTAATTCCATCTTCAAAATTTAATTTTTAATACCGCTAGATTTACTTCATTAATTGTAAGGTCCTCTAAGTACGTTTTTTTTTATTACCTTAATACGTGTAACTGATTTAATTAAATACTTAAATACTACCTTGAACTTAAAGGATTTTATAATAATAATAATAATAACCCTTAAACGTTTACACACACACGTATGCACACTATATATACTATATATACAAACCTTATGCTAAAATCATTGGATATCACAATAAACTATTTCATTGCGTGTAAGTGCTAACTTTGCTATTTATATAGTCTTAAGCATTTTTGCTTACTATATATAAATTTTTGCTCAGGCATTTATTCAGTTAATTTAAAAATTCTCTCAGCTACTCTGTCCCTCAAAATTATAAGATACACACTTTGTACCTAATACACACAAATACACACTAGACCACAGGTCTATACATCATCCATTACGTAATTCGTTTTTTTACCTACAATAGTCAATAAAATTAGTTATAGACTGTACGATGAGGGTAACTTTGAAAAATAATTTATATTTTTCCCTTTTACCTACTATTCATTATGCATGTAATTTTCCCCACAGAAAAGAAAAAAAATATCATTCTTTGTCTAACTTAATTGTTTGTCTAAATTAACGTATTAATCCTTTTATTCTGTTTGCATAAAATTAAAGGTTTAATCTTTGAATTTTTATATTTTATAAAAAACTCTCTAAGCAAGTGACATGTTAAAAATTTGATTACTCTGCATTGTACCCAACCACCCGAACTCGTTCTGTATAAAACTTGTAATGTAAAGAAAAATTCGTCATCTAACTTGAATTAGTTAGGATGTTATTTTCTCAATTGTATTGTATTGTATGAATTGTGCCCTATTATATTATTGTATAAATATCATTTTAAAGGGGAGAGCAATGTAAAAATGAACAATGAATAATTAATATTCATTTTTACATGAGAACCAAAATCGCTTAACGCGAGTTTGGATAATAATTTTACTTGTAGCTTCCTCTTTTTGTTTGTGTCACAACCCTACGATCTACCATTTCTATGGTTTAGTCGTATCCATTTTCCATTTGTTATAGAAGTTATTATAATTAATTATGATTGTCTTGCATCTCACCCTAGACCCTAGATTATGCATACACATTGCATATAACAGGATTGGAACCCGTAGTTGTACTTCTTAGTCATTAATACCACTCTTTGTTTTAATTCGTTCTTGTAAATCTTCCTAATAATGATTTGTACTATACGTACAAATTCAATAACTATGACGTCATAAAGTAACTAAATTCTCTTCACGTTTCCATACCGCCAATACTGAATCATCCTTTGGTATGTGGATATCTTTCATGTTCAATATATGGTAAATTCTTTAATAGTAAAAACTTCATTCTCTATACATCATTATTTATATTGTGTCCTACCTATTGTCTACTGATACCTAGCCTATCAACCTATCAGTCCATATTTTACGCGTGTCTATATTACGCACACAACCTATTGTGTTACGTACATGTAAAACACGTCCACATGTATTTTCTTTATTTTTTCTTTTAAGTTCGTTCACCCCTCACAAATTCATAAATGCTTGGATAAGTGGTCGAATTCGCTGATGACAGCAAAGTCGAACGCTTCTGAGATAAAAATCTCCTCTCGCTCCGATCCAAATTTATAACATATTATAACATAATATAACATATTATGTTGTATATAAATTATCTTGTATGTGCTCATGTACTTGTGTTGTACTAATAACCAAATATAATAACCATATATAATAACCATATATAATAACCATATATTATAACCAATATAAATATATAAAAACACTGTAAGAATGGTAAACGACGTAATGTACTTCAATGAAACTGTAATTGAATGTAATGACTTAATATATAATGTAAGAATGTACTTTAATAGAACTGTAATGGACAATCATAAGCGAATGTGAAGTAATCCATAATTGCAATCATAATGTAATAAACCCAAACGAAAATGCACTCAGTCGTGTACTTAAATTGTACTTATGTACTACTATGAAATGATATCGCCTTCAGAAATGAAGACTCAGCAAAAAAATACGATTATTTTTTATTTTTTTTATTTTTATTTGGAATCTTTCAAACATCTGATCATGTTTAAAAGGGGGAAACTTAACCTTCAACTGCCTTCCCCCAACATTTAGGCTTATATTATACATGTATTTGTAAAATGAACTTCACTTCATTACGGGACTCTGCTTTGGTCACTGCTACGAGACTCCCTTGTTAGCAGCCTCGCTGCGGGGAGGGGGCAGAGGCCCCTTGCCTCCTTAACTTTTTAGATTCCGGCCTGAGCCATGGTCGAAAGAGGTCGAACCCCTACCCCTGTAAAATTCAGACCACTACCTGTAAATTTTTAAGAAGTAAATTACAGTAAGAGAAACTTTTTATTTTCCCCCTCGAGTTGGGCTATCTTCAGAGGAACTTAGTCAGTAAAGTCGATAAGTTATAAAAGAAAAGTCGATCATTTTAGTCTCTAGAGAAAGTATCAGAGTATTATAGCAGGAGAAGAATTAATAACTGTCGAACCTAAAGCGAGAGAAAAGAATTAGAAGGTTATAGAAGAAATATCCGTTGCTGCCTCCCAACTAGAACCCCCGTCAATTCGAACCACCCAGGGCCATAGACGGAGGGGTTAACAACTGACTGGCGACCTTGCCAGGATAAACATTTGTCGACCCTACTACCAAGATTAGAAGAATATTTTAAGAAGAGGATTTTAACAAACTGGCGACCCTTTGCCCAGGATAGAAAGAGACAACCCAAGCACCATAGAAGATATTGGCATAACAGTCTGGCGAGTCTGTAGCCAAGAGTTTAACCAGTGGCGAACCACCATTTGACCGGCGTGTCACGACTTCTAGTTCGTAACATCCACCCTTGAACCGTGTGTCACGACTCCAAGTTCTCCACGCCTAGTTTTCATCCAAGAAGAAGTAGCCAGCAAGACACGTTTTGAAGACACGTCTTCAGGACACGTCAAGGATTTCGCCGTAGAAATTTTGTTAAGTACGAAGATGTTTTTTTTTAAGTAATTTGTAAACATTTGAAAAGTCGTATTATTACAGTTAATATTTAGTATTGAGCCAGAATTAACACAAAACACAGTGAACACTTCAGACACCGGTGATACATTTTTTTTAGTGAAACAGTAATTTTCACAGAAGTTAAAAGTAACAGAAGTTAAAAGTAACAGATGTTAAAAGTAACAGGAGTTAAAAGTAACAGGAGTGAATTTCAAGAGAGTTAATTTCAAGAGAGTTAATTTCGTGAGAGTTAATTTCATGAGAGTTAATTTCATGAGAGTTAATTTCATGAGAGTTAATTTCAAGAGAGTTAATTTCAAGAGAGTTAATTTCAAGAGTGTTAATTTCACTATTATAGTCAGTATAGAATTATTTTATTTTATGAACCAAACATAATAGTATCGTACCTTCGCGTACATTCGAGTGAAATGTTGTTTACATTTTTTATTTTTGTTTGCAATTTTTTTCAAATTATTGAATTGAATTGACTTGCAAATTAAGAAAGAGAGAGTTTATAGAGATTTTATAGATATAGAGAGATACTCGAAGTAGTTTTGAGTCAGTTTTAGTTGCAAATAAGTTGCAAATCAGTTTTCAGTTTCAGTTGGTTGCATCCAAGAGGGACAACCAAACCCCAGAGATTTATAAAGATACTCGAAGTAGTTTCGAGTCAGTTTTAGTTGCAAATAAGTTGCAAATCAGTTTTCAGTTTCAGTTGGTTGCATCCAAGAGGGACAACAAAACCCCAGAGATTTATAAAGATACTCGAAGTAGTTTCGAGTCAGTTTTAGTTGCAAATAAGTTGCAAATCAGTTTTCAGTTTCAGTTGGTTGCATCCAAGAGGGACAACCAAACCCCAGATATTTATAAAGATACTCGAAGTAGTTTCGAGTCAGTTTTAGTTGCAAATAAGTTGCAAATCAGTTTTCAGTTTCAGTTGGTTGCATCCAAGAGGGACAACCAAACCCCAGAGATTTATAAAGATACTTGAAGTAGTTCAAGTCAGTTTTAGTTGCAAATAAGTTGCAAATCAGTTTTCAGTTTCAGAAGGTTGCATCCAAGAGGGACAACCTCCCAGAGATTTATAGAAATACTTGATAAGAGTTCGAGTCAAAAAGGTTGCATCCAAGAGGGACAACCGCCCCAGAGATTTAGAGAAATACTTGATAAGAGTTCGAGTCAAAAGGTTGCATCCAAGAGGGACACCGACCCAGAGATTCAGAAGTATTCGAAGTCAGTTTTTATTCGAAGTCAGTTTTTATTCGACGTCAGTTTTTATTCGACGTCAGTTTTATTCGACGTCAGTTTTTATTCGACGTCAGTTTTTATTCGACGTCAGTTTTTATTCGAAGTCAGTTTTTTATTCGAAGTCAGTTTTTATTCGAAGTCAGTTTTTATTCGAAGTCAGTTTTTTAAGTCCCAAGTCATTTCAATGCAGTCAATTGAATTCAACTTTTTCTTTGTAGTTTAAGAGAATTTAATTTAAGAAAATGTAATTTAAGAATTTAATTCAACCTTTTTTTTTTGTTGTAAAAGAGAATTAAATTCACCTGAATTGACCGGTTTGTGTCTTTAGTTTAATTTTTTTTTGTTTGTAAGAAGGAAATTGACCGATTTGTCTTTTCTTTTCATGCCATTGTTGCGTATATAAATATAGGTAAAATGACATATGTCATTGTTTGCAACAAAACCGTTTTTACAAATGTTTGTAACGAGTTTTATAATTTTTAGGATTATATGATAACAGTAATAGTGTAATAATTAATCAATCATGTCCAATGAATTCCTTTTTAAATTACTATAGGGAGGAACATGCCGTCCCCCCGTTTTGTTTGAACTCTTTTAATTTTTGTTCTAAGTAGTGTGACAAGCAATCCCTTTTCTTTTATAAAAAAAAAACGTAATTGTCAATTTCAGACATATACCCCCCGCTTAGTCACTCAATTCCCCCGAATGTAGTACTCCAAACACGGTTTTTATTTTTTATTTTAACACCCCAACCCCAGTTGAACCCAGTGTCAACCAGAGCAATAGTTCAACCATGGTTAATTCCTTTTTGGTACTCTGGAACAACCTCAATTTATGTTAAGTTGTGTTTTTTATTTTTAAGTATACTGTATGTTTAGTTCATTAAAATGCATAATTAATTTCTATTTTTAATTTGTATTCTTAATTTTCTTAATTCAATTATCGTACCGATACTTCTGGTTAATGTTAATGGTTATATAGTTCATATATAGCTAGGAATGTCACTAGTCGAATTTAATTCCATCTTCAAAATTTAATTTTTAATACCGCTAGATTTACTTCATTAATTGTAAGGTCCTCTAGTACGTTTTTTTTTATTACCTTAATACGTGTAACTGATTTAATTAAATACTTAAATACTACCTTGAACTTAAAGGATTTTATAATAATAATAAATAACCCTTAAACGTTTACACACACACGTATGCACACTATATATACTATATATATACAAACCTTATGCTAAAATCATTGGATATCACAATAAACTATTCATTGCGTGTAAGTGCTAACTTTGCTATTTATATAGTCTTAAGCATTTTTGCTTACTATATATAAATTTTTGCTCAGGCATTTATTCAGTTAATTTAAAAATTCTCTCAGCTACTCTGTCCCTCAAAATTATAAGATACACACTTTGTACCTAATACACACAAATACACACTAGACCACAGGTCTATACATCATCCATTACGTAATTCGTTTTTTACCTACAATAGTCAATAAAATTAGTTATAGACTGTACGATGAGGGTAACTTTGAAAAATAATTTATATTTTTCCCTTTTACCTACTATTCATTATGCATGTAATTTTCCCCACAGAAAAGAAAAAAAATATCATTCTTTGTCTAACTTAATTGTTTGTCTAAATTAACGTATTAATCCTTTTATTCTGTTTGCATAAAATTAAAGGTTTAATCTTTGAATTTTTATATTTTATAAAAAACTCTCTAAGCAAGTGACATGTTAAAAATTTGATTACTCTGCATTGTACCCAACCACCCGAACTCGTTCTGTATAAAACTTGTAATGTAAAGAAAAATTCGTCATCTAACTTGAATTAGTTAGGATGTTATTTTCTCAATTGTATTGTATTGTATGAATTGTGCCCTATTTATATTATTGTATAAATATCATTTTAAAGGGGAGAGCAATGTAAAAATGAACAATGAATAATTAATATTCATTTTTACATGAGAACCAAAATCGCTTAACGCGAGTTTGGATAATAATTTTACTTGTAGCTTCCTCTTTTTTGTTTGTGTCACAACCCTACGATCTACCATTTCTATGGTTTAGTCGTATCCATTTCCATTTGTTATAGAAGTTATTATAATTAATTATGATTGTCTTGCATCTCACCCTAGACCCTAGATTATGCATACACATTGCATATAACAGGATTGGAACCGTAGTTGTACTTCTTAGTCATTAATACCCACTCTTTGTCTTTAATTCGTTCTTGTAAATCTTCCTAATAATGATTTGTACTATACGTCAAATTCAATAACTATGACGTCATAAAGTAACTAAATTCTCTTCACGTTTCCATACCGCCAATACTGAATCATCCATTTGGTATGTGGATATCTTTCATGTTCAATATATGGTAAATTCTTTAATAGTAAAAACTTCATTCTCTATACATCATTATTTATATGTGTCCTACCTATTGTCTACTGATACCTAGCCTATCAACCTATCAGTCCATATTTTACGCGTGTCTATATTACCACACAACCTATTGTGTTACGTACATGTAAAACACGTCCACATGTATTTTTTTTTTTTTTCTTTTAAGTTCGTTCACCCCTCACAAATTCATAAATGCTTGGATAAGTGGTCGAATTCGCTGATGACAGCAAAGTCGAACGCTTCTGAGATAAAAATCTCCTCTCGCTCCGATCCAAATTTATAACATATTATAACATAATATAACATATTATGTTGTATATAAATTATCTTGTATGTGCTCATGTACTTGTGTTTGTACTAATAACCAATATAAAACCATATATATAACCATATATAATAACCATATATTATAACCATATATAAATATATAAAAAACACTGTAAGAATGGTAAACGACGTAATGTACTTCAATGAAACTGTAATTGAATGTAATGACTTAATTATAATGTAGAATGTACTTTAATAGAACTGTAATGGACAATCATAAGCGAATGTGAAGTAATCCATAATTGCAATCATAATTGTAATAAACCCAAACGAAAATGCACTCAGTCGTGTACTTAAATTGTACTTATGTACTACTATGAAATGATATCGCCTTCAGAAATGAAGACTCAGCAAAAAAATACGATTATTTTTTTATTTTTTTTATTTTTATTTGGAATCTTTCAAACATCTGATCATGTGTTTAAAAGGGGAAACTTAACCTTCAACTGCCTTCCCCCAACATTTAGGCTTATATTTACATGTATTTGTAAAATGAACTTCACTTCATTACGGGACTCTGCTTTGGTCACTGCTACGAGACTCCCTTGTTAGCAGCCTCTGCGGGGAGGGGGCAGAGGCCCCTTGCCTCCTTAACTTTTTAGATTCCGGCCTGAGCCATGGTCGAAAGAGGTCGAACCCCTACCCTGTAAAATTCAGACCACTACCTGTAAATTTTTAAGAAGTAAATTACAGTAAGAGAAACTTTTTATTTTCCCCCTCGAGTTGGGCTATCTTCAGAGGAACTTAGTCAGTAAAGTCGATAAGTTATAAAAGAAAAGTCGATCATTTTAGTCTCTAGAGAAAGTATCAGAGTATTATAGCAGGAGAAGAATTAATAACTGTCGAACCTAAAGCGAGAGAAAAGAATTAGAAGGTTATAGAAGAAATATCCGTTGCTCTGCCTCCAACTAGAACCCCCGTCAATTCGAACCACCAGGGCCATAGACGAGGGGTTAACAACTGACTGGCGACCTTGCCAGGATAAACATTTGTCGACCCTACTACCAAGATTAGAAGAATATTTTAAGAAGAGGATTTTAACAACTGGCGACCCTTTGCCCAGGATAAGAAAGAGAACCCAAGCACCATAGAAGATATTGGCATAACAGTCTGGCGAGTCTGTAGCCAAGAGTTTAACCAGTGGCGAACCACCATTTGACCGGCGTGTCACGACTTCTAGTTCGTAACATCCACCCTTGAACCGGTGTGTCACGACTCCAAGTTCTCCACGCCTAGTTTTCATCCAAGAAGAAGTAGCCAGCAAGACACGTTTTGAAGACCGTCTTCAGGACACGTCAAGGATTTCGCCGTAGAAATTTTGTTAAGTACGAAGATGTTTTTTTTTAAGTAATTTGTAACATTTGAAAAGTCAGTATTATAACAGTTAATATTTAGTATTGAGCCAGAATTAACACAAACACAGTGAACACTTCAGACACCGGTGATACATTTTTTTTAGTGAAACAGTAATTTTCACAGAAGTTAAAAGTAACAGAAGTTAAAAGTAACAGATGTTAAAAGTAACAGGAGTTAAAAGTAACAGGAGTGAATTTCAAGAGAGTTAATTTCAAGAGAGTTAATTTCGTGAGAGTTAATTTCATGAGAGTTAATTCATGAGAGTTAATTTCATGAGAGTTAATTTCAAGAGAGTTAATTTCAAGAGAGTTAATTTCAAGAGTGTTAATTTCACTATTATAGTCAGTATAGAATTATTTTATTTTATGAACCAAACATAATAGTATCGTACCTTCGCGTACATTCGAGTGAAATGTTGTTTACATTTTTTATTTTTGTTTGCAATTTTTCAAATTATTGAATTGAATTGACTTGCAAATTAAAGAAAGAGAGTTTATAGAGATTTTATAGATATAGAGAGATACTCGAAGTAGTTTTGAGTCAGTTTTAGTTGCAAATAAGTTGCAAATCTTTTCAGTTTCAGTTGGTTGCATCAGAGGGACAACCAAACCCCAGAGATTTATAAGATACTCGAAGTAGTTTCGAGTCAGTTTTAGTTGCAAATAAGTTGCAAATCAGTTTTCAGTTTCAGTTGGTTGCATCCAAGAGGGACAACAAAACCCCAGATTATTTATAAAGATACTCGAAGTAGTTTCGAGTCAGTTTTTAGTTGCAAATAAGTTGCAAATCAGTTTTCAGTTTCAGTTGGTTGCATCCAAGAGGGACAACCAAACCCCAGATATTTATAAAGATACTCGAAGTAGTTCGAGTCAGTTTTTAGTTGCAAATAAGTTGCAATCAGTTTTCAGTTTCAGTTGGTTGCATCCAAGAGGGACAACCAAACCCCAGAGATTTATAAAGATACTTGAAGTAGTTCAAGTCATTTAGTTGCAAATAAGTTGCAAATCAGTTTTCAGTTTCAGAAGGTTGCATCCAAGAGGGACAACCTCCCCAGAGATTTATAGAAATACTTGATAAGAGTTCGAGTCAAAAAGGTTGCATCCAAGAGGGACAACCGCCCCAGAGATTTAGAGAAATACTTGATAAGAGTTCGAGTCAAAAGGTTGCATCCAAGAGGGACAACCGACCCAGAGATTTCAGAAGTATTCGAAGTCAGTTTTTATTCGAAGTCAGTTTTTATTCGACGTCAGTTTTTATTCGACGTCAGTTTTTATTCGACGTCAGTTTTTATTCGACGTCAGTTTTTATTCGACGTCAGTTTTATTCGAAGTCAGTTTTATTCGAAGTCAGTTTTTATTCGAAGTCCATTTTTATTCGAAGTCAGTTTTTTAAGTCCCAAGTCATTTCAATGCAGTCAATTGAATTCAACTTTTTCTTTGTAGTTTAAGAGAATTTAATTTAAGAAAATGTAATTTAAGAATTTAATTCAACCTTTTTTTTTTGTTGTAAAAGAGAATTAATTCAACCTGAATTGACCGGTTTGTGTCTTTAGTTTAATTTTTTTTTTGTTTGTAAGAAGGAAATTGACCGATTTGTTTTCTTTTCATGCCATTGTTGCGTAATATAAATATAGGTAAAATGACATATGTCATTGTTTGCAACAAAACCGTTTTTACAAATGTTTGTAACGAGTTTTTTATAATTTTTAGGATTATATGATAACAGTAATAGTGTAATAATTAATCAATCATGTCCAATGAATTCCTTTTTAATTACTATAGGGAGGAACATGCCGTCCCCCCGTTTTGTTTGAACCTTTTAATTTTTGTTCTAAAGTAGTGTGACAAGCAATCCCTTTTCTTTTATAAAAAAAAACGTAATTGTCAATTTCAGACATATACCCCCCGCTTAGTCACTCAATTCCCCCGAATGTAGTACTCCAAACACGGTTTTTATTTTTTTTATTTTAACACCCCAACCCCAGTTGAACCCAGTGTCAACCAGAGAGCAATAGTTCAACCATGGTTAATTCCTTTTTGGTACTGGAACAACCTCAATTTATGTTAAGTTGTGTTTTTTTATTTTTAAGTATACTGTATGTTTAGTTCATTAAATGCATAATTAATTTCTATTTTTAATTTGTATTCTTAATTTTCTTAATTCAATTATCGTACCGATACTTCTGGTTAATGTTAATGGTTATATAGTTAATATATAGCTAGGAATGTCACTAGTCGAATTTAATTCCATCTTCAAAATTTAATTTTTAATACCGCTAGATTTACTTCATTAATTGTAAGGTCCTCTAAGTACGTTTTTTTTTATTACCTTAATACGTGTAACTGATTTAATTAAATACTTAAATACTACCTTGAACTTAAAGGATTTTTATAATAATAATAATAATAACCCTTAAACGTTTACACACACACGTATGCACACTATATATACTATATATATACAAACCTTATGCTAAAATCATTGGATATCACAATAAACTATTTCATTGCGTGTAAGTGCTAACTTTGCTATTTATATAGTCTTAAGCATTTTTGCTTACTATATATAAATTTTTGCTCAGGCATTTATTCAGTTAATTTAAAAATCTCTCAGCTACTCTGTCCCTCAAATTATAAGATACACACTTTGTACCTAATACACACAAATACACACTAGACCACAGGTCTATACATCATCCATTACGTAATTCGTTTTTTACCTACAATAGTCAATAAAATTAGTTATAGACTGTACGATGAGGGTAACTTTGAAAAATAATTTATATTTTTCCTTTTACCTACTATTCATTATGCATGTAATTTTCCCCACAGAAAAGAAAAAAAAATATCATTCTTTGTCTAACTTAATTGTTTGTCTAAATTAACGTATTAATCCTTTTATTCTGTTTGCATAAAATTAAAGGTTTAATCTTTGAATTTTTATATTTTATAAAAAACTCTCTAAGCAAGTGACATGTTAAAAATTTGATTACTCTGCATTGTACCCAACCACCCGAACTCGTTCTGTATAAAACTTGTAATGTAAAGAAAAATTCGTCATCTAACTTGAATTAGTTAGGATGTTATTTTCTCAATTGTATTGTATTGTATGAATTGTGCCCTATTATATTATTGTATAAATATCATTTTAAAGGGAGAGCAATGTAAAAATGAACAATGAATAATTAATATTCATTTTTACATGAGAACCAAAATCGCTTAACGCGAGTTTGGATAATAATTTTACTTGTAGCTTCCTCTTTTTGTTTGTGTCACAACCCTACGATCTACCATTTCTATGGTTTAGTCGTATCCATTTTCCATTTGTTATAGAAGTTATTATAATTAATTATGATTGTCTTGCATCTCACCCTAGACCCTAGATTATGCATACACATTGCATATAACAGGATTGGAACCCGTAGTTGTACTTCTTAGTCATTAATACCCACTCTTTGTCTTTAATTCGTTCTTGTAAATCTTCCTAATAATGATTTGTACTATACGTACAAATTCAATAACTATGACGTCATAAAGTAACTAAATTCTCTTCACGTTTCCATACCGCCAATACTGAATCATCCATTTGGTATGTGGATATCTTTCATGTTCAATATATGGTAAATTCTTTAATAGTAAAAACTTCATTCTCTATACATCATTATTTATATTGTGTCCTACCTATTGTCTACTGATACCTAGCCTATCAACCTATCAGTCCATATTTTACGCGTGTCTATATTACGCACACAACCTATTGTGTTACGTACATGTAAAACACGTCCACATGTATTTTCTTTATTTTTTTCTTTTAAGTTCGTTCACCCTCACAAATTCATAAATGCTTGGATAAGTGGTCGAATTCGCTGATGACAGCAAAGTCGAACGCTTCTGAGATAAAAATCTCCTCTCGCTCCGATCCAAATTTATAACATATTATAACATAATTAACATATTATGTTGTATATAAATTATCTTGTATGTGCTCATGTACTTGTGTTGTACTAATAACCAAATATAATAACCATATATAATAACCATATAATAACCATATATTATAACCATATATAAATATATAAAAAACACTGTAAGAATGGTAAACGACGTAATGTACTTCAATGAAACTGTAATTGAATGTAATGACTTAATATATAATGTAAGAATGTACTTTAATAGAACTGTAATGGACAATCATAAGCGAATGTGAAGTAATCCATAATTGCAATCATAATTGTAATAAACCCAAACGAAAATGCACTCAGTCGTGTACTTAAATTGTACTTATGTACTACTATGAAATGATATCGCCTTCAGAAATGAAGACTCAGCAAAAAAATACGATTATTTTTTTATTTTTTTTATTTTTATTTGGAATCTTTCAAACATCTGATCATGTGTTTAAAAGGGGGAAACTTAACCATCAACTGCCTTCCCCCAACATTTAGGCTTATATTATACATGTATTTGTAAAATGAACTTCACTTCATTACGGGACTCTGCTTTGGTCACTGCTACGAGACTCCCTTGTTAGCAGCCTCGCTGCGGGGAGGGGGCAGAGGCCCCTTGCCTCCTTAACTTTTTAGATTCCGGCCTGAGCCATGGTCGAAAGAGGTCGAACCCCTACCCCTGTAAAATTCAGACCACTACCTGTAAATTTTTAAGAAGTAAATTACAGTAAGAGAAACTTTTTATTTTCCCCCTCGAGTTGGGCTATCTTCAGAGGAACTTAGTCAGTAAAGTCGATAAGTTATAAAAGAAAAGTCGATCATTTTAGTCTCTAGAGAAAGTATCAGAGTATTATAGCAGGAGAAGAATTAATAACTGTCGAACCTAAAGCGAGAGAAAAGAATTAGAAGGTTATAGAAGAAATATCCGTTGCTGCCTCCCAACTAGAACCCCCGTCAATTCGAACCACCCAGGGCCATAGACGGAGGGGTTAACAACTGACTGGCGACCTTGCCAGGATAAACATTTGTCGACCCTACTACCAAGATTAGAAGAATATTTTAAGAAGAGGATTTTAACAACTGGCGACCCTTTGCCCAGGATAAGAAAGAGACAACCCAAGCACCATAGAAGATATTGGCATAACAGTCTGGCGAGTCTGTAGCCAAGAGTTTAACCAGTGGCGAACCACCATTTGACCGGCGTGTCACGACTTCTAGTTCGTAACATCCACCCTTGAACCGGTGTGTCACGACTCCAAGTTCTCCACGCCTAGTTTTCATCCAAGAAGAAGTAGCCAGCAAGACACGTTTTGAAGACACGTCTTCAGGACACGTCAAGGATTTCGCCGTAGAAATTTTGTTAAGTACGAAGATGTTTTTTTTTAAGTAATTTGTAAACATTTGAAAAGTCAGTATTATTAACAGTTAATATTTAGTATTGAGCCAGAATTAACACAAAACACAGTGAACACTTCAGACACCGGTGATACATTTTTTTTAGTGAAACAGTAATTTTCACAGAAGTTAAAAGTAACAGAAGTTAAAAGTAACAGATGTTAAAAGTAACAGGAGTTAAAAGTAACAGGAGTGAATTTCAAGAGAGTTAATTTCAAGAGAGTTAATTTCGTGAGAGTTAATTTCATGAGAGTTAATTTCATGAGAGTTAATTTCATGAGAGTTAATTTCAAGAGAGTTAATTTCAAGAGAGTTAATTTCAAGAGTGTTAATTTCACTATTATAGTCAGTATAGAATTATTTTATTTTATGAACCAAACATAATAGTATCGTACCTTCGCGTACATTCGAGTGAAATGTTGTTTACATTTTTTATTTTTGTTTGCAATTTTTTTCAAATTATTGAATTGAATTGACTTGCAAATTAAGAAAGAGAGTTTATAGAGATTTTATAGATATAGAGAGATACTCGAAGTAGTTTTGAGTCAGTTTTAGTTGCAAATAAGTTGCAAATCAGTTTTCAGTTTCAGTTGGTTGCATCCAAGAGGGACAACCAAACCCCAGAGATTTATAAAGATACTCGAAGTAGTTTCGAGTCAGTTTTAGTTGCAAATAAGTTGCAAATCAGTTTTCAGTTTCAGTTGGTTGCATCCAAGAGGGACAACAAAACCCAGAGATTTATAAAGATACTCGAAGTAGTTTCGAGTCAGTTTTAGTTGCAAATAAGTTGCAAATCAGTTTTCAGTTTCAGTTGGTTGCATCCAAGAGGGACAACCAAACCCCAGATATTTATAAAGATACTCGAAGTAGTTTCGAGTCAGTTTTAGTTGCAAATAAGTTGCAAATCAGTTTTCAGTTTCAGTTGGTTGCATCCAAGAGGGACAACCAAACCCCAGAGATTTATAAAGATACTTGAAGTAGTTCAAGTCAGTTTTAGTTGCAAATAAGTTGCAAATCAGTTTTCAGTTTCAGAAGGTTGCATCCAAGAGGGACAACCTCCCCAGAGATTTATAGAAATACTTGATAAGAGTTCGAGTCAAAAAGGTTGCATCCAAGAGGGACAACCGCCCCAGAGATTTAGAGAAATACTTGATAAGAGTTCGAGTCAAAAGGTTGCATCCAAGAGGGACAACCGACCCAGAGATTTCAGAAGTATTCGAAGTCAGTTTTTATTCGAAGTCAGTTTTTATTCGACGTCAGTTTTTATTCGACGTCAGTTTTTATTCGAAGTCAGTTTTTATTCGAAGTCAGTTTTTATTCGAAGTCGGTTTTTATTCGAAGTCAGTTTTTAAGTCCCAAGTCATTTCAATGCAGTCAATTGAATTCAACTTTTTCTTTGTAGTTTAAGAGAATTTAATTTAAGAAAATGTAATTTAAGAATTTAATTCAACCTTTTTTTTTTGTTGTAAAAGAGAATTAAATTCAACCTGAATTGATCGGTTTGTGTCTTTAGTTTAATTTTTTTTTTGTTTGTAAGAAGGAAATTGACCGATTTGTCTTTTCTTTTCATGCCATTGTTGCGTATATAAATATAGGTAAAATGACATATGTCATTGTTTGCATCAAAACCGTTTTTACAAATGTTTGTAACGAGTTTTATAATTTTTATGATTATATGATAACAGTAATAGTGTAATAATTAATCAATCATGTCGAATGAATTCCTTTTTAAATTACTATAGGGAGGAACATGCCGTCCCCCCGTTTTGTTTGAACTCTTTTAATTTTTGTTCTAAGTAGTGTGACAAGCAATCCCTTTTCTTTTATAAAAAAAAAACGTAATTGTCAATTTCAGACATATACCCCCCGCTTAGTCACTCAATTCCCCCGAATGTAGTACTCCAAACACGGTTTTTATTTTTTTTTATTTTAACACCCCAACCCCAGTTGAACCCAGTGTCAACCAGAGCAATAGTTCAACCATGGTTAATTCCTTTTTGGTACTCTGGAACAACCTCAATTTATGTTAAGTTGTGTTTTTTATTTTTAAGTATACTGTATGTTTAGTTCATTAAAATGCATAATTAATTTCTATTTTTAATTTGTATTCTTAATTTTCTTAATTCAATTATCGTACCGATACTTCTGGTTAATGTTAATGGTTATATAGTTCATATATAGCTAGGAATGTCACTAGTCGAATTTAATTCCATCTTCAAAATTTAATTTTTAATACCGCTAGATTTACTTCATTAATTGTAAGGTCCTCTAAGTACGTTTTTTTTTATTACCTTAATACGTGTAACTGATTTAATTAAATACTTAAATACTACCTTGAACTTAAAGGATTTTATAATAATAATAATAATAACCCTTAAACGTTTACACACACACGTATGCACACTATATATACTATATATATACAAACCTTATGCTAAAATCATTGGATATCACAATAAACTATTTCATTGCGTGTAAGTGCTAACTTTGCTATTTATATAGTCTTAAGCATTTTTGCTTACTATATATAAATTTTTGCTCAGGCATTTATTCAGTTAATTTAAAAATCCTCTCAGCTACTCTGTCCCTCAAAATTATAAGATACACACTTTGTACCTAATACACACAAATACACACTAGACCACAGGTCTATACATCATCCATTACGTAATTCGTTTTTACCTACAATAGTCAATAAAATTAGTTATAGACTGTACGATGAGGGTAACTTTGAAAAATAATTTATATTTTTCCCTTTTACCTACTATTCATTATGCATGTAATTTTCCCCACAGAAAAGAAAAAAAAATATCATTCTTTGTCTAACTTAATTGTTTGTCTAAATTAACGTATTAATCCTTTTATTCTGTTTGCATAAAATTAAAGGTTTAATCTTTGAATTTTTATATTTTATAAAAAACTCTCTAAGCAAGTGTCATGTTAAAAATTTGATTACTCTGCATTGTACCCAACCACCCGAACTCGTTCTGTATAAAACTTGTAATGTAAAGAAAAATTCGTCATCTAACTTGAATTAGTTAGGATGTTATTTTCTCAATTGTATTGTATTGTATGGATTGTGCCCTATTATATTATTGTATAAATATCATTTTAAAGGGGAGAGCAATGTAAAAATGAACAATGAATAATTAATATTCATTTTTACATGAGAACCAAAATCGCTTAACGCGAGTTTGGATAATAATTTTACTTGTAGCTTCCTCTTTTTGTTTGTGTCACAACCCTACGATCTACCATTTCTATGGTTTAGTCGTATCCATTTTCCATTTGTTATAGAAGTTATTATAATTAATTATGATTGTCTTGCATCTCACCCTAGACCCTAGATTATGCATACACATTGCATATAACAGGATTGAAACCCGTAGTTGTACTTCTTAGTCATTAATACCCACTCTTTGTCTCTAATTCGTTCTTGTAAATCTTCCTAATAATGATTTGTACTATACGTACAAATTCAATAACTATGACGTCATAAAGTAACTAAATTCTCTTCACGTTTCCATACCGCCAATACTGAATCATCCATTTGGTATGTGGATATCTTTCATGTTCAATATATGGTAAATTCTTTAATAGTAAAAACTTCATTCTCTATACATCATTATTTATATTGTGTCCTACCTATTGTCTACTGATGCCTAGCCTATCAACCTATCAGTCCATATTTTACGCGTGTCTATATTACGCACACAACCTATTGTGTTACGTACATGTAAAATACGTCCACATGTATTTTCTTTATTTTTTCTTTTAAGTGCGTTCACCCCTCACAAATTCATAAATGCTTGGATAAGTGGTCGAATTCGCTGATGACAGCAAAGTCGAACGTTTCTGAGATAAAAATCTCCTCTCGCTCCGATCCAAATTTATAACATATTATAACAATATAACATATTATGTTGTATATAAATTATCTTGTATGTGCTCATGTACTTGTGTTGTACTAATAACCATATATAATAACCATATATTATAACCATATATTTTAACCATATATTATAACCATATATAAATATATAAAAAACACTGTTAGAATGGTAAACGACGTAATGTACTTCAATGAAACTGTAATTGAATGTAATGACTTAATATATAATGTAAGAATGTACTTTAATAGAACTGCAATGGACAATCATAAGCGAATGTGAAGTAATCCATAATTGCAATCATAATTGTAATAAACCCAAACGAAAATGTACTCAGTCGTGTACTTAAATTGTACTTATGTACTACTATGAAATGATATCGCCTTCAGAAATGAACTCGGCAAAAAAATACGATTAGTTTTTAATTTTTTTAATTTTTATTTGGAATCTTTCAAACATCTGATCATGTGTTTAAAAGGGGGAAACTTAACCTTCAACTGCCTTCCCCCAACATTTACGCTTATATTATACATGTATTTGTAAAATGAACTTCACTTCATTACGGGACTCTGCTTTGGTCACTGCTACGAGACTCCCTTGTTAGCAGCCTCGCTGCGGGGAGGGGGCAGAGGCCCCTTGCCTCCTTAACTTTTTAGATTCTGGCCTGAGCCATGGTCGAAAGAGGTCGAACCTCTACCCCTGTAAAATTCAGACCACTACCTGTAAATTTTTAAGAAGTAAATTACAGTAAGAGAAACTTTTTATTTTCCCCCTCGAGTTGGGCTATCTTCAGAGGAACTTAGTCAGTAAAGTCGATAAGTTATAAAAGAAAAGTCGATAATTTTAGTCTCAGAGAAAGTATCAGAGTATTATAGCAAGAGAAGAATTAATAACTGTCGACCCTAAAGCGAGAGAAAAGAATTAGAAGGTTATAGAAGAAATATCCGTTGCTGCCTCCCAACTAGAACCCCCGTCAATTCGAACCACCCAGGGCCATAGACGGAGGGGTTAACACATATATATAAACATACATACATATATATAATATATACATACATATATATATATATAATATATATATATATATATATATATATATATATATATACATATATACATACATATATATATACACATACATATATATATATACATATATACATATATATATACATATATATATATACATACATATATATATATACATACATATATATATATACACATACATATATATATATACATACATATATATATATAATATACATACATATATATATACATACATATATACATATAATATATATATACATATATATATATATATACATATATATATATATACATACATATAATATATATATATACATATATATATACATATATATATACATATATATATATATACATATATACATACATACATACATATATATACATACATACATACATACATATATATATATTTTCAATGTCAAGAATTAAAATTTGATTTTGCATGCTGAGTCAAAAATGCATATACTATAGTCTTGCTTGAGTCACAAATTTGATTTTTTAACCCTTGGCTATATTTATTTATTTTTAAATTAATAAAATAAATATTCCCTATATTTATTTTATTAATAAATGTATTTTATAAGAAAATATAACTACATTCGATTTTACAGATAAAATTTTAGCATCAAATATTTTTCTTCTTGTTTTTGGTATTATAAACTGTCAAAAACCAAAATAAACTAATTGGTTGAAACATAGAATCATTGAAGATACTGAACACAGTACGCTGGACGTCTCGTGAATTTTCTCTAGATGTGAAACCTTGAATGAGATCACCACATCTCAAGAGTTTAGTCAGAAACAGTGTTCGGAAGCAGCTCGTCTACTTCACATTGTTCAGAGTCGAGCATATCTGGCAACAGCTTGCCTGTTTCATAAAATATTCATGATAACAGGCCCACTCAGTCGTTATCTGTAGACAGTCACTGTGGATGTTGTCAGAGCACTTGATATGGTCTCAGCTTCAATGAAGCAGCTACAGAAGATTCGCGATAACCCAGCTACTGTTATTGCTGCTGTCGAAGAAATTGACGATAAAGCACAGTGGTCAGTCATACGTGCACGTAAAAAGAAGAGACAGATCAATGAAAATGATACTGAAATCACTGAAAATGGTCAGGCAAAATGGACACGTGAAACATTTTATACTGTTCTAGACAAAAGTAACTCGGCAATGAACGATCGATTTTCTGCAAATCGAAGTGTACTAAAATCAACACAAAAATTTTGCCCAACAAATTTCTCTAATATTGGTGCTCAAATTTCTACATTGGAGAATGAGATCGATGAATTTTGCAGTAATTACAGCATCAATAGTCATGAATGTGCCTTGGAGCTCTATAGCTTCAGTTCCGTATTCCCTTTATTATCGAACACAAAAACGATTTACAGCGCCTACACTGTACTCAATCATGATATCGGTCTTACTGAAGCCTATGCAACTCTTTCAAAAGCATATGGCATATTAGTGGCAATTCCCGCTACATCAGCAACGGCTGAGAGATCCTTTTCAGTATTGAAGCGAATCAAAACGAGCATAAGGAATTCCATGTCGCAGGAGATGCTGCTGAGTACAATGCTGATGTCAGTCGAACGAAATGTAGCAAAGAAACTAGACACAGACCGGCTAATTGTTCGATTTGGTCAATCATCTAAATTTCTCTCGAAAGCCCTAATTATGTAGTAGAGACGATAAGTATTTATTTTCACATACATGACACATGTGCTGTGCTTTCTATTGTTTTAAAATGTATTGTGCTTTCTATTGTTGTAAGAAGTTTGTAATAATAATATTTTCTGCATACAAACAATCCATATTTCTATAAATTTATTAACTGAAAAAATCTAACGGTTTGGTCCTGTTTATAACGTTCAAAACGAAAAATGTAAACAAATACGTCTCAGTCCCAAAACGGTCAAAAAATGCTAAAATTAAAAATTTCGAATCATTTCGAGAGGGTGCCAAAATGCTCTCTGGCCCTACCAGCGATGAGAGTCCCACCACGCCACTGACCCCCTTTAAAGAGAGGTGTTATACAACCAGTTTTTAGCATTGATGGAATATTCCTTTGGAAATACTTTGATTGATAATTTTAGTCAAAGTTACAGATATCTTATCTTTAACAAGTTTCAGTATAGGTTCACGAATGTTATGAGTGTTATTTTTTTAATTTTTTTATTTACCAATAATATTCCGGACCTCAGTAGAGGTAGCAGGAACAAAAGAAAATGAATTTAGTGGGCTGGATGGCATATATTCTAGAGGCGAGTGATCATTATTTAGTAATTGTGAGTGAAGCTTATACGCTATTGAAGTAAAATGTGCATTTAAAGAGTCTGCAATAGCAGCATCATCAGTAATTTCTTTATTATCAACATTTAATTTCTCTATTGAATTTTTCTTAATTCGTTTTCCGAGAAGACTGTTTATGGTTGTCCAAGTGTTTTTCATTTCTCCTTTATGTCTGGAAAATTGATTGCTATAATAGTTATATTTTGCAATTTTGATTATTTTAGTTAATTTATTTCTGTATTGATTATATTGTATTTTAGGAATTTTGCTCTGTAATTGCAATTTGAATAATTTATCTCTGTTCTTTATTGAAGTGATAATTCTTGGAGTGATCCATGGATTTGCGACACTTTTGGGCGAAACTGTTTTTCTCCTTAAAGGAAAGCAAATATTAAAAATATGGAATAAGGTGTCATAGAAGAACTGAAACATAACTTATGATCTGGGTCATTTAAAGGTTCGTCACAGTCAAGTCGAGTATTTTCTACAGCCTCAATAAATTTTCTTTTGTTAACCTCTGAGAATATTCTGTAATCAATAGTTGTTTTGTCCGCAGCCTGAACAATGTTATTGAATATAGCGTAAGTAGGAAAATGATCACTGATGTTTGTGGTTATAATTCCAGAATTTACGAGGGCATTGCTATTTACAAATATATTATCAATCGTAGATTCTGTTGTTTGATTGCCATAGTTGTAGACTCGAGTGGGTTTGGTAATAGTATGACTAAGATAGAAAGAATTCATTAAGTTTAAAAATTTATGAGATTGCTTCAGATTGCAAATTGATGTTGAAGTCAGCCGCAACTATGTCATTCAATTTATGGAAGTTACATAACATGTTATCTAAGTGAATTAAAAAGCTATTGATATTAGTATTAGGTGGTCTATATATTGCACGGATAGGATATACATTACTTTTGTATCTCATATTAACAATGAGGTTTTCATTGTCACTATTACATACAGAAAATACTTCGTTAGAGTCGTAAGTGTGATGCACATACACAGAGATACCCCCACCAATCTGATCATCTCTTGCAGTACGATAAGCAACGTAATTATCTATATCTATATAGCTATATTATACTATGATCTATGGTGTGGTTTACTTATAAAAATATGACTCGATACAGGCCTTTATCCAGCTAGAATCTTATCCAGGATTAGAATTTTATGGTAATATAGCAAAAGTGGAGTGGGAAGGTACAGAGGAGGAAGCCAGGAAACAATATGCCGCATACAAAGATCGTCAGGGCCTAGGAGCGTCTGAACACTTTCCTTCATGCCTGAATCAGATCTTATTTTATATATGATATCACACACACTCAGTGATGGGCATCGATACATGAAAATCGCAAAAGCGATACCGATACATCGATGCATGAAGAACGTCTTAGGCGATACCGATACGCCGATACTTTCTAGATGTCTTAAGCGATACCGATACCGATACATGCATCGCCGGTACATTTTTATAATTATTCATTTAATATGTAGGTATTAGATATTATTGTTTATACTAGTAATTTGTACGCACTGTAAGTAAAATCAACGACATTTTAATGGGTTTTATAGATGTAAATAAAAACAATTGCTTTATTTAATGAAAGTATGTTTTAATTTTGTAGGATACATGAATGACTGAAAATATTACACTAACAATTAAAAGTAATTACTATTACCCTTCAAAAATACCAGCTGGCTAAACATCTGGTCAGACAGTCTATTCCTTTTTGAAGCGTGAATGTGACCAGCCAAACTAAACAACCGTTCTACAGGAGCAGAGGATGGTAGTGGTGTGTTATACTTCAGGAAGACCCGTAGAATTCCTGGGTACTGCCTCAGAGATTGGAGAGAATGACTTCCGTCACCCAGATACTGTAAAACTTCCATCTCAGTGGAATCTTGGGTTGCAGAGACATTAGTGGAAGCAGACTCATAACAGAAGAAATCATCTGCACTTCCGTCAGATGCAGCATCACTTAGTTGTTGCTGGGGGTCTGCTCGCTGAGGCTCTTAACAGCATTAACCAACATTTCTTGAACCCTCTTTTTGACAATGTTAGTATTAAATTTGCCTTTTATTGTCATCCACTTTAACTTGAACAGAGGATTTGAAGACGATACCAGTATTGCTGCTTTACACTCATGCGACGCATCAAGGCACAGAAACTTTTCAAACCGCTTAGTGAACCCTACTGTGACTGCATTGAGAAGTGGCTGACAATGACGCAATGCCTCCGAATTCAAACGCTCTAGCTTCTTCTCTACAGCTAACAATGTTTCTATATTATGGTTAATTAATCTCAATAACATGAGTACAAACGTGTTTAAACGTTGCGCCGTACTGTGTGACGTAACCAGTAGAGTAGTACTGTCATTAAATAAATATTTAATAATATTATTATTTATGTATATTCATAAATATAACTCAGTAGTGTCATAGTATAACATCTATTTAAATATTTAAAAATTCTCATTAATGTATCGATGTATCGAAGTATCGATTTTTTTCGATACATTTAAGAAAATTGACCTTAGCGATACCGATAAATCGATACTTTTGTCAAGTAGCTAAAGCGATACCGATACCGATACAAAAGTATCGATCGATACGTATCGGCGATACATGTATCTAGATACTGCCCATCACTGCACACACTTTGGTCATAAGTGAAGTAATTACACACAAATATCTCCAGCAGCATTTACGATACTTCGTTAGTTAACCTTATAAGGCTAACTAACGAAGGCTGGGGGCCCTGATCTTCAGGTGATCCCTTCTCCATATTATTTTAAAATAAATCACAAACAGATTACGTTTTAATCACCTTAAATAGTTTTCTTTGAAAGTTAACTTTTTAAAGAAAACTATTTAAAGTGATTAAGATTTAAGGGTAAACTATTTGTAGTTTATCTCAAATTTAAACCTAGAAATTTTATCGAATCATATTTTTTAAAGTAAAACCACTATATAAGTCATAGTATATTTTACACACAAAAAAAATAGTTAGCACTTTAGTTATTATACAGTAATTAATTTTTGTGACTGACGAAAATATTTGGTAATTATTCGTTTTAGTGCTTTTTCTCCTTTCTGAACCAAAACACATTTTTCTGGTGTTTTTTGGTGTGATTTGTTCAAATCTGAACTTCGTTTCTTTGGAAAATGAGCCGTTTTTCAGAAATTTTAAAATAAAAAATTTCTCAAAAACGGCTCATTTCCCAAAGAAACGAAGTTCAGATTTGAACAAATCACACCAAAAAACACCAGAAAAATGTGTTTTGGTTCAGACCTAACCTAACTTAACCTAACCTAACCTAACCTAACCCGCGTTTTTTCGCAATTTCTTACCTTAAATAGCAGCGTTTGGGTGTTTGTACAAATCAGCGGCGACCAACAGGAATAAATAGACGATTTCGCCAGGCCCACCAATTTGAACTTGTTGGCCTAGCCAATGCTCACAGACGTCGAAGCAAAAACTTTTTCAATTAACCGCACTCTCCGAAGCCAACGCTAAATAGAGCTGTGCATCTAGCTGTGTCGAACGCTTTGTCAAGAATAACCCAACGTACAATAAGTTTTGCCACAGTTTGAGGTGGGATTTTTCAACCCACGTGCCCTTTCGACGGGAAACAAAGGAACATTTTTTTTTTCTGCCGCGCTCGTCCCTAGTCAATCTTCTGCAATAATATTGGTCAGCAACTTCTCTATAATTACACTCATGACCACACTGCGGACAAATAACACGAGTAGGTAAAACACCGTGACTGGTAAAGAAAACTTCAGCACCGTCTTCTTTTTTATAAGTAATCCAAATCACACCCCAGACAAACCATAGCGAAAACCGAACTGAATAAGGATTTTGGAATGAGTATGCATTATTGGAGATTCAAAATGCACGTCTCTGATTGGTCGGATAAGGTAACATGAAACAAAAACCAGATTTAATTGGCTGATTTGACCTATGTTTCCTAATTTTGCCACGAGATGTCTCCCCATGAAACTGGAGAGGACGAGGATCGGCAAAATTTTAACAGCGGAAAGAGGTAAACACTTGGTCAATGGCCTATAAAGGCTGCTTTTTACGTCTAAATTTTTTTTTTTTTACGTAAAAAATAATTATTACATTTCCTTGATTTTTATCAGTTTCCCTGAGGTTTCAAGGTGTCCTGAATACGAATTTATATGTTAAATTGTCATAGAATGTCTCCTTCTATCGAAAACGAAGAAAGCATTAAAACGAATATTAACCAAATATTTTATTAAACCAAAAACCTATAAAAAGAACAATATGCCAGTTTAAGAAAGAGAATCTGACCGGTAAGCAGCATCTTGGAACAAACTGGCAAACTTCTTATTGCCAGTTCGTGCATTAGAAAAACTGTAACAGCAGTAAATAATATTTCTTAATGGCACAGTGTTGGTATAGATATAGTGTTGACCTTTTGGCATTTTCAGCCTGCGCAGAAATCTGACTGAGTCACCAAGCAGCTGTTGGCTCTCAGTGACTCTTGACTCTCATACCCCAAAGCAGAGTCACTTGTTCTCCGTTTTCTTTTTACGTCATTGTTAACGTCATTACTCAAATGGAAGTTTCTACAGTTATAGAGTATCGCGGCACACTTTAAAAGCATTTTGCATTTACTTACAATATACAACTGAGGTGACGTGTATATATATATATATATATATATATATATATATATATATATATATATATAGTCTAAAAGGCTTCGGCGCTCTTACCGAAACCCCCTCCAGCAAATCCTGGATCCGCCTCAGGAACCCCTAAATAAGTTACTACGATCTGGGGAACAGTGGAGATGGGAGAAAACCCAAAAGGAAGCATTTGAGGCTTCAAAGGACGTACTACTAAAGTCCACTTTCCTAGTGCATTAGGATCCTAAACTTCCTCTCGTAGTTTCAGCGGATAGCAGTTCCTATGGAATTGGGGCAGTGTTATCTCACCACATTGATGGTGTAGATAGGTCTATCTGTTTTGCTTCTAGAACATTAACTGAGACTGAAAGACGATATGCACAATTTGAACGTGAAACCTTAGCTTTAGTATCTGCAGTAAGGAAATTTCATGCCTATCTATGGGGGTCATAAATTCCAACTAATTACTGACCATAAGCTTCTTTTAGGTTTATTTTCACCTACTAAAAATATTCCAGTTATGGCCTCAGGTAGGATTCAAGCCTATGAATTTGACTTAGTATATCGGTCAGGCAAACTTCTAGGTACGGCTGATGTTTTAAGTAGGTTACCTTTAGAAAATCCAAATGAATGCGTATCTATACCTACAGAATGGGTTCACTTGGTGGAGTTTTTGGACTCCACTCCAGTAACTGCAGTACAGATAGAGCAGTGGACCAAATCAGACCTTATTCTGTCTAGGGTCATCCATTATTGCTCAGTTGGTTGGCCTACTAAGGTTGAGAGTGAATTACAGCCTTTTTATCAACGTCAGTCTGGACTCTCATTCCAAAATGGCTGTCTCTTATGGGGTCACAGAGTGAAAATTC